>JAWPHD010001493.1:0-317915 GCA_037043455.1 Cyrtodaria siliqua | reverse complement strand
GAAGCAGGGAGTAAATGCAACCAAAGCAGGGATAAATGCTACCGTAGTATATTACCATCTACTTTACTGAATTACCCGTACAAAGCATGGAGTAAATGCAACCAAAGCAGGGAGTAAATGCAACCGTAGTATATTACCATCTACTTTACTGAATTATCCGTACAAAGCAGGTATAAATGCTATCGTTGTATATTACCATCTACGTTATAAATCAGAGACACAGCAGTCTATAGGACAAAAAATATACAATATTCTTGTGATCAGAGAACTTTACGAGTAAAGACTTCTTCCCTCGGTAAATGTTGCATGGATAACCATTCAAGAATCATGCACCATTTTAAAGGTTCTATTTTAGCCGCATTTAAGCTAGTTTTTTCTTTCTTTAAACATCTATTGTTTTCATGTATGAAACGTTTTGCGTAACAACTGGTCACCATTGCTTGCAACATTAAGAATTCCATACTAAAGGACACACGGCAATTCTGATTTTTGAAAAACTCACGGCGTCTCGTTAGTCTTTCTTCATAACTTGCATTTGTTGAATCATTAATATTAATTATCAGAATAATACAGATAATAGTCATGAAAAAAATTCCTTGGTATGTGTCATGTCTACTACGGCGTGGTATTCCAGTGTGGCAGCACTATAAAGAAACCATTGATTTCGCTGCTTCAAGTAGACATATCATCACATCACACACAAAAACACACAGATAAAAATCCAGACTCCAGTGTACCTATAATCGTCGGGTAGGACGCCTGTCGTAGGCGGACGGACTATACTCCTTAGAAACACACACACACACACACACACACACACACACACACACACTTCCCTGCTTGATAAACATTCAACATTTAAATTTCGTATGTAATGGCTTTCTCCTGATATACGACGTGTCTGTTGTATAGACATAAACAACATTAAATCAGATAACGGTGTGGAAAAAAATGATACAGATAATAGTCATGAAAAAAATAATAATATCCATTTCAAAAAAATACATATATACGCTAGGCGGCCGTGTGGTCTAAGGTGTCTGCTCATTAGCGAGGCGAAGGTGCGGCTGTTGGCACCTTAGTGCTGTGGGTTCGATTCCTTGGTAAATGAATAGTGTAAATTTATCTTCATATATAATATTTAATGTTTGTACTTGCATCATCTTATGGAGCGCACGTTACCGAAAGTTCAATATTATGAATTTAATTCTCTCACTATATAGATGTGCATATACATATATAAATCCTCATTCATTGAATCAGTTTTGATCTAGCGTCTTTCGATGGTAAAAATGCATGTATAGGTGCCTGCGGTTAAAATCACAGGTACGGTAATGCGAATCCTTTTTCGTAACTGTACGCTGTGATTGTCGTTTTTGAGACAGAAACGCCTAAAGATCTCCGCAGCGTTGATTTGTTTGTCTTAATATTAAACGGTGTACCGAAACAAACAGACATTGTATATACCTGAACAATTGAATTTAGTTCTTCTGTTATTTAAATTTCTTCTACTAGTTTAATACAGCATTGTTCCTATAAATGTTGTGTGCGTCTTATAAAGGTTTTGGACACCCAGAAAGGTCTCTATCCATACCCGATCGTTCTTGGAGACTTTGAAAATTTCAGAACCGGTGGCTTGTATATAAATGTTGTCCCCTCGTACTTTACCGGTTGCAAAGGCTGAAAACTTTACACTTCCATTGACATACAATACTATTGCAGCGTAGTCAGACTTGTTTGGCATGACTGTGAAGACAAACAGGTAAGTACTATCCTCTGGGCAAGTAAATATTCCAGTATTGGAGTCGTAGCCTTGTCCATTATTGTGTACCACTGCATCAAATATCACTTTAGAGCCTGCCGCTAGGTTCGTGAGCGACTTCTTTAAATATGCAGAAAAGCTCACCTTGCGTTTATCTAAAATAAATAAATAAAAGGCGATTATATTTCATATTTTAATATTAAAAGAACGTAAACTGGCACATTTTTAGACTCGAATTAGGTTAGACGAAGACTAGCCACCGTGTACTGTAACACGTATGTGTTTTATATGTACGTGTTTTATATTTACATACTTAACACACTTTATATAACATATCTATCAAACAACGATTTACAATGCATTTTTTGTAAATCGTCAAATTACATTCTAGAAACTAGGCCATCAATAATTACTCCAAAACATCAAAATCAACTTGAAGGTTATTTTTTGATTAAATTATACTACGGCGGCCATCTTGAATATCGAGCCGTCACTTCGACCCCCCCCCCCCCCCCCCCCCCCCCCCCCCCCCCCCCCCCCCCCCCCCCCCCCCCCCCCCCCACACCCACTCACTCCACCCACCCCCCTCCTCCCACGCCCCCAAACGAGCCGTCACTTCGACCCCCCCCCCACCCACTCCAACCCCCCCCTCCTCCCACGCCCCTCAAACGAGCCGTCACTTCGACCCCCCACCGACTCCAAACCCCCCCCCCCCCCCCCCCCCAGAGAAAACAACAACAAACAAACAACAACATCAACAACCAACCAACAACAACAACACGAAAAGGCACAGTTACTAACATTAGCTTTGCTTAGGTGACCTAAACTCATTTCTTTTGTCAGTCGTTTTATGTCAATAAAACATAATTGTTGACATACTATACTAACGGTCATTGATTGACCAGGCACGTTTAAACATAACACTATGTGTTACATTTCTACCATGATTACTCGTAAAAAGAAATTTCATAATAAAACTCATTTTTTTAAAGTAGCTCTCCCGCTAACAATAGCCCGATTTTACAACATATGTATACGGTTCCTAAACCTACTGAAGACGAGATATATGCCATACATAACTTGCCTATTTTGAAAATCCAAACTCTATAGACACAATATAAACTGCTTTACCCAGCCAGGTCAAACTCCAAAACTTGAGCGTCGAATAAGAGTTACCATCTCATAATTCATTATACGCATATTCATTCACGGGTATTCTAAAAACCCAATAATAAACGTATATTTTCAATCGGCACATAAACATTATTACATGACCTGAACACCTGGATAGAGTTTTGATAAACGGTTTTGTAGTGTAATTTTGCCCTTATTTGCTGCGTTAGTTTTCTTAACTAACGCTGACATATTAACTAACGAGCTATTTAACCCTCCAATCTAACGAGCTTTTACTAACCCTCCAAATAACGGCAAAATTACACTACGAAATTTTATTAAGGTGTGCAGGTCATATAATAATGTTTATTCGCCGAGTAAAAATGTAGTTTGATTCACAGTTTCTTAAATACCCATGATGAATATGCGTAAAATAAAATATGAGTTGGTAATTCTTAATTCAACGCTCTAATTTTGGGTGTGAGCCTGGCTGTGTAACACCGTATATAGCTCATTCCGTATATAGCTCACCAGTAAGCTTTATATGTAGGCATATAGCTCACATTTTCTACGTATATAGCTCACACCAAAGTAAGCTTTATACGGTGAAAAGGCATGGTCATTTCGTATATAGCTTATCACCATCTAAATACAAAATTAGTTAAAATAGGAGCGCACAATAACAGAAAATAATTGCATAAATTATGCATGCTCTTCACGCACTGCAAGCTCTTCACTCACTGCATGCTCTTCACGCAGTGCACGCTCTTCACGCACTACACGCTCTTCACGCAATGCATGCTCTTCACGCAATGCACGCTCTTCACGCAATGTATGCTCTTCACACACTGCACACTCTTCACGCACTGCACGCTCTTCACGCAATGCACGCCCTTCACGCAATACAAGCTCTTCACGCAATGCACGCTCTTCACGCAATGCACGCTCTTCACGCACTGCACGTTCTTCACGAACTACACGCTCTTCACGCACTGCACGCTCTTTACGCACGGCCTCGCTCTTCAGGCACTCCACGCAAAAAAATCTGTGCCAATCAAAGAAAAAAACTGTTGCTCACTCAGGAAAGTGTAGTTCTTCATCATCAACAGCAATAACACCAAACAGGGGCGTAGCGTGGCCAAAATTAAAGTTACTCACGATACTAACGCCTACTTGCGGACGCCTATTAGGACTTGCGCCGTCCCCATAAACCTATAATAAGGCTGCAACTAAGTTGCGGGGGGTTGGAAAATTTGGGTTAATGATATGTCATGACACTTTGACCATTGTAGAAAATGAAGAATAGACCTGAACCCTCCTAAAGCTTACGATTTTATTGCATTTTTCGAGTTTTAAATCTTTCAATTTTTCAGACATTGATTATAAAGTTTATTCACGTGCGTAAATATTAATATTTCAAAAATACAACATAGTGCAACAAGTCTTTAACTTTAATATACTTTTATATATTTCCTGGAAAGATGAGGATCTTGTCGTTACAAGTCATATATCTTAAACTATACTTTAATCATATATTTAGACTTTCATGTATCATAATCATACAAATACGAAATATGAGTACAATTGGAACAGGACTTAAAACAATTTCAGTTTTTAAAAGAGTAATCTTTATTCGGAATCAAGGCACATGCCTCCGTATATAGCTTATCGTGAGCTTTATGCGGAGATACGTTCAGACACCTTAAATATTATCTTATTTTATAATATGCATGTTAGTAAGTTAACGTTTTTAGTTTAAGGTGTCGCATTGTTTTTAGGGCGAACGCGTTATAGCCGTGTAATGTAGCTGACGTCATGAAACAACACGACGGCCATGATTTCTCGTACAAATTGCTGCCATCTACAAGGTAAATTGACAACATTAAAGTGAAACTGAGCGGCCGGTCTAAAAAGTACTTCAAATAAAAGTATTGAGTTATAAAATCGCAACAAAGCCTAAAACCTTAAAACATATTTAAAAAATTGGATATCAACCCAGATCAGATCTGGAGTGTACTGATTAGCATCGACTTCTCAAAGTCGTTATACAATCTTATTTCTCATATAATAATGATTAAATTATTACAGTAACACATATGATGAAAATAACTTGAAGCATATAAATTATCATCATGATCATGCAAACATTGAAAGCCTCAACATCCTAAATATGGTGTATAGTGTTCAATTAAAGTCAGACGAGTAGAAAACAAAAGTCCAACACATTAATAGCGTGTATGGTCAACCGTTTTACCGTTCCTAGGAAATCACCCCAACATCACGTTATTCCAGCAAGATAACGTCAGGCGATAACGTCAGGCCAACACAGCTAGAGTTAAAAGTGACGTCATATTGCTGGAATAACGTGACGTCCTGCAGATGATTGATTGACTAGGATCGGTAAAACAGTTAGTTTTTGTTTGTTTGTATGATGTGTTACGTCATTTTCAACACATGTCAGGTTATATATGACGGGTCGATTATTTTGTGGTGGAGGCAGACCACCCACTTTTCTGGGAAGAACCGGTACTGTACACCTTCCCCCATCCGTAAGAATCGACACTTACTCACTTACAAGCCGAGCTCCCAGTGGGATTTGAACCAAACGGTTGGACATACTCTGTAAATATATGTGTTAGTTTTGTTTTCTACCCTTCTGACTTTAATTAAACACTAAACCACATCATTAGAATTCTGAGACAATCAGTGTTTGCAATTGTTTAATTAATATGCTTCAATTAAAGAAAATGCACTTATTACTTTGCTTTAGCGATACAATTTAACACCCATATAACCTATTGGTGCGTTTTCATTGACCGTCAGTATTCAAAAACGAAGCAGATGTAATTCTCCTGTAAGATAGGGGTTCTCTTCGAGCAGCTTAGATCAGCGGAGCATATCCGTACTTAGGCGATGGTCGATCGTAAGATGCGATGGTCGATGGTCGATGGTAGACCATCGACCATCGCATCTTACCATCGACCATTGCAGTCGACCATCGACCACCGACGGTAAGATGCGGTGATAAGATGGCCCTAACAGGACACCGTAAGGAACAAATATTGTACTCTTGTAATGGTTGTTCAAGTGCGGAAGAATTCGGTTGTGGAAAAACAGGACAGAGGGTTGATCAATGAACAACGAGAGCAGACCGCGAATGTTCAGTCAGACTTATTGCTTTGTAGATCTTTCAAATGCAACATAGCTAGAATCTTGCTTTATGTTAATAATCGCTGCATATGCACTACGACCAACGTGACATTTTACTTTTCCAGCCAATTTTTTTGTTTTTGTTGTTTATATCATTATTGTGGACAATGAACACTTACTGGATACTCTTAGTGAATGGTGCGTTGGACATTTTGACATCGCTCATCAATCGCATCGCTCATCAATCGCATTAATGAACACAACCAAGGAAATGTATCGATATGTGTGTATGTGTGGGTTGTCTATTTTCTCTTTCACTACTCAAATATATGCATTGTCTATCTGTGACGTAATAGGCATCTGAAATATACCCTGACTGCATGCTTATCCGGTGGTAGCTTTTTTCGGACGCTTTTAAGTCAAAAGTTACAGTGTATGTTCTGATCAACAAAAAAAACAACAAAAACAAAATCAAACCTTCCTCAGTGCCTTTACATCGATGAAAATCGCAAAAGATCACTATATAATGGACCTAGATCACTATAATTGACCTAAATCACTATAATTGACCTAGATCACTATAATTGACCTAAATCGGACTGTGGTCACTGCTGTAACCAATTCACATAATGTATACCCAACATATGTACATACGTGCAGAACGACTCCCCGGACCATCAGCCTTCTGATTTATTACTTAGTGTTTCATTATCTTTGTTGTAAACATCCACTGTATTGCGTATGTGTTTGTTTCTCATTTTTTAATATTCAAATTATACCGCACAATCAATCTATGTGTTGCTTAATAATCTAAATAATTCCTTCCATCATTTCCCCGGATATCGAACCTTTTTGCTTATCGTCCTTTCAAGAAATTCTAAATAATCAGCATCATAAGCGCTTTGCGTGATCTGAATCACGTAAGAGTACATATTCGCAGGCAATAATTACAGGTTATGAAAGGAAGGCGTGCTTTTAAAATAAATATGTATTCCAGGAGGGCTATTTTACGAATTGCAAACTGATATAAATGACAAAAATAACATTATAACCATTCTGTATCCACTACAATCAAGATTTATACTTCAACATCCATAACCTTTGTATAAAAATGATACTTCTATTAGGACTACTGTTACCATAAACGTCAACACATCACCTTGCAAATGGTATTATCGTAATACTAATCTACTTATAAAATATCGAAAAAATATTTAAGAACTCTCCGCGAAAACCTGGAGGCATGGTGCACCCTAGAACCTAGCTTAAACCCCATAGCGGCCTTTTTGCACTGACCATTCCAAGGCGTAGCTCTGTTGTCAACCCATTTTTGTGTGTTGTGACGTCATATACTTTATTCTTTATTAACATTGCCTTTTTGCTTGTTTTTGGGTTTACTGTGTTCTGTGACGGCTGCATTTCCTGCCTTTTATACTTATTTCTACGGTGACGTGACTTACAAACATTTGCAATCACTTCATGATAACTTCCATAAAAAATCTGTATAAACTTGATAGGAAATGTATGAAAAGGCATTATAGTTTGATCGTACAGTGACTCAACAGATTGTGGACTTCTTGGTGACGTATACCTAAACGAAGGTTACGTATACTGTTTGTCTTCAATGTTGTCTTATCGTACCCATTATGCTCTTGATGCATTGTGCACTGACAATGCGGCTTTCTAGGCTTTTTTTATTATTATAAATAATTCATATTTACATTATCATTCATGTATTTGTGTTTTAATTAATCGCTTAAAGCCTATACTCTACAGTATCGTGTAACCCTGTCTTTACCACCACTCCTTGTGTTGTGTATTGTGGTATTCATTGTATATTTTATTTGTGGTACGGTGCGGATCAACGGTGCCATTGCGATTGGGTACTATGGTTTCTAAAATACCTTTTTTTCTCATTAATGTTGAATACAATTATGTTAAGTTATTCCTGCCACCAAGTTTGTTGGAGGATACATCGTGGCGGTCATTTATTATATGACAATGTACATCTTAATTGGGATGACAATAGGGTAAGAGTGAGGTTTGGTGCACCTGGTTTAGACTCTCAGCGGCATCGTGGCCACTGACCGTACCAAGGCGGTATACCTGTTGTCAGTCCTTTTATGTTGTCCGCCTTTTATGTTGTCCGTACTTGTGGTCGTCTATTTTTTGTTATTTTTCTTGCACCATCCACTTTTCATAGAAAAATATGTCACAGCGCGTCAAAGTGTTAGCCTAAGGTATACCATAGTCTGTAACAGCACATTTTGGCGTCATAAAGTCATCCACGATGGCCGCAAGTGGTATTAATATGAACGTGTTGTGATCGCTCTATTTCATGTATTTATGACCAGATTTGAATATGCAAAGTTTAGAATCTAACCGTGCATGAACGTAATATGGCATCAGCACATCATTAAATGTGATGGCCGCCGTGACGTTATAAGATGAAAAGTCGTAAAACAGCCTCTGTTTTTTTCTATTTGCTATTTTTAGCAATTGCATTGGGAATATAATATATTTCATTGTCTTTGGAACACTGATCTTTGTGACGTCATAACGTCATCCACTATGACTACAAGTGACACCAGAATGACCACTTTGTAATCGCTTTATCTCCTGTATTTTTGATCGGATTTGAACAAAATCTTCACAGATTGTCGAATTTTGGACCTATCTATTTAAGCAGGATCATGATATGGCGCCATGACGTCATTAACTATGACCCACTAGTGACAAGTCAAAAAGTAAAAAAAACATGTTTAGATATTTTCTTGGAAAAACAATAGGTGTTTTTGTCTTTGTGAGCACTAACCGTTGTGCAACCATGACGTCATCCAATACAGCGGAATGCCGGTTTAGATGTGAAATAAAAAGTATGAATAGTTCAAGAACAGAACGAGCTAGCAACATCAACTTTGCTATAACGTCCTAAATGACCTTGACCAAGTAAGAGAAAACCAGGTGACCAGGTCAAAGGTCAATGGCAAAGGTTAGCAATGTGTATGAACACAAATAACCATCTACATCTCAGTAACGGTTAAATGTTTTATTAAGAACCTAATATAATTATCACTTCTTTATCATAATTTGTAGAAATTATATATAAAATCATTAAATATTCAAAATTGTTAAAAAACAATTGCAAAAATTGCATGCAGGATTTGAAAGTCATATCAATATACTCGTGCTAATACAAATTCCAATAATTAAATTAAAGCACTTAGAAACTATCTACTATTTTGTTACTGTACGCTACGAAGAAGATGGGATCGCCGTACTAAAAGTTAGGATCTGCATCAATAGCTGTTAGTACGAAATATAGCCTTATATGGTACGAACGATAGCGATCTGATTCAAAGAGACACAGCAATCTTGTTTTCTTTTACCCAGAATTAAAATTAAACCCCATATACGTTTTAATAAATACAGCGAAACGTGGAGTGTTTACAATAGAGTTTGAAGCAACTCTGCATAGTTTTGCAGGTGAGAATGTTCTATGTCCATTCTGCATATGTTTCATTTATATTTAAATCGGGGTGAGAGGGGAGTGTGGCGAAGCACGGAATGTTCTTTGCTGTTGTCGCCATTTAACATGTTTGCGTTAGTGCGCCGTACAACCCAATTCAATAATATTTAAACAAACGATTTTCGTCTCAAGCAATCTGAATTATTTAAAACGTGCACGTTTTATTCGTAATATACACACCGTGTATGGCAAAATATAGCCACGTATGAATGTGAATGCCTGATTTTACCTAAGAAAAAACATTAATATGCAGTTTATATGTGTTTTTTGCCCATTATTTCTCAAACATAGAAAAACCCTACAAACCACTTCAACATAGATTCACTAGTGTTCTAGGAATAACACAAGAAGTCACTTTTTTAGACGTTTGATTTGTTTTGATTTTAAAATGTTTAAAACAGATCTCGAGATTACCGTATGTCCATTACTGGTACATATATTCTGCTTTGCGAAATAACCTCCTGTAGAAAAAACAGTATTCGAATGTTGCCATTTTAAATTTAGTTATATACATTGTTTCTTACTCAATTCACCGGTATCTAGTAAAGCGGGACTTTCAATGCCACTGTCTTTATACATGTTATATAGCGTGTTGGGTTTAGGTGAATGAATCCTTAGTTGTGAAATATATTTGTGTGGGTGTGTGCGTGCGTGCTTGTGCTTGCGTGTTCCTCCAAGCAGATGTGTTATGATGTTGAGATCCACTATCAGAGTGTGCTGATACATTCCTTTTTGAGTTATATCTCTCATTATAGCTCAGGGCAATAAAATCCTCTCTATGAGTGCAATTATCACGTTTAGATTAATTAGTATGTTTAACATTACAGATCATAAAGGAAGTTAACGTTATAACATAGCATGAGTTTGTTTTTGTCATTATTACTGGGCCTACGTTATACTAAATTAATTATGTAAATTGCTTTACCTATGTGATGTTACCATTTCCAACCTTTCCTAATCCGCATTTTACTTCTCATACACTACCCCATATCCCACTCAGTCGCACTCGTATCGCACGAATCCAAATTTCCTCACAGAGTACATCCCAATTTCACATACGTACACCAAAACACAAATAATGAAACACCTGATGTTTTGTTTCAATATGTTGGTTTCATACAAAGTCTGTATTTGGAGGGCCTCATCAACTGAAACAACTGAATACCACCTTTCTCGTGCAGTTGTATGTCTAACAATGATTTTAAGCTAAATAACTGTCGCGCTCCATCCCAACACCCACATCACAATTACAAACTTAGAGGGAGATGAGATGGAGGATTAAGTTTCCCATCAGACCTGCCTCAGCCAGGCGGCGAAACCACACAGGACAGAGGTCTGTAGCTCTATCTGTTGTATTGTGAAGATATATTTAAAGAAACTTACCATCTACTTTACTGAAACAAATAATGGCAAAATTACACTACAAAATCGTTTATCAAAACCCTATGCAGGTGTTCAGGTCAAATAATGATGTATATGTGCCGATTAAAAGTATATACGTTTTTTTCACGGGTTCTTAAAATATCCGTGATTGAATATGCGTAAAATGAATTATGAGTTGGTAATCTTAATTCAAAAGATCCAGTTTTTTTTTCGTGGGTGGTTAAAGCCGTTTATATTGTGTCTACAGAGTTTGGATACTCAAAATATGTAAGTTATATAATTATACACTTCGTCGTCAATAGGTTTAGAAATAGTGTACGTATGTGTTGTACAATTTAGCTGTTGTTGGCGGGATAGCTACTTTAATTTATGTCGTTATATCTGCATACACCGCTGTTAGTCAACAGGAAGTGATTTGCCGCAAAAAAGTGCACGTCACAACTGTAACCGACATACAATCAAAAATATACCTAGACATCGACCTTCACAAACAAGGCCATACTTATTGATCGTTCGTACTAATACATAAGTTGACTTCGTACTAATACATAAGTTCACAGTGCTATCTTTCTTACTATGTCGCTCCTATTTTTTATATGGCTGATCCTATAAAATACTGGGTGTTTGCAGAATATTGCACTTAATAAACCGAGATCATGGAAGAAATTTGTGATATAATTTCATTGTGATGCTAGTTATTTGACTGTATAAGAAAACAATTGTATAAAAATGATCGTAACCCGACACCAATATTGATACAAGAATGTTTTACCAGATTCTTGTAAGCTGCTGAACTGTCGACACGGGTGTGTGTGGATGCAGCAAGGAACGACAATTCTGTGGAGAGATTGGCAAAATTCATGCTAAAATTTGCAAAACTATGATAACACGGCATATCCCTAACCCTTATATAACCTTTAGCTTAGGGTCAGGGTTAGGGATAGTGTTAAAGAAGACACTTGTGGAAACATGTTTAGAAACGTAACGGTATCTCATATTGACGTAACATAAGTAAATCCCGTTAGCACAGATTCAAATGAAATCTAGATTATCCATGTCATTGTTGTCTGAAGTAACGCGTCAGTTTGATTGACTGCATTCTGTGAATGTTGCATTTCCGGTTCGACCTCATTCTCGCCCTCGATCGATACTAGTATCATTTGAAAAATTCGAAATGACGTCAGTATGGTTCGACCTTTGTACTCATTACATATCTATAAATAAATCAGTACACTGTGTTTTAGTATCATTCTCATACAATACTGATAGACACGCAATAACGAAGCATACATGGTTTATTAAAAAAGAGATATTATAAACGGAGATACACAGAGATTTTGTACAGTCACGGTTTTAATCTATATAGGCCAGTGTGAGTCAAGATAAGTAATATATTTCAAAGAATCCTGTGGTAAAAGGGATTTTACAAGAAGAAAAACTATTTCAATGCTTGAAACATTAGACAAGATACAATGTCAGCTAAAGGTAGTATCTGTTTAAATATTTCTGATTTAATAAACTTAAAATTCACATTTAATTTTATCTTCAGTAAAAACTTTATTTAGATTCGTGCTGTTGTTTTCTTTTTTTCCTAATCAATTAAGGAATTAATGCCGACTGAACTATTTTTCATAATTATTGAGAAAAGTGAAGGATTTTAACGTGCTTTAACCAACCTTACATGAGTGCACCAAACATGAGATAAGCCAGCACACATGAATTACCCGTACAAAGCGAGTAAATGTAACCGTAGTTTATTACCATCTACTTTATTGAATTACCCGTACAAAGTAGGGAGTAAATGCAACCAACGCAGGGAGTAAATGCAACCGTAGTATATTACCATCTACTTTACTGAATTACCCGTACAAAGCAGACAGTAAATGCAACCAAAGCAGGGAGTAAATGCAACCGTAGTATATTATCATCTACTTTACTGACTTACCCGTACAAAGCAGGGAGTAAATGCAACCAAAGCAGGGAATAAATGCAACCGTAGTATATTACCATCTACGTTACTGAATTACCCATACAAAACAGGGAGTAAATGCAACCGTAATATATTACCATCGACTTTACTGAATGACCCGTACAAAGGGAGTAAATGTAACCGTAGTTTATTACAATCTACTTTATTGAATTACCCGTACAAAATAGGGAGTAAATGCAACCAACGCAGTGAGTAAATGCAACCGTAATGTATTATCATCTACTTTACTGAATTACCCGTACAAAGCAGGGAGTAAATGCAATCAAAGCAGGGAGTAAATGCAATCAAAGCAGGGAGTAAATGCAACCGTAGTATATTACCATCTACTTGACTGAATTAACCGTACAAAGCAGGGAGTAAATGCAATCAAAGCAGGGAGTAAATGCAACCGTAGTATATTACCATCTACTTTACTGAATTACCCGTACAAAGCAGTGAAAATTATCCGTACAAACCAAGGGTAAATGCAACCAAAGCAGGGAGTAAATGCAACCGTAGTAATTACCATCTACTTTATTGAATTACCCGTACAAAGCAGTGAGAATTACCCGTACAAACCAGGGGTAAATGCAACAACAGCAGGGAGTAAATGCAACCGTAGTATATTACCATCAACTTTACTGAATTACCCGTACAAAGTAGGGAATAAATGCAACCAAAGCAGGGAGTAAATGCAACCGTTGTATATTATCATCTACTTTACTGAATTACCCGTACAAAGCAGGGAGTAAATAAAAAAGTGGTATATTACCATCTACTTTACTGAATTACCCATACAAAGCAGGAGTAAATGCAAGCGTAGTATATTACCATCTACTTTACTGAATTACCCGTACAAAGCAGGGAGTAAATGCAAGCATAGTATATTACCATCTACTTTACTGAATTACCCGTACAAAGCAGGGAGTAAATGCAAGCATAGTATATTACCATCTACTTTACTGAATTACCCGTACAAAGCAGGGAGTAAATGCTACCGTAGTATATTACCATCTACTTTACTGAATTACCCGTACAAAGCAGTGAAAATTATCCGTACAAACCAAGGGTAAATGCAACCAAAGCAGGGAGTAAATGCAACCGTAGTAATTACCATCTACTTTATTGAATTACCCGTACAAAGTAGGGAGTAAATGCAATCAAAGCAGGGAGTAAATGCAATCAAAGCAGGGAGTAAATGCAACCGTAGTATATTACCATCTACCTTACTGAATTACCCGTACAAAGCAGGAAGTAAATCCAACCGTAGTGTATTATCATCTACTTTACTGAGTTACCCGTACAAAGCAGGGAGTAAATGCAATCAAAGCAGGGAGTAAATGCAATCAAAGCAGGGAGTAACTGCAACCGTAGTATATTACCATCTACCTTACTGAATTAACCGTACAAAGCAGGGAGTAAATGCAATCAAAGCAGGGAGTAAATGCAATCATAGCAGGGAGTAAATGCAACCGTAGTATATTACCATCTACTTTACTGAATTAACCGTACAAAGCAGGGAATAAATGCAACCAAAGCAGGTAGTAAATGCAACCGTAATATATTACCATCTACCTTACTGAATTAACCGTACAAAGCAGGGAGTAAATGCAATCAAAGCAGGGAGTAAATGCAACCGTAGTATATTACCATCAACTTTACTGAATTATCCGTACAAAGTAGGGAATAAATGCAACCAAAGCAAGGAGTAAATACAACCGTAGTATATTGCCATCTACGTTACTGAATTAACCGTACAAAGTAGGGAGTAAATGCAACCGTAGTATATTACCACCTACTTTACTGAATTACCCGTACAAAGCAGGAAGTAAATGCAAGCGTAGTATATTACCATCTACTTTACTGAATTACCCGTACAAAGCAGGGAGTAAATGCAACCGTAGTATATTACCATCTACTTTACTGAATTACCCGTACAAAGCAGGAAGTAAATGCAAGCGTAGTATATTACCATCTACTTTACTGAATTACCCGTACAAAGCAAGAAGTAAATGCAACCGTAGTATATTACCATCTACCTTACTGAATTACCCGTACAAAGCAGGAAGTAAATGCAAGCGTAGTATATTACCATCTACTTTACTGAATTACCAATACAAAGCAGGGAGTAAATGCAACCGTAGTATATTACCACCTACTTTACTGAATTACCGTACAAAGCAGGGAGTAAATGCAACCGTAATATATTACCATCGACTTTACTGAATGACCAGTACAAAGGGAGTAAATGGAACCGTAGTTTATTACAATCTACTTTATTGAATTACCCGTACAAAGTAGGGAGTAAATGCAACCAACGCAGGGAGTAAATGCAACCGTAGTGTATTATCATCTACTTTACTGAATTACCCGTACAAAGCAGGGAGTAAATGCAACCGTAGTGTATTATCATCTACTTTACTGAATTACCCGTACAAAGCAGGGTGTAAATGTAACCGTAGTATATTACCATCTACTTTACTGACTTACCAGTACAAAGTAGGGAGTGAATGCAATCAAAGCAGGGAGTAAATGCAATCAAAGCAGGGAGTAAATGCAACCGTAGTATATTACCATCTACCTTACTGAATTAACCGTACAAAGCAGGGAGTAAATGCAATCAAAGCAGGGAGTAAATGCAACCGTAGTATATGACCATCTACTTTACTGAATTACCCGTACAAAGTAGGGAATAAATGCAACCAAAGCAAGGAGTAAATGCAACCGTAGTATATTGCCATCTACGTTACTGAATTAACCGTACAAAGTAGGGAGTAAATGCAACCGTAGTATATTACCACCTACTTTACTGAATTACCCGTACAAAGCAGGAAGTAAATGCAAGCGTAGTATATTACCATCTACTTTACTGAATTACCCGTACAAAGCAGGGAGTAAATGCAACCGTAGTATATTACCATCTACTTTACTGAATTACCCGTACAAAGCAGGAAGTAAATGCAAGCGTAGTATATTACCATCTACTTTACTGAATTACCCGTACAAAGCAGGAAGTAAATGCAACCGTAGTATATTACCATCTACCTTACTGAATTACCGGTACAAAGCAGGAAGTAAATGCAAGCGTAGTATATTACCATCTACTTTACTGAATTACCCATACAAAGCAGGGAGTAAATGCAACCGTAGTATATTACCACCTACTTTACTGAATTATCGTACAAAGCAGGGAGTAAATGCAACCGTAATATATTACCATCGACTTTACTGAATGACCCGTACAAAGGGAGTAAATTTAACCGTAGTTTATTACAATCTACTTTATTGAATTACCCGTACAAAGTAGGGAGTAAATGCAACCAACGCATGGAGTAAATGCAACCGTAGTGTATTATCATCTACTTTACTGAATTACCCGTACAAAGCAGGGAGTAAATGCAACCGTAGTGTATTATCATCTACTTTACTGAATTACCCGTACAAAGCAGGGTGTAAATGTAACCGTAGTATATTACCATCTACTTTACTGACTTACCCGTACAAAGTAGGGAGTAAATGCAATCAAAGCAGGGAGTAAATGCAATCAAAGCCGGGAGTAAATGCAACCGTAGTATATTACCATCTACCTTACTGAATTAACCGTACAAAGCAGGGAGTAAATGCAATCAAAGCAGGGAGTAAATGCAATCAAAGCAGGGAGTAAATGCAACCGTAGTATATTACCATCTACTTTACTGAATTAACCGTTCAAAGCAGGGAGTAAATGCAACCAAAGCAGGGAGTAAATGCAACCGTAGTATATTACCATCTACCTTACTGAATTAACCGTACAAAGCAGGGAGTAAATGCAATCAAAGCAGGGAGTAAATGCAACCGTAGTATATTACCATCTACTTTACTGAATTACCCGTACAAAGCAGTGAAAATTATCCGTACAAACCAAGGGTAAATGCAACCAAAACAGGGAGTAAATGCAACCGTAGTAATTACCATCTACTTTATTGAATTACCCGTACAAAGCAGTGAGAATTACCCGTACAAACCAGGGGTAAATGCAACCACAGCAAGGAGTAAATGCAACCGTAGTATATTACCATCAACTTTACTGAATTACCCGTACAAAGTAGGGAATAAATGCAACCAAAGCAGGGAGTAAATGCAACCGTTGTATATTACCATCTACTTTACTGAATTACCCGTACAAAGCAGGGAGTAAATACAACCGTGGTATATTACCATCTACTTTACTGAATTACCCATACAAAGCAGGAGTAAATGCAAGCATAGTATATTACCATCTACTTTACTGAATTACCCGTACAAAGCAGGGAGTAAATGCAACCGTAGTATATTACCATCTACTTTACTGAATTACCCGTAAAAAGCAGGGAGTAAATGCAAGCGTAGTATATTACCATCTACTTTACTGAATTACCTGTACAAAGCAGGGAGTAAATGCAACCGTACTATATTACCACCTACTTTACTGAATTACCCGTACAAAGCAGTGAGAATTATCCGTACAAACCAAGGGTAAATGCAACCAAAGCAGGGAGTAAATACAACCGTAGTTATTACCATCTACTTTATTGAATTACCCGTACAAAGCAGTGAGAATTACCCGTATAAACCAGGGGTAAATGCAACCAAAGCAGGGAGTAAATGCAACCGTAGTATATTACCATCAACTTTACTGAATTACCCGTACAAAGTAGGGAATAAATGCAACCAAAGCAGGGAGTAAATGCAACAGTTGTATATTACCATCTACTTTACTGAATTACCCGTACAAAGTAGGGAATAAATGCAACCAAAGCAGGGAGTAAATGCAACCGTTGTATATTACCATCTACTTTACTGAATTACCCGTACAAAGTAGGGAATAAATGCAACCAAAGCAGGGAGTAAATACAACCGTAGTTATTACCATCTACTTTATTGAATTACCCGTACAAAGCAGTGAGAATTACCAGTACAAAGCAGGGAGTAAATGCAACCAAAGCATGGAGTAAATGCAACCATAGTATATTACCATCTACTTTACTAAATTATCCGTACAAAGCAGGCAGTAAATGTAACCGTAGTAAATTACCATCAACTTTATTGAATTACCCGTACAAAGCAGTGAGAATTAATTATCCGTACAAACCAAGGGTAAATGCAACCAAAGCAGGGAGTAAATATAACCGTAGTTATTACCATCTACTTTATTGAATTACCCGTACAAAGCAGTGATAATTACCAGTACAAACCAGGGGTAAATGCAACCAAAGCAGGGAGTAAATGCAACCGTAGTATATTATCATCAACTTTACTGAATTACCCGTACAAATTAGGGAATAAATGCAACCAAAGCAGGGAGTAAATGCAACCGTTGTATATTACCATCTACTTTACTGAATTACCCGTACAAAGTAGGGAATAAATGCAACCAAAGCAGGGAGTAAATGCAACCGTTGTATATTACCATCTACTTTACTGAATTACCCGTACAAAACAGGGAGTAAATACAGCCGTGGTATATTACCATCTACTTTACTGAATTACCCATACAAAGCAGGAGTAAATGCAAGCGTAGTATATTACCATCTACTTTACTGAATTACCCGTACAAAGCATGGAGTAAATGCAACCGTAGTATATTACCATCAACTTTACTGAATTACCCATACAAAGCAGGAGTAAATGCAAGCGTAGTATATTACCATCTACTTTACTGAATTACCCGTACAAAGCAGGGAGTAAATGCAACAGTAGTATATTACCACCTACTTTACTGAATTACCGTACAAAGCAGGAAGTAAATGCAAGCGTAGTATATTACCATCTACTTTACTGAATTACCCGTGCAAAGCAGGAGTAAATGCAAGCGTAGTATATTACCATCTACTTTACTGAATTACCCGTACAAAGCAGGGAGTAAATGCAACCGTGGTATATTACCATCTACTTTACTGAATTACCCATACAAAGCAGGAGTAAATGCAAGCGTAGTATATTACCATCTACTTTACTGAATTACCCGTACAAAGCAGGGAGTAAATGCAACCGTAGTATATTACCATCTACTTTACTGAATTACCCGTACAAAGCAGGAAGTAAATGCAAGCGTAGTATATTACCATCTACTTTACTGAATTACCCGTACAAAGCAGGGAGTAAATGCTACCGTAGTATATTACCACCTACTTTACTGAATTATCGTACAAAGCAGGGAGTAAATGCAAGCGTAATATATTACCATCTTCTTTACTGAATTACCCGTTCAAAGCAGGAAGTAAATGCAAGCGTAGTATATTACCATCTACTTTACTGAATTACCCATACAAAGCAGGAAGTAAATGCAAGCGTAGTATATTACCATCTACTTTACTGAATTACCCGTACAAAGCAGGAAGTAAATGCAAGCGTAGTATATTACCATCTACTTTACTAAATTACCCGTACAAAGCAGGGAGTAAATGCAAGCGTAGTATATTACCATCTACTTTACTGAATTACCCATACAAAGCAGGAAGTAAATGCAAGCGTAGTATATTACCATCTACTTTACTGAATTACCCGTACAAAGCAGGGAGTAAATGCTACCGTAGTATATTACCACCTACTTTACTGAATTACCGTACAAAGCAGGGAGTAAATGCAAGCGTAGTATATTACCATCTACTTTACTGAATTACCCGTACAAAGCAGGGAGTAAATGCAACCGTAGTATATTACCATCTACTTTACTGAATGACCCGTACAAAGCAGGAAGTAAATGCAAGCGTAGTATATTACCATCAACTTAACTGAATTACCGTTCAAAGCAGGGAGTAAATGCAACCGTAATATATTACCATCGACTTTACTGAATGACCCGTACAAAGTGAGTAAATGTAACCGTAGTTTATTACAATCTACTTTATTGAATTACCCGTACAAAGCAGGGAGTAAATGCAACCAACGCAGGGAGTTAATGCAACCGTAGTGTATTATCATCTACGTTACTGAATTACCCGTACAAAGCAGGGTGTAAATGTAAGCGTAGTATATTACCATCTACTTTACTGACTTACCCGAACAAAGTAGGGAGTAAATGCAATCAAAGCAGGGAGTAAATGCAATCAAAGCAGGGAGTAAATGCAACCGTAGTATATTACCATCTACCTTACTGAATTAACCGTACAAAGCAGGGAGTAAATGCAATCAAAGCAGGGAGTAAATGCAATCAAAGCATGGAGTAAATGCAACCGTAGTATATTACCATCTACTTTACTGAATTACCCGTACAAAGCAGGGAGTAAATGCAACCAAAGCAAGGAGTTAATGCAACCGTAGTATATTACCATCTACCTTACTGAATTAACCGTACAAAGCAGGGAGTAAATGCAACCAAAGGAGGGAGTAAATGCAACCGTAGTATATTACCATCAACTTTACTGAATTACCCGTACAAAGCAGGGAGTAAATGCAATCAAAGCAGGGAGTAAATGCAACCAAAGCAGGGAGTAAATGCAACCGTACTATATAACCATCTACCTTACTGAATTAACCGTACAAAGCAGGGAGTAAATGCAATCAAACAGGGAGTAAATGCAACCGTAGTATATTACCATCTACTTTACTGAATTACCCGTACAAAGCAGTGAAAATTATCCGTACAAACCAAGGGTAAATGCAACCAAAGCAGGGAGTAAATGCAACCGTAGTAATTACCATCTACTTTATTGAATTACCCGTACAAAGCAGTGAGAATTACCCGTACAAACCAGGGGTAAATGCAACCACAGCAGGGAGTAAATGCAACCGTAGTATATTACCATCTACTTTACTGAATTACCCGTACAAAGCAGGGAGTAAATGCAACCAAAGCAAGAATAAATGCCACCGTAGTATATTACCATCTACTTTACTGACTTACCCATACAAAACAGAGAGTAAATGCAACCAACGCAGGGAGTAAATGCAACCGTAGTATATTACCATCTACTTTACTGACTTACCCATACAAAGCAGGGAGTAAATGCAACCAACGCAGGGAGTAAATGCAACCGTAGTATATTACCATCTACTTTACTGACTTACCCGTACAAAGCAAGGAGTAAATGCAACCAACGCAGGGAGTAAATGCAACCGTAGTATATTACCATCTACTTTACTGACTTACCCGTACAAAGCAGGAAGTAAATGCAACCGTAGTATATTACCATCTACTTTACTGAATTACCCGTACAAAGCAGGAAGTAAATGCAACCAAAGCAGGGAGTAAATGCAACCGTAGTCTATTACCATCTACTTTACTGAATTACCCGTACAAAGCAGGGAGTAAATACAACCAAAGCAGGGAGTAAATGCAACCGTAGTATATTACCATCTACTTTACTGACTTACCCGTACAAAGCATGGAGTAAATGCAACCAAAGCAGGGAGTAAATGCAACCGTAGTATATTACCACCTACTTTACTGAATTACCCGTACAAAGCAGGAAGTAAATGCAACCGTAGTATATTACCATCTACTTTACTGAATTACCCGTACAAAGCAGGTATAAATGCTATCGTTGTATATTACCATCTACGTTATAAGTCAGAGACACAGCAGTCTATAGGACAAAAAATATACAATATTCTTGTGATCAGAGAACTTTACGAGTAAAGACTTCTTCCCTCGGTAAATGTTGCATGGATAACCATTCAAGAATCATGCACCATTTTAAAGGTTCTATTTTAGCCGCATTTAAGCTAGTTTTTTCTTTCTTTTCTTTAAACATCTATTGTTTTCATGTATGAAACGTTTTGCGTAACAACTGGTCACCATTGCTTGCAACATTAAGAATTCCATACTAAAGGACACACGGCAATTCTGATTTTTGAAAAACTCACGGCGTCTCGTTAGTTTTTCTTCATAACTTGCATTTGTTGAATCATTAATATTAATTATAAGAATAGTTCAAAGCAAATTGCTTTTGTATAATATTAACTGTTTATTATATTGCACCAATAATCTATGTCAATGTGGAATAAGACGAAATAACGGAAACTCAACATTATAATTATGCAAGCAGGTTTAAAGTCAAAATGGTACAGGATATATACATCGAGACGCTAATTTCAGTGCTTGATACCGAAGCATTGTGGTGTAGTGGTTAGAGCGTCTGCATTGCATTCGGGAGGTCGTGGGTTCGAGTCCCCTGACCGCGTCATACCAAAGACTTTAAAAATGGAGTAGTCACTTGTAACCCTTGCCTGACGAGCAAATGATGGGTAGTGTTACGACTGATTGACCAGTGTCAGAATTATGTGACTGTGGGGGGTATCATGTCTACTACGGCGTGGTATTCCAGTGTGGTAGCACTATAAAGAAACCGTTGAGTTCGCTGCTTCAAGTAGATATATCATCACATCACACACAAAAACACACAGATAAAAATCCAGACTCCAGTGTACCTATAATCGTCGGGTAGGACGCCTGTCGTAGGCGGACGGACTATAATCCTTAGAAACACACACACACACACACACACGCACACACGCACACACACACTTCACTGCTTGATAAAACATTCAACATTTACATTTTGTATGTAATGGCTTTCTCCTTATATACGACGTGTCTGTTGTATAGACATAAACAACAATAAATCAGATAACGGTGTGGAAAAAAAAGATACAGATAATAGTCATGAAAAAAATAATAATATCCATTTCAAAAAAATACATATATACGCTAGGCGGCCGTGTGGTCTAAGGTGTCTGCTCATTAGCGAGGCGAAGGTGCGGTTGTTGGCACCTTAGTGCTGTGGGTTCGATTCTTTGGTAAGTGAATAGTGTAAATTTATCTTCATATATAATATTTAATGTTTGTACTTGCATCATCTTATGGAGCGCACGTTACCGAAAGTTCGATATTATGAATTTAATTCTCTCACTATATAGATGTGCATATACATATATAAATCCTAATTCATTGAATTAGTTTTGATCTAGCGTCTTTCGATGGTAAATGCATGTATAGGTGCCTGCGGTTAAAATCACAGGTACGGTATGCGAATCCTTTTTCGTAACTGTACGCTGTGATTGTCGTTTTTGACAGAAACGCCTAAAGAACTCCGAAGCGTTGATTTGTTTGAGTCTTAATATTAACGGTGTACCGAAACAAACAGACATTGTATATACCTGAACAATTGAATTTAGTTCTTCTGTTATTTAAATTTCTTCCACTAGTTTAATACAGCATTGTTCCTATAAATGTTGTGTGCGTCTTATAAAGGTTTTGGACACCCTGATAGGTCTCTATCCATACCCGATCGTTCTTGGAGACTTTCAAAATTTCAGAACCGGTGGCTTGTATATAAATGTTGTCCCCTCGTACTTTACCGGTTGCAAAGGCTGAAAACTTTAAACTTCCATTGACATACAATACTATTGCAGCGTAGTCAGACTTGTTTGGCATGACTGTGAAGACAAACAGGTAAGTACCATCCTCTGGGCAAGTAAATATTCCAGTATTGGAGTCGTAGCCTTGTCCATTATTGTGTACCACAACATCAAATATCACTTTAGAGCCTGCCGCTAGGTTCGTGAGCGACTTCTTTAAATATGCAGAAAAGCTCACCTTGCGTTTATCTAAAATAAATAAATAAAAGGCGATTATATTTCATATTTTAATATTAAAAGAACGTAAACTGGCACATTTTTAGACTCGAATAAGGTTAGACGAAGACTAGCCACCGTGTACTGTAACACTTATGTGTTTTATACGTACGTGTTTTATATTTACATACTTAACACACTTTATATAACATATATATCAAACAACGATTAACAATGCATTTTTTGTAAATCGTCAAATCGTCAAATTACATTCTAGAAACTAGGCCATCAATAATTACTCCAAAACATCAAAATCAACTTGAAGGTTATTTTTTGATTTAATTATATTACGGCGGCCATCTTGAATATCGAGCCGTCACTTCGACCCCCACCCACTCCAACCACACCCCCCCCCCCCCCCCCACGCCCCAAACGAGCCGTCACTTCGACCCCCACCGACTCCTACACCCCCACCCCTCCACGCCCCCCCCCCCCCCCAAAGAAAACAACAACAAACAAACAACAACATCAACAACCAACCAACAACAACAAACACACAAAACAACAACAACACGAAAAGGCACCGTTTTTAACATTAGCTTTGCTTAGGTGACCTAAACTCGTTTCTTTTGTCAGTCGTTTCATGTCAATAAAGCATAATTGTTGACATACTATACTAACGGTCATTGATTGACCATGCACGTTTTAAAACATAACACTATGTGTTACATTTCTACCATGATTACTCGTAGAAAGAAATTTCATAATAAAACTCATTTTTTTAAAGTAGCTCTCCCGCTAACAACAGCCCGATTTTACAACATATGTATACGGTTCCTAAACCTACTGGAGACGAGATATATGCTATACATAACTTGCCTATTTGAAAATCCAAACGCTATAGACACAATATAAACTGCTTTACCCAGCCAGGTCAAACTCCAAAACTTGAGCGTCGAATTAAGAGTTACCATCTCATAATTCATTATACGCATATTCATTCACGGGTATTCTAAAACCCAAGAATAAACGTATATTTTTAATCGGCACATATACATTATTACATGACCTGAACACCTGAATAGAGTTTTGATAAACGGTATTGTAGTGTAATTTTGCCCTTATTTGCTGGGTTAGTTTCGTTAACTAACGCTGACATATTAACTAACGAGCTATTTAACCCTCCAATCTAACGAGCTTTTACTAACCCTCCAAATAACGGCAAAATTACACTACGAAATTGTATTAAGGTGTGCAGGTCATATAATAATGTTTATTTGCCGAGTAAAAATGTAGTTTGATTCACAGTTTCTTAAAATACCCATGATTGAATATGCGTAAAATGAAATATGATTTGGTAACTCTTAATTCAACGCTATAATTTTTGGGTTTAGCCTGGTTGTGTAACACCGTATATAGCTCATTCCGTATATAGCTCACCAGTAAGCTTTATATGTAGCCATATAGCTCACATTTTCTACGTATATAGCTCACACCAAAGAAAGCTTTATACGGTGAAAAGGCATGGTCATTCCGTATATAGCTTATCACCATCTAAATACAAAATTAGTTAAAATAGGAGCGCACAATAACAGAAAATAATTGCATAAATTATGCATGCTCTTCACGCACGGCACGCTCTTCACGCACTGCATGCTCTTCACGCAATGCACGCTCTTCACGCAACGCATGCTCTTCACACAATGCACGCCCTTCACGCATTGCACGCTCTTCACGCAATACACGCTCTTCAGGTCTCACACCACAATTAATTTTCCCATAGGGTTACTGTACAGCCTTTTCCAACATCTGAGCTTCAAAGCAGGGCAGCAGACATTGTTGTTGGTTTAATATCTTCAGTATAGCCAAGACCAGTAATTTAATAAAATATATAAGTTAGCCAGGTTGGTTTTTTTCCTCGCTCATGTTTTGTGAACCCTATGGAAAATACAAAATTCATACACTATCTAGCTGAATATGTGGTGCTTTGGTCAAACAATTCTGAAATTTGAATGAAACCTCATATCAACATGGGATTTTCTGTATCATCTGTCTTTTACACTGCAGATGTATGCTAAAGCAAAGAAAAGCAAAAGCCTATTTTTCAAATTAAAAATTGCCTAAAATTGAGAAAAAATAGAATTATTTTCTGTTTTCCTTTTGTCTCTAGGTCCGTGAGCTTTCAGGGGAGATAATAGAGGTGTGAGACCTTCACGCATTGAACGCTCTTCACGCAATGCACGCTATTCACGCACTGCACGCTCTTCATGCAATGCATGCTCTTCACGCACTGCACGCTCTTCACGAAATGCACGCTCTTCACGCACGGCCTCGTTCTTTAAGCACTCCACGCAAAAAAATATGTGCCAATCAAAGAAAAAAACAGTTGCTCACTCAGGAAGGGGTAGTTCTTCATCATCAACAGCAATACCACCAACCAGGGGCGTAGCGTGGCCAAAATTAAAGTTACTCACGATACCTAGACGCCTACTTTGCGGACGCCTATTAGGACTTGCGCCCGTCCCCATAAACCTATAATAATGCTGCAACTAAGTTGCGGGGGGTTTGGAAAATTTGGGTTAATGGTAGTCTTAAATGGTGCATTCTGGTGTTATTCCAGGCATATTTTGTTATAATATGTCATGACACTTTGACCATTGTAGAAAATGAAGAATAGACCTGAACCCTCCTAAAGCTTACGATTTTATTACATTTTTCGAGTTTTAAATCTTTCAATTTTTCAGACATTGATTGTAAAGTTTACTCACGTGAGTTAATGAGTATGGCACGCTACGCGCCTACCAACCGCTTAATATTACAAAAAATACAACATAGTGCAACAAGTCTTTATCTTTAATATACTTTTAAATATTTCCTGGAAAGATGAGGATCTTGTCGTTACAAGTCATATATCTTAAACTATACTTTAATCATATATTTAGACTTCCATGTATCATAATCATACAAATACGAAATATGAGTATAATTGGAAGAGGACTTAAAACATTTTCATTTTTTAAAAGAGTAAGCTTAATCAAGGCACATGCCCTCCGTTTATAGCTTATCGTGAGCTTTATGCGGATACCAGCTCCGTATATAGCTCACCTTAAGCTTTATTCGGAGACATTGCTCCGTATATAGCTCACTGGTGAGCCACGGAATGAGCTATATACGGTGTTACATGGCTGGTTAAAGCTGTTGATATTGTGTCTATACAGTTTGATCGTATCTCTATTATTAAATACATATTAACATCTCAAAACGGATGTAATTGAATGGCTCGTCGTTGGTGCCTTAGTTTTATCACATAACATGGCTTCTGTGAGTTTAATAAAGCCATGACTTCTTTCTCGTAATACACTAGTATATTACAGATGCAAATGAGGGCCGAAGTTTGTATACAGTAATCCCACTTGTTTGCATGGTATATCATACGATACGTTCAAACACCTTAAATATTATCCTTATTTGAAATCTTACTTTATAATATGCATGTTAGTAAGTTAACGTTTTTAGTTTAAGGTGTCGCATTGTTTGTAGGGCGAACGCGTTATAGCCGTGTAACGTAGCTGACGTTCTGAAAACAGCAACACGACGTCATGATTTCTCGTACAAATTGCTGCCATATACAAGGTAAATTGACAACATTAAAGTGAAACTATCACGACTTTAATTAACTCGTTGGATAAAAAGAGCCTCGTATCCTAATAGGATTATTACTAGAGTAAAGTGTTCTGGAAGTTTGTATCACCTCGAGAAGGTAAATGCCAGATCAGGATCACACTCGAGGCGGAGATCAGGACTTCTAATTTATAAATATTTACGCTTATTAATACAATAGTACATGTAATTGACTAGTGGTATGTACTGTTCTACATAGCATTACTAGGCACTGTGGTATTATCATCGCATATAATACATTTTGAGTCGGTCAATAGTACATTTTACAGCTCAATAAAGCAATTTATAACATTTTTATGGCTGAAAGATTGACATTTCTACGTGAAAGAATATTCATGAACTCAAGAAATTATTGCTGACGTCGACGTCATCCTCCGATAACGTTCAATAAAGCGAATAATTTCGGCTAAAATCATACATAAACTAATTTTAAATGAAATAAATAGATTATTAATCTTCTCTATTTGATTATAGGGAAATCCTTCACACGATGGTTTGCGTGTTTTTTTTTCACTCACTCTCATACATTCGTTCGTGAACGGAACAACACGTCTACCACCTCGTGAAGGATTTCCCAATAATTGGTCACAGCAGTTTAATAATCTCTTTGTATAATTGTGGATATTAAACGTCAATAGTTGAATAATAATTTAGCTACTGTTACGGATGATGATGCAGTTTATTGCTATATGTTACTGAATGGGAATATGATACACATTGTGTTTTGCTACGGATACCAGGAAGCTTTCAAACAAAACCATGTACTTATACAAACATGGAAATAAATGTCAATTTAAAGATTGTACATCAGGTTTCTTTTTTATCATATATTTTAAAAAAGTTCCAATTCATGGTACAAATCTCATATCAGTCACAATATGCTGTTAGCACTGTGTTGTTCAAGCCTAAATGTAGAATCAACCATTTTGAATGCAGTCGGGCGTAAAATGCTTAATTTAAACCTGATACATGACCTAGGATAGCACCTTTTACTATGCAGAATGCATTTTCTTGTAAATAAACGACATTTTTAGGCTCGTGCATTTCGGTTAGACCCTTTAGAATAGAATATAAAACATCACTATTTGCTAGCTGTTAGCCGGACCCCTAGATCCCCCACCCCACCGAAAGGTACTCCCTTGAAACCAATCGTGAACGCTCGGTCAGTACCGTCATTCTTCGGGATCCCGCCTCGTGTGTATCACGGCGCTTCGGTATGTTCAAAATATTGACATTCTGTAAGACGGAAGGCAACGGCACAGAAAATAGTGCACTGTTGATATGTAAACAATATGGCCGCTACCTACACGTGTTGATGTATAATTTGCGTTGAATGTTTGTTTTTTACAATGCTGATGAAGGTTTTATCACTGCTTTCACGTAAATAAACTACTAATGAAGCAATCGGCTATATAACATTGCAACATTTGGATGCTAACTTTCATTTTGAATGCAGATTTGTTTTGGCGGGAATTTAAGGCGCGATGACGTAACCAATATGGACATTCGAGTAATGCTGCCAAGCAGTGTACGAGATGTTGCGAATGCCTTGCAACACGAGCACAGTCTATATGGCCTGTCGAACGTGTCCATCCAAGTCAAACCTTTACTATTTGTTTAGTAGTTTGTTTTGTCTGATATTGATATTTTACTGGTACTAGTACTTATGTAATTATTTATAACTTCCTAATGAACATTCCGGTTGAAGTTGTTATGAGTAGTCATTTGCATGCAAAATACCAGAGAGTCTGTGATAGCTTTACCTGAAGTTGTATGTCCACAAAGATGTCTTATTTTATAAATAATATTAATGATCAAGCTACACAGTCACGACGTAAAGCTATACGTTATTTTGGTAAAATAGACAAATAATGATTTCGTCCTTTCACTAATGCAAACTGAATATGTTTAGTATCGACAAGTTAATTTTAGTACGAGCTTACAATATACAAAAGTTTTTTTTTTACAATAATTACATTTCGACCCGCTAATAATTACTTTCTTCTTGTATGCATGCTCTGAATTGCTTGACGATATATTATACCTGCATGTTGTCGAATCAGAGAGACTTGTTGCTTTACCGAATTCCCATCGCGCTCGATTCCCCTTAGTCTAGTCAGTATCCGTTCTTCGTGTTTATTTAGGCTGAGCAATTGTTTCTCTTCCATATTGGCCATCGAATCGATAATCATTTGGTCTGTAGCGACGGCTTTCAATTGTTTCTTTTCCATATTGGCCATAGCATCGATAATAATTTGGTCTGTAGCGTCGGCTTTCAATTGTTTCTCCTCCATACTGGCCATAGCATCGATACTCATTTGGTCAGTAGCGTCGGCTTTCCTTTGCAGACTTACTATTTCCATTTTTGAAGAATTTGTATTGTCAGCTAGGTCCGTCAATTTAGTCATCATTTCTTGCTGATCTTGTTTCATCGCTTGCTCGAACGTTTTAATTTTACGTTCGAATTTCTCTTCCATGATTCGAAAGTACCGTTTTTCATTTGCTAGTGCTTTACGTACAACAGAAACGTGCTTCCTAATATCACTCTCGACGTCGTTGTCCTCATTCACATTTTGCCCATCCTTATGGTTTTCCTTATTGAACTCCATCCCCTGAACTTCATCAAAACCTTTAACTAGTTCACTGACTTCTTCCACACGTGCCTTCATCTCTCCCATATCATTTCGAATAAACTGGATGTCGATGTAGAGGCTATTAATCCTGCTGGACAGAACGTCGTAAACATATTTGGCTGTTATTTCATCACTTACGATACAGTTAATAGACGAGAGAACAATTGTAACAAAAAGTAAAACGTGTGCCATGTTTTTTTTTTCTGCGTGTAAATACGGTTCATGCTTTCACTAAATAAAGTCCAAACGATTATGATAATATAGGCTTTACAACATGATAGTTTGTGCGCATATGCCGATCTTAAAGGTACCTTGTGTAATAATGTAATTATCGTACTTAACGAATAACATTATTATAATAGATTCTTACAAATTGATTTCCATATTCAACATATTCCAAAAGCAGAGTAGAATATACAATACTTGTTCTATAGGCGGGGCGTTGGTCGTTGGTGTGTGAGACGGGGGGACGGTGGGGTGTGGGTGGGACTTCTGTCATAAAATAAGATATTGACGTTATATATAGTGTCTTTTATTAATTTTCCTTGTTATCGTGCCCGCTGAACACACTTAGTTTATAGAGTTCTTTTTTTGAGTGACACTTTAAACAATAGAAATAATTTAAAGCACGCGTTTCTTGTCATCCGGAAAGCATATGATATACTTGACTTATCAAGTACAAGTCAATGCACATGCAGATAAACTCTTAACAATTATTATAAACGGAACTATACTCAGCAAAAATAAAAAGTATCCACTTTGTTTTCCTGCAAAATCGGAGACTGTAAGAAAGAACTAACAATTGTAGCATGATTTTCTTTTGATAACATCTTTGTTTGATGTTCACATACAATTTCATCGAAATATACCGAATAATAAAAAAGTATATCACAGTTTAAAAACATAGGTGTGAAAACGAAATTAACAAAACTTAACAAATGTAAAGGTAACGACAATAGCACAGATTCAGCAGTCTAAGTCGATTCAAACACACAGAAAAATATTCAAAACATCGCTAATATATCATGTGTCCACCGTTACAACGAATAAACGCAAGAAATCGACGTTGCATGCTTCTGACGTAACGACTGACGAATTCTGGAGCTAAGGGGGCACTCCACAGTTTAATGTACATTTCTCAATCATCAAACCCATGACAAGCCCTTAGCCTGAATCCTTGAGCAAAAATAAATCACATTATCATTGTGTCATACATTTCTTAGAAGACAATAACATTACCCATGTTTCCATACCAAACAAAAGTATCAAAAAGATATATATGTATTATAGGGGTTTCCTACCAACAACCAAATCACCCCAAATAATCTAAAATCACCCCATAAAATGTTCAGTAAAACTGAAAATTAAGTCAATTTAGCTGGTTATTTAGCATGTCCCACTCGCTAAATAACCCAAGATTTAAAACTTGAATTGTGAAAATTGTTTTAAATTTGGATCAAATTTTATTACAAAATAGAGGTTAAACATCAAAACGTAGGTTAACAAACATTTTTAAAATAGGGGTAGTGAAGATTGCAAGTTTAATTTTTTTTAATAGTTATCAAAATTACACCCTAAAAATATAAAATGTTTCTTTAATACAAAACAAATTTTTTGTTGATTTGTTATTAAAATTACACCCAAATCAACGATTTTTCCGACCTTGAATACAAAGGTGGTGGATCATACTCATACATATTACTAAAACAGTTTATGACACACTTTTTAGACTTTTTTGTAAGGTTGCCATTGCTTCCTATCTTCCCTGCTCCACTAGTTCTTTTTTTTGAACTTCACTAATTTCAAGTTTCTTTTATGCGCATTGTTTATTCTGGGAAGTAAGTAACAAACAACTAGCGGGTGTAGTGTCGATATATGCCACAAAGTGACTTTTTATTCACAAGAGTGTGAATGTGTTTAAAGTTGAAATAGTAGACATGTAATATTGCATGAAGCATTGTAATATTATGTAACACATATTAATTTCCGTTAATTACATAATGAAACTGATATAGAATAAAGCACTATAAAAATAGATGTACTAAATATTATTATGCGATATTACGTAATCTAAGTTGTTACACGATTTGTCGTTAATTGGAAATAACTGTTTTTGTTTTAAAAACATTAATGGTGTTTATATAATCTTTAATTAGCTATGGCGATTTACGCCTATTCATGGAGCTTAGACGTAGAATAAAGTCAATACGAGCGCTATGGTATAGTGTGCATTTATATATTTATTATTTTTTGTAGGGTGGTTGGTTGGGGTTTGTGGCGGTTTTAGAATTTTCCACTCCGACTGGCTGTTGTAAAACACAGAGCCTGAATGGAATATGTTACAGATAACCCTGGTGATGATGGGGACCCGCCCCCGGTGTTTTAATAAGCCAATGGTATTTGTGTTGTGTTATAAACACTGAAGCCGTAATTGGTGTATAAACCTGGGTCCAGGCCGTACGTACAGAGGACAAACGCTTTGCATAAATATCCAATTACTTCGCAGTTAGATTATTTATGCGCATTGTTTATTCTGGGAAGTAAGTAACAAACAACTAGCGGGTGTAGTGTCGATATATGCCACAAAGTGACTTTTTATTCACAAGAGTGTGAATGTGTTTAAAGTTGAAATAGTAGACATGTAATATTGCATGAAACATTGTAATATTATGTAACACATATTAATTTCCGTTAATTACATAATGAAACTGATATAGAATAAAGCACTATAAAAATAGATGTACTAAATATTATTATGCGATATTACGTAATCTAAGTTGTTACACGATTTGTCGTTAATTGGAAATAACTGTTTTTATATTAAAAACATTAATGGTGTTTATATAATCTTTAATTAGCTATGGCGATTTACGCCACTCTCATCAGACAATTTGACTGATGAAATCGCCATAAGAAAGTGGTGGGGGGGGGGGGGGGGGGGGGGGGGGGGGGGGGAAAGAAAAGCGAATGACCTTGGCATATATCGAACACAAAACAACAAAAGAAAAAGAAACCAATTAATTACGCGTATTTTTTGCTGATGTTTTAGCGAAATGCACATTATACCTTAACGCGTTTGAACGATCGTACATGAACCCATGGTACGATCCTGACATAAATGTACACGTGAATAACAAACAATTCATATACATTAGATCACTAAGCAAAATTAAATTCATATACGTTGAACCTCTCGTAAAGTGGTATTCCGTCGAATGTAAGACTTCAAAATGTCTCTTTCAAGTGGACCTTTGGAAACGGCCGAACACGACACATACGAAATATAGGTATATCCATGTAGTTTATAAACAAGAACGACCCTACATGAACACATGGTAAGGTCACTCCCCGTGTGTACGAATACAACCCCACATGAACCCATGGTGGGGTCAATATTTGATAATGAGTCTAGTTTGAATGCAACCCGCTCTCAAGTTATCAATGAAATGAACGCATGTATGTTCCGTGTTATCTTTATCTGTAATGTTGAGCGACTATGTAATGAAAGCCGTGAACCCACTGGCCTCTATTTATTGCTGTATGTATTTCGTGAACGCATTTTACCGCAACTGTCCGCAGTGTCGAATAATGCCGTCGGTCACATTGTAAATAGCTCCACCGCCTACTTCTGCACTGGCGTCTGTAAACGGCGAAAAACAGCATGTCTGGAAAACAAAAAGGGGTAGACTTTCCGCTGAGCGATGCTACAAATTGTTTACATATCAAAAGGTGTTCTTTGACACCTGTTGTCAGACGGACGCAATAATATGGCTTTTTCACATTAAGCGTAGAATTTGTTACTGACCGAAGAAATGTCCGTCCAGACAGTATGAATTTTTTGTTCCAATTATTGATTGGATGATCTATCTGTCGACAGATGCCGATCGGTTAAACGTTCGCTGTTAAAGGCACATGGTATGGTTACGGCAATAAAATAACGTTTATTCGAGCTTGTTCAGGTAATGAACCACTATAAGCATCAAGATATAATTAATTGGACGGAACAATGCTTTCTAAGTTATGTATGACACAGAATGGAGATAATGCGAACATGTGTTTTAGAACTTCAAATAACGCAAACATAATTATTTTGTATACATTTCTAAAGTGCCTGTCATAGCTTGTTCGGGGGTAGGACCCCAGCCCTTCCATTCATATTCATTTTGTCATTTTTTGTTCATGCTCATTAAAGGTCTTCATAATGACCCCTGCATTGTTTCGGGTGCCATTTCGCTCACATCTATAAGAGCAGTGGCAGAAACCAATAAACGTGGCTCCAGCGTAATTGGAGTGTCTACAATATAATTTGCAGCAACTCTGCAGTTCAGGGCGAGAAGGTCCTAGGCCCATTCTCCATATTTTGTCTCGATGTACATGGAGGATGAGCCTGGCATGTTCATGCCAGTTAGGCGCCATATAACCTTTCATGTGTTGATGCGCCTTAAAACCCAATTCAATTCAATTCAGGTAATGAACCATTATAAACAGCAAGAAATAATTAATTTTAATGAACATTGCGTTCTAAGTTATATATGACACAGAATGGATATGATGCAAACATGTGTTTTAGAAATGGTTATTCAATGGCTCCCAAATTTACCGAGTGTTCCGACTTGGGTAATTTTTGGGAATTATGAGTCAGGACCCTGTACATGCGACTTCTAAATCCCTGTATAAATAATGTTTATGAAAAAATGATTTTCTCTTTATTTTTACCTACTGAATATTTCGACCTACCGGAAGTTGACCGGGTGTGAAAGTTATGCATATATTTATGTTTTATTTATTTTATTTATTTATTTTATTTATTTAATTAACACAGCAAAACGATTCTAATGGACACTGATCTTTGACTTGTGTTGAGACGTCTCGGTTTCGTGTGTAATTTACTAGAAAGTGTGAACTGTAATGACATTCTTAATCAAAGATACGGTAATGCTAATATCCTCTAATGACCATTAATTGTACCATTAACTGAATTAGGTGGAGGTTTACGATTCCCACGGACGTCTTTTGAACATTGAACTGTCTGCTGCCGCTCACAGACAAAGATAAATGGCTATTAACTGACACCAGTTGATAAGACCACAGACTGTATGAGATATTGAATTTTGGAAAGATTCAGAGAACTTTGAGACGATTATCAATGAAATTGATATTAAATATTTTCAAATATATGACATATATTTTGGGGATTGTGTCTAAAAGGACGTGTCTTAAATGACTTAGATCTACAAACTCTTTGATAATATCTTTTCTGATATCATGGAGTCGACTGGCATTCATACGTTTGTAAACGATTTGTGTGCATTAGACCCACCTGTTATTTTGCCGGCTAATGAGTTAACACTGTCATTCATGATGACGCTTTCAGTTGTTTTGCCTTCGGAGCCAAACAAAGCCTTTCTACTATTTCGGACAGTGAGGCCGTGACTCTTTGAGTGACATTATCTGCTATTTCCCGTATTAAAGGGAGTACGTCAGGCTTTTCATGGGAGTCTAAGTGTCCGACTTAAAACTGACAAAGATTAATTATTTTCTATTCCGTATGACCAAGACATAATGAATGATCCTACACATTATCTCTTATTTGCAAAGAAATTCCTTCTGCACAGTAATACATGCTATCCTAGGTGACGCGCCCGGGTTAATTTCAGCATTTTACTCCCGATTCCGTCCTAACTATATGGTGTTTTGAGAATTTAAACATTAACGAAATGATTCTAACATCATAATCTGATTGATATAAGTGTTTTATCATAAACTTAGAACAATTTTATAATTTAAGATGTTCTAGAGATACCCCCTTTAAATTACCAGGTAAAATTGATACTTCCCTTGATTTTCTCTGTTGATCTTGTAACCGTCGGGCACTCTTTTCTTTGGGGGCACCTCCTGGAATAGTGAATACAGCCAGAGACACGATGCTTCTGAGTATTAATAATATATAATATATCTCTACGTCGTGTCCGTGCTGAAGACGGCCCTCGGTGCGTATGTGTATTGAGAATAATTGAGCGGTGTACAATAGGGCTCTTGACGCCTCTATTTATGACAAATTGCTGTACGGTAATAGGGCACTCGAATCCCTTATTTATGACAAATTGCTGCACTATAATAAGGCACTTAACGCCTCTATTTATGACAAATTGCTACACTATAATAAGGCACTTAACGCCTCTATTTATGACAAATTGCTGTACGGTAATAGGGCACTTAACGCCTCTATTTATGACAAATTGCTGTACGGTAATAGGGCATTTAACGCCCTCTATTTATGACAAATTGCTGTACAGTAAAAGGGCACTTAACGCATCTATTTATGGCAAATTGCTGTACAGTAATAGGGCACTTAGAGCCTCTGTTTATGACAAATTGCTGAACTATAATAGAACACTTAACGCCTTTATTTATGACAAAGAGCTGTACAGTAATAGGGCACTTAACGCCTCTATTTATGACAAATTGCTGTACAGTAATAGGGCACTTAACGCCTCTATTTTTGACAAATTGCTGAACTATAATAGGGCACTTAACGCCTCTATTTATGACAAATTGCTGTACGGTAATAGGGCACTTAACGCCTCTGTTTTTGACAAATTGATGTACAGTAATAGGGCACTTAACGCCTCTATTTTTGACAAATTGCTGTACAGTAATAGGGCACTTAACGCCTCTATTTATGACAAATTGCTGTACAGTAATAGGGCACTTAACGCCTCTATTTTTGACGAATTGCTGCACTATAATAGGGCACTTAACGCCTCTATTTATGACAAATTGCTGTACAGTAATAGGGCACTTAACGCCGCTATTTATGACAAATTGCTGTACAGTAAAGGGCACTTAACGCCTCTATTTATGACAAATTGTTGTACAGTAATAGGGCACTTGACGCCTCCATTTATGACAAATTGCTGTACAATAATAGGGCACCTGACGCCTCTATTTATGACAAATTGCTGCACTATAATAGGGCACTTAACGCCTCTTATTGATGACAAATTGTTGCACTATAATAGGGGACTTAACGCCTCTTTTTATGAAAATTGCTGTACAGTAATAGGGCAATTAACGCCTCTATTTATGACATTTATGACAGGGATGCAAAACCTCTGAGCCCTTTGTCGATTGGAGACACAGTAAGAATTCAACAATCTAACAACTTGTGGAAACCTGCTGTCGTAGTTAAATAGCATAATGAGCATTATGACGAAAGATGATAATGCCATTTACCGTAGGAACAGAAGACGCCTTCTTAAAATGAAGGAAAATATCTCACGGTGTCAAAGTGAAGGTTCACTTTCCGCCAAAGTGCCGCAAAGAGAAAATGCCTCTTTAAATGCCACACATGTGTTTAAAACAAACCACTTTCATAAATAAAAGTACTGATAAGCGCATCTCGCGATATGGCAGACGCATTTAAGCAAAGTTATTGTGTCTAACTAAACTGTCACGTTAACCCCTTCCTGGTGAATGCTCATTAGCCCGGTGAAGGCGGCCACGTAAACGGTGTAATCATCATGGAACTATCATAAACTTGGAAACATGTTGGATTACATGCCCATTAATCAACCTCGGTGTGCCACCTGGAGATGTAAGATAATCAGCTATAAACTGGACTCTCTATAAAGTCAGGTCTAAATGACGTTTTAATGGACCAAAGATCATCGCAGCCTGCGATACTGGAGATTAATCACCAGCTGCAAAACTGACCACGAACGAAGCATTTGAGTATGAACATTAATGTCAAGAAATCGTTTATATCTATGAACTTGTTATACGCATTCTTATATTATGAAAGAACTTATAACTTTGAATTTAAAAAGGGGATTGTTGTATTACCGTATGTCGTATTATAACAGACACACTCTTACCATGCACTCCCGTCTGGAACACTGACTACTGCTGGTCAGTTCCCTGAATAACATCGTAATTACAGATTATTAGTTAGAACACGTTGTTCGTTCTTAGTTATTTATAGACCTACATTAACACCGTTAAGACTATAACATAACATAAACGCCTCTATTTAGACGTAGCTGCACTGTACTTGCAATAGGGCTCTTGACGCCTCTATTTATAATAATAATAATAATAATAATAATAATAATAATAATAATAAAGACTTTATTTAACGAGAGAACTCCTTTGAAACTAGTCAATCTACCATGAGGCCCTCAACAATACGATATATACAATATTTACGAGTAAAAATGCATTTAAAGTGGTATATTCAGTAAATGGAAATATGTTTAAATAGAACTGCAAGACTTATTTATGACGGAGCATTATTCGCCGCGTTGTAATATGGCACTCGACGCCTCTTTTTATGACAAATTGCAGTACTGTTATAGGGCACTTGACGTCTCTATTTATGACAGAGATTAATTGCCGCACTGTAATAGCGGCATTTGACGCCTATATTTATGACAAATTGCTGCGCTGTAATAGGGCACTTGACGCCTCTATATCTTACAATAGTCTAGTCACTGCTCTACAATAAGGACTCTATGTACGCCTCTGTATATGAGTGGGAACTATATGCTGACTAAACATTACTCTGAAATAGGGGCACTTCACGCCTCAATTTATGACACACAGGGGACTAAACACTGTTCTATAAAAACTTATATTCCAGGATTGTTTAATTTGAAATCCTGTCTCAGCCGATTATATATGGAGGATTTCTTTTCTTCGAGTAGTGAGTTTCGAGTTGTAAAAAGTGAGTTTCTAGTCAGAAAAAGTGAGTTACTAGTCAGAAAAAGTGAGTTCGAGTCAGAAAAAGTGAGTTTCGAGTTGAAAAAAAGTGAGTTTCGAGTCAGAAAAGTGAGTTTCGAGTTGAAAAAAGTGAGTTTCGAGTCAGAAAAAGTGAGTTTCGAGTTAGAAAAAGTGAGTTTCGAGTTGAAAAAGTGAGTTTCGAGTCAGAAAAAGTGAGTTTCGAGTAAGAAAAAGTGAGTTTCGAGTTGAAAAAAGTGAGTTTCGAGTCAGAAAAGTGAGTTTCATTAAAATCACAAAGTTAAATTTATTCTGAATGGTCTGCTGCAATTTATAGATAAGTTTACATTGATGTAGCAATTGATCATTTAGTAATTTAGTTAATACATATTTCAATTTTACACTGACCCTGCATGTTGTAGCATATTTCTATTGATAGAACAAAATCAATGTACAGTTTCATTAAATCTATCAAGATTTCATTTTGCATAGGAATCAATTATTGAAAGTATATTTCATGATCTGACACTAAAACACATTTCATAAAATTATGTCTACATGAGTTCCTCCAATTTGATTAAAATACATTAACTATCAATTTAATCATTTAAATATTAAGAAAAATTACATGTTTCTTTTGCAATCTTAATTGTGTTATCATTTTTTATAACACTATTGTATTGCATTAAGAGCAAAATTGATAATTCTTTACATATTTACTGCAATACTGTAGTAAGTTGACTTACTACAGTATTGCAGGAAATTATAAGTACTGACCGAGTCGAATTTAAGCGCAAGAGAGTTGTAAGGCAAAAAGTCTTCTAATTAACTGTTTTCTTAAATATATATAAATGCTCATTTATCCATGGGGTTTTATTCTCTATTCTTTATAAATAGTGAAATACTTTGAAAACTACACATATAATGAAAAAGATTGGAAGTTTTTTGCTTCTCCTGTAAAATTTTGAAAAAGGCTACTACAGTCTTGCGGGCAACCCTCGAGTCATGTACATTGTATTTCTTTTCTTCGAGTAGTGAGTTTCGAGTTGTAAAAAGTGAGTTTCTAGTCAGAAAAAGTGAGTTACTAGTCAGAAAAAGTGAGTTTCGAGTCAGAAAAAGTGAGTTTCGAGTTGAAAAAAGTGAGTTTCGAGTCAGAAAAAGTGAGTTTCGAGTTGAAAAAAGTGAGTTTCGAGTCAGAAAAAGTGAGTTTCGAGTTAGAAAAAGTGAGTTTCGAGTTGAAAAAAGTGAGTTTCGAGTCAGAAAAAGTGAGTTTCGAGTAAGAAAAAGTGAGTTTCGAGTTGAAAAAAGTGAGTTTCGAGTCAGAAAAGTGAGTTTCATTAAAATCACAAAGTTAAATTAATTCTGAATGGTCTGCTGCAATTTATAGATAAGTTTACATTGATGTAGCAATTGATCATTAGTAATTTAGTTAATACATATTTCAATTTTACACTGACCCTGCATGTTGTAGCATATTTCTATTGATAGAACAAAATCAATGTACAGTTTCATTAAATCTATCAAGATTTCATTTTGCATAGGAATCAATTATTGAAAGTATATTTCATGATCTGACACTAAAACACATTTCATAAAAATTATGTCCTACATGAGTTCCTCAATTTGATTAAAATACATTAACTATCAATTTAATCATTTAAATATTAAGAAAAATTACATGTTTCTTTTGTAATCTTAATTGTGTTATCATTTTTATAACACTATTGTATTGCATTAAGAGCAAAATTGATAATTCTTTACATATTTACTGCAATACTGTAGTAAGTTGACTTACTACAGTATTGCAGGAAATTATAAGTACTGACCGAGTCGAATTTAAGCGCAAGAGAGTTGTAAGGCAAAAAGTCTTCTAATTAACTGTTTTCTTAAATATATATAAATGCTCATTTATCCATGGGGTTTTATTCTCTATTCTTTATAAAATAGTGAAATACTTTGAAAACTACACATATAATGAAAAAGATTGGAAGTTTTTTGCTTCTCCTGTAAAATTTTGAAAAAGGCTACTACAGTCTTGCGGGCAACCCTCGAGTCATGTACATTGTACATTCTGTGTGAAGTCACATTCAGTGCACACATCAGTTCCGTCATTGAGATATGGTTTAACAAGCGAAATGTGACTGCTCAGAACCAGTTACCCGACACCCAATTTTCGTTGCTAATTGTCCATCGAATACCACCAAACTTTGTGTTGATACTTTTAAATGTATATTCATCATGATAATGTTGAGAAAAGAGGATGTCGAATAATTCACTTTTTCTGACTCGAAACTCACTTTTTCTGACTCGAAACTCACTTTTTTTAACTCGAAACTCACTTTTTCTGACTCGAAACTCACTTTTTCTGACTCGAAACTCACTTTTTTCAACTCGAAACTCACTTTTTCTGACTCGAAACTTTACACTCAACCAAAAGTAAATCTCTTATATATGCCGTCCCTCATGTAAACATCGAGACGCCTTGGGATCGTATGTCCCAATATCATGGCGTTCAATAGCATTTTAACAAAATACTAATATATTTGTAGTGAATAAGATATAGCGTGCACTTGCCTGATATAGACTATTCCGCAAAGCTATAATATCCCTTTAAACATTTTAGAATTTTCCACTCCGACTGGCTGTTGTAAAACACAGAGCCTGAATGGAATATGTTACAGATAACCCTGGTGATGATGGGGACCCGCCCCCGGTGTTTTAATAAGCCAATGGTATTCGTGTTGTGTTATAAACACTGAAGCCGTAATTGGTGTATAAACCTGGGTCCAGGCCGTACGTACAGAGGACAAACGCTTTGCATAAATATCCAATTACTTCGCAGTTAGATTATTTGTGTGATGTCCTGTTTCAAATTATAGTATCACTCAAGTTCATCCAGAACCATCTTGAACTCTTGCTCAGATATCTGTGCATCACTCAACGCTTTTGATATTAACTGCTTTATACTATTTAACTTAGACTCTACCAATGTTTTTATTTCATGATGTTTTTGAGCTTTTGTGTTAAGCTTGCGTCTATATTTTTTATAAAGAGACTTGCGTATATCTCGTTCTGTAATTAACTTTTTTTCAATTTTTGAAATATTTTGTAATCTATAATTTTGTCCGTCTTCCACTGGCAACTCAGGATATATACTTGGTGCTGTCGGTTGCTTCATTTTTTTTATTTAATAATAAAAAATTAAATTAATTCAATTAATAATGACACCACCGTATTTATAGCGGTAGCGTTGGCAGTCTTGCATACAAAGCTAATGACAGAACCAGGACTAATATCCAAAGGTATATCAAAGTTATCGTGTTTGCGTGGGGTGATGATAAGCTTTATACCATAATTTGGTTGTTCAACATCATTAACAGAGAGTATTACAGATACGTCACCAAGTAGTCGTTCACTCGCCAAACCTATTCCCATAATACGACCACGGCGTGTCATTACATACCCCACATTTGGTTCTGCTCCACCGTTACCAAATGAGAGTACTCTATTAAATGCAAATGGACCCTTAGCCTCTGCAAATATTGTAATAATCCCATATTTAAGATCATCAACTTTATTTCTTAGTTGGTTGAATTGGTTAACAATAGGCACAACTCGCCTATGTAAATCTAAACATAATGGGTTAAGGTTTCTAAGTTTTCTGTTTTTTCAGGTTTTGTTGCTCCAAATATACTCATTGTTTTTTTTATAAAAATATAATTTTTTTTTTTTTTTCTAAAACACAACTCATAGGAAAGCCGTGATTATCTATTTTGCTGCCATGCTCATTTCTGACTTCTACTTTTAATTCAGAAATTGTACCACCCGAAAGACAGCGATATTCAGGATAAAAACGTGTATATACAATATCCCCAAACTGCTTATTTACCACAGGCATAACTCCTATAATAGTGCTTGGCACACCATTAAAATAATTACTACTCGTATTAACTTGTTCCAGATGATCATATAGCTGTTTATAAGGAGCTAAATCAATTGATTGTTGTCCAGTATAAGTACCTGTCAACCATTTCCTGTCCTTGAATCCCAGACTTTTTGAAAGACCGCTTGATAATCGTGTCTCTGTTGGCGTCTCTAAAGAGGCTATACCATTATGCGTATCAACGGTTAGGGTAATATTTAGTCCTTCAAATATATCTTCCAACTGTTGAAAGTTATAGTGTCCATCTGGTATATGATACGTATCATCTGGGTTTTTTCTCTTTATGACTTCATGATTAATATTATACCAACCAATAGTGTATATAAAACTTTTTAATCCAACGCGCTTAGTTCCATCTCTATTATCGATATACTGTTGTAAGTTAATAGAGTTGTCTATGTTTGAAATTGTATGAAACATTATTTTTAATATATATAAAAAATACTAATAAAAATGATTTCTAAAGAATTTAAATATAACCCTGATGCTCAATATTCAAATACTTTTAGCAAAAAAGTGATAGATATAATAAATCAAAATATAGTCATTACATCAAACGGTAAAGGCTTTAAAGCATTATTTCCAAATGTCTTTGAAAAATACAAACTCCCATACGTTAAATCAGATGCTATAGTCCAAATCTGGGAAACAGACTGGATGTTATTTTGGCAGAATCAGTTGAATTTTGCTATTTGGTGTGCGACAACTGGATGTGGTATTGATTTCAACAATCATCTAAAAACTGATGCCCTTGTTGGTTCGTTATTTCGATTTCATGTCTATTACCAAGTCAGAAGAATATTATTTGAGATGAGTGTAGCAATGCCGCAAGACTCAAATTGGAATGCGTTTAGTAACACAGATAACCGAAACGCATACGAGAGAATATGCAAGGAGTTTAACGTTGACTTAAATTCAGACTGGAGACAGAAACAAAGCTATAATGATGGTCTAGGAACAATTTATAATTACTGGACAAATATTGGTTATCATCCTTTGATAAATACTGTATACGACAACAAAACGATGAGTTTTACAGTCTATGAGAGTGATAAAACATATCACATTGATTACATTGCACAAGGATCTGAGGCTGATAATAGTTGGTCTACTTTTATACTAGATAGTTCTGTGGGATTTACAAGAGCTGGAGTAGAAAGAATCAATGACAGCATAAGAACATACTGCTGGGCAATTCTTGGCTCACAATCACAAACAAGAACAGATATACTTGGAACTGGAACGGCATTTGATGCTCAAAAACAATTTCTGGCAAATGTAGAGGACGCAATAAACAGCCCCATCGACTTGCCCAGTCAAATTTCAAGATATGAAAACACCCTAAAATATGCTAGAAGTTAAGTAAATTTTGTCTATGGAAGTGGATTGTACATGTCTCCGAGTGACATGGAATTAAGAATTGGAACAATACAAGACTACAATAATGAAATTGTACTAGCAACCGATGCACAAGCATTAGGATTAAATAATGATGTGAATGTAAATCCAGTACCACCAACAAGTGTTCAACCTTTTCAAGGCACCACAACAAAAACATTTCTGCCGGACTTTGATAAATCATCAATACATAAAACTGTGGAGCATAACCCACCAGAAATACAAAAAATAGCGATTGAACAAGAAGATAACAAAACAACTATAATTGTTGGTACTATAGTAATAGGCCTTGCTGCATTACTTATTTACGAGATTTACTGAACCACTCTTTAGTTGCCACATACAACAACCCGGAAACAAACATAAGCAAAGCCCATAGACTGTTACAAAGCCAATTAATAACACTACCTGTTGCAGATAAAAGCCATGATACTATTGCACCAATAACTCCTGGAAGTGCTGCAGCAGCTTTACCAGCTAAATTAGCGAGAAGTTTACCAAGATTACTTAGGTTTTTTTTTATCCAGTCCTTGACACTTGATGGATCGGGTTTTGGAGTTGGCTTTGGAGTTGGCGCAGCACTTGATGTGGGAATAATATAATTAATTATCACCCTAAGAATCATACCAAATGCAGTTAGGATACTAACAATAGTAATACCTTGCTCCCTAAACAAGGTTTTGATCCTCTCACCAAGAGTTGTATCCTCGTTTAACATTTTGTTTATTGTCTATTTTATCCTGCTTACTTGGTTACGAAAGGCTTCTCTGTTCTCATTGATGGCATCCATTCTTGCACCTCTCTCAACTTCAAGGGCTTTGGTGCGATCGCTAATTCTCTTTATCTGGAATTCATCATTTTCAGACTTAGCTTGTTCTAACTTTTCTTTTTCTCTTGTTATGTCTTTATCAAGTTGTGTGAGTTTTGCCAAGTTATTGGTGAGTTCTTCCTTGACAGTTGTCATCGCTTTTACTATTCCATTAATTTCACGCTTGTCTATATTTGTTTGTGTTTCAACATCAGGACGCTCATCCACATCCCAGTCATAAATTGATGTCTCTATGTTATCCATTGATGTCTCTATGTTATCCATAATTTGTGACAAATTTTGTAATGGAATAGCTTCCACATTATCTGGTAAATCGTTTCTTGTGCTCTCCAATGCTTGTCGAGCTTTTTGTGATAATTTTGTTTTACTGTCATACTCTGGCAAATTCAAAAAATGTCTTACCGCCATTGTTCCCCTTGTTCCCCCAGAGCCAATAACCTTGTTATATTCATTTACCAAAGAACCAAGTGCAAGAAATGTTGCACTACCTTGCTTGGCAGTTATTCTTATTTCTTTATCACCAACAACCCAGTATAATGTTTTGCCATTATCTGATACTTTAAACTGGTCATAATCCATTTTGTCCGGTGCCATCTTATATCGTTTCCCTATTTCATCATAAAAGGATTTTACAAGATTTTTCTTGTGTGCTTCAAGTTCGGATTCTTTCAACTCCCCACAAAGTTCAGCAATATGGTCGCTTAGATTAAGAAGACTCCTTTGAACAGGCTCATCAGGCACCATTGGTAAACGTCATCATAATATTCATCATAATCATCTGGATCGAACGTAGGATTGTCATATTCAAATCCTCCTTCAGCCATTGTTTATTTTGTTTAATTTTAAAAAATATATTTAAAAAAAATAAAAACAATGTCAGCTTACGGAAACAAGCTCAACCCTTATAGAAAACTAAGAGAACCTCATGGTGCCAAGGGCATCCGCACAAGTGTTGTAATAACTAATAATCCATCAACAATAAAACAAAACCAGCAACTGATTGTAAGATTTCCGGATCTAAGTACTAATGATGTGATAGTTCCACGTACTGTTCGTCTTGCCTTTGAAATAGAACTTAAAAGCAGAACAGACGCCAACGCTACTCTATATCAGAATCTGGGTAGAGCAATTGTGAAAAAAATGACAATAAAAATAAGTGGCAATGAAGTCATGTCAATAGACGACAGTGATATATATCATTGTTATGTAGATTTATGGAAAAGCCCTACCGAACGAGTAAACATATCTTACCAAGGTATTGGTAAAGCAAACATGTTAAAACATAGAATTGGTGCGGGAGATAAATCCTCAGACACCGAAGATGAAGCTGTAATAGCAGCTTATGAAAATAGATTTCGTATTCCATTGGACTTTGAAATGTTAGAAAGTCATATGCCATTTTATCAAGCGGGGCTTGGTGATAGGTTAGAATATGAATTAACGTTTAACGATTATAACAAAGTTATCAAAAGCAGTGATGCTGATGCATATTATGTAATAAATAATATCTGCTTGGAATTTGATAAGGTTAGTGATGTTGAATTAGCCAGACAAATAAGACAGCAAACCAGTGGTAAGATGTCATTTATGTATGATCGTATCTTCCGACATAGTATAATACAAGCAAACAAATCTGATACCCTTTGGAGTATCAACATTAATCACCCAGCACAAAGCATGAAAGGTATTTTAATGCTGTTTGAAGACCCAGACAGAACAGACACGGAATCGTTTTACAACCCAAAGATTAAAAAGGCTGGAATGACAATAGAGGGCGTGTCGGGTCAGTTGTATAGTGAGGGCATGAGGGCATATCAACATTGGGATGAAATCAACAAATATTTTGCCTTGACATCAAAAAGAAACAAAGAGACAGACATAGTGGCGAAGGACTTATACTTTACCAATGTTTATCTTGAGAGCTATCTAACAAAATCATATGCTTTGTGGCTTGACCTTAGAACATGCGATGACAATTTATTACACGGCAGTGGAAGTATAATAGGAAACGGCAGTGCAGGCATAACGATACTAATAAATAAAAAAGCAGAAGCAGATCAACCTTTAAATATTTATATATATATAATACAAGACGCGCAAATCAATTTTGGAGATGGAAGATTTAAAGAAGTACGATACTAGTTTGCACAAACAAAAATATCCTAAATATCCACACAGTGCCATTATCTGTGGTCAGACAGGCTGTGGTAAAACAGAATTTGTTCTTGACATACTTGAAAAAGAGTATGTTGGAGTTTTTGAACATATAATTATATTGTGTCCAACCATAGAGTGGAACGAGGCTTATAAAAATAGACACTGGATAGGAGATGTAAGAAACCCAAGAGATAAAAAAATAATAATTGTCAATCCCGTTAGCAGCGGCAAAGAAATGTTGCAAGAACTGTTGCGTTTATTTTTCAAACAATATGCTGGCAAGTCCACATTATACATCATTGATGATTGCTCCGCCACAAAAGAATTAACAAAGAAAAAGGATATGTTATCAGAGTTGGCATTTTCTGGTCATCACGCCAAACAATCAGTGTGGGTTATTTCACAGAGATATAATTCTGTATTGAAAGATTTGAGGGAGCAAGCAAAATGGTTGTGTATGTTTTACACCAAGGATAGAGATAGTTATGAAAATTGTTTGAGAGAAAATGATTTATTCCAACGCTGGAGGAGAGAACCAGAATAAGAAAAGCTTTAGCAAAGACTAAATATTCCAAGTTAATTTTGAGGACTGACCAACCAACTGGTTATTGGGTAGAATAATTTCTAACAGCAATGCTTTTTTTCTAACAGCATTGCTTTGTTGCTAATAGTAATACTAACAGCAAAGTAGCAATGTTGATAGCAATGCTTGCAGCAAATTAATAATGTTAATAAAAAAAATAGCAATGTTTATAACAATGCTATTAACAATACTAACAATTACTAGTTGCATGAATATCGCAGCTGGTTGTTTTGTGTTTTATATTTATTTCAAGATAAAAAAATAAAATTATTAATATAAAAATGAATGCGGAAGAACTTTTACAAGATATATCGAAAGGTTTTACGGAACCAGATAAATCAAAGCAACAAGAAACAAAAAAAGAAAGATTATCAGCCATGGTGGCTGGCGGTGGTAGTCGTCAATATTTGGGTAAAGACATACAACTCACAAATATAGATAGCATGCCCACGGATAAAATTAACAAACTTTACTGCAGATATGAAGCAAGGCTTGGGGCAAGTATGACCAAGACTTTAGGCAATTCTTTTATTAACTTGTATGTGATGGGAGTATCAACATATTTTAATGTAACCAATCCACCAAAACTGATAGAAGATTTGGAGGAAGATCCATTTATTAATCATGCTTTAACAAGTGCTTGTTGTGAGTTGTATTACAGGTATGGAATGTGCTTAGCGCCATTTACAGCAATACTGACAACTGTTAGACATATTGATTTTAATAAAAATAAAAATATAGATAATATAAATGGAGAACCAAGAGAGTGAAGTTATACCTATTGAGGTTGTTACACAACCTGTTAAACAACAAAAAGTAAAAAATACAAAAAGAATAAAAGCTGGGAAAAAAGGAGCAGCGGCAAGAAAGGCAAAGCGTCAGGATGCACAAAATGCTGCAAAGCAAGATGCAAAGCAAGATGCACAAGATGCAAATGAAATAACAAAAATAACAATAGGTGAAGAGGAACCAGAAAAAATCAAAATAAACGTATACAAAAATTATATTCCACCGTGTGTGGTTTTAGTAGGCATTGCTGAATTGGGTTTGTATAGTTATAACAAGAAATCTGTTACACAACCTGTTGCTGTTCATGTTGCACCAAAAGACCCGTTTGATTTTTAATAATTTATTTAAAAAAAATAATCATATAAAAAAAATGGCAACAAGTATTGACGGAAAACAAATTGTAAATATGGTGTATCACGCTGGAGTGGAAACACTTCTAACTGTTGGATATTCTGAGATTAGCAAAAAACTACTAAAAAGACCAGCCCCTAAAGTAAATTTAATATGACAGATGTTGGGATGCTGTCTGTGGATATAATGTTAGCAATGGCTACAAAGGATATGTTGATTAAGCAAGGTACTATTCCTGCGGATATTATGAAATAATTTTAAAAAAATATATAAAAAAATGGCAAGCGCAGTAGCAATGATGATAGGTGGCGCATTAACAAACGCATTGGCGTTTAGCGATTCAAATTATTTCTTTTCAAAAATGGGAAGTCATTCAGATGAGGAAAGACAAAGGCATGACAAAGCCGTGGAACAATTGGAAGCAGCATAAGCGGAGTGAAATAAAAAAAGAACAGAGAGATTTTTTGTATTAACAAGCAACTGCAAAAGGAGCATCATGCAGAGCAGACTTTTGATGATGTGGATCAGGCTATGAAGCAGTATTATTATATAACTGGTAAACATTTGCCTTCGGAACCAGAGCCTAAGTTGAGAGATTTTTATACACCATCTCCGGATCAACAAAATAGAGAAATTACGTTTATTGTGGTGGGCATGGCTGCAACTGGATTTGTGGCGTATAAATTGATTTCATAAAAAAAATTAAAAACTATAATTACTTTGAAATGACTAAGTTATATGTTTACTTTGGAATAACCTTTGGAAAGACTAAGTCATATGCATGATACCTATTTTTTTGTTGTTTTTACATGGTTTCAATCCAAGTGGTCGAATATAATATGGTGGTTTGGCACGCTTCTCTATTTTATTTTTGAGATGATCAGGCGCCCATACTTCACCGTTGTCTAATAATGTCAATAACATGGATGGACCATATTCAGTATCCACTATTTTTGTATCTGCAGTAGTGTATATTTTATTTATTTCCAAGTCTGTCCATTTCTTTGTGCTATTTTGATTTTACTCTTCAAGCAGTTCATCAAATCGTGCAGTTGTGATTTCCATGTGTTTTATATAGTTATATATTTTAATCTTTAGTAAAAAAAATGGAAAATATTTATTACAGCCCAAAAGGATTTTGGAGAGGTTACTCAGCAGTTAAAAAATTGGCAAAAGAGGCTGGTGTCAGTAATAAACAGGCATTAATTTTTTAAAAAAAACAAGCTGTGTGGCAGATTTATTTACCCGCACCAAAGAAAATAGTTAGACCCAGGTTTGATGTTTCCACTAAGAAGTGGAGTGCATCAAGCTGATTTGTTATTTCTGCCGCATGATACTTTTGGCTTTGGTCGTGGACGCAAGACATATAAATATGCATTGACTGTTGTTGATATTACAAGTAGATACAAAGAAGCAGAGCCACTGACTTCCAAGGATAGTAAAGAAGTTGCTAAAGCATTTGAAAATATATACAGTCGGCATTTGAAATATCCAAAATTATTACAAGTGGATCCAGACAGAGAATTTATGGGTGCAGTATCGCAGTTGATGGCGAAACACGAAGTAAATATCAGACGAAGCAGAACAGAGATACACAGAGACCAAGCTATAGTGGAAAGATTTAACAGAACATTAGCTAAAAGATTGTTTGGTTATCAGTATGCTAAGGAAATAGATTCACACAAACGCAACAAAGAGTGGGTAAAGAGATTACCAGAAGTTGTCAAAGCAATAAATGTGGAGACAAAAAAAACCCCTCCTGTTGAAACAAAAACATTAAAAGATGATCCTATATGTATGAATGCAAGTGTAAGATATTTATATCAACCCGGGGAACAAGAAGGTGGAAGACGCAGAGCAACTGATCCAATGTGGAGTGTAGATATTCACAAGATTAAAAGTTATATGGTGGCGCAAGGCATAAGAGTATATTATTTAAAATTACCAGCGCCACAGAGAGGATTTGTCAAAGAAGAACTACTTATTGTTCCTGCTAATACCCAAATTTATAAGTTTTTATAAAATCCATGTGCATCAGTTTTAATTCCATCTTCTCGTATATATCTTTTTGAGTAAAATGGTGATAATGTAACTTTGTTTACTGTTATGCTGCACATCTGATGTTTTATTGAACGTAACATATTCATTTCATGGTTGTATGTTTTCTTGTTAAATAGTGCATCCTTGTAGTTTTTAAAGTTAATATGTTTTTGAATTACATATTTTTTTGCTTTTTTGCAGTTGTTCATCAGCTCTCAAAATAGAATATAGTTTGGATCTTAATCCAACATATTCAGATATAGCAACACCAGCACATTCATCTTTCATTTTACCTAACACTTTTTTATTTGTATCATCGTATAGAAATTATTTTTTTGGATAATCGCTAAAATCATATTCATCTTTCATTTCAAACATATCTTTGTATACATCTCTGTTTTTATGTCTACAAGCAAGCTGTCAGTATCTGTGTATAATAAAGTACAGTTATCTCCGTACCTTTTTTTCAAAGTATTATAATACCAATCGTACATCATATATTTTGATAAATCTAATACTGCCATTCCAACATAAATTGGCTTGTTTAATTTTAATTTTGTTTTGTTTACATGTATTGCCGTTAATTCATCTGAAAATTTTATGCGCCTATTAAAATTTGGTTTTGCTATTATTTTTCTTATTTTTTCATTATTAGATCTGTCATTTCTGACTAATTTTATGTCAGTTCGCTTTCGTAAATTTTCCATTGTCTTACCAAATACAGAGTTATTCATAAGCTTGTAAAAATCTTTTGCAAATTGTGATTTAGCTTTTTTTCTAAGTTCTATGTTTAAATTTATGTATGATGCCATCCAAAGTTTTTCATTGAATTCTAATACCCTATACATTTTTTCTAGTTTCATGCCTAATGATAAATACAACTCTAAATTTTTATAATGAAACACATATTTATCTTTGTCCATAATATTTGGTACTAGTTGTTCTGTCATAACGTTATTTTCTAATAAATTTGTTTGGTATTCAGATAACCATTCTTTTTTTACTTTTAATCTTTCAGGGGCAAGTGGATAATCATTGTGACTATCATGTAGTTCTTTAGGATATTAAAATTTTACTTCAAGAAATTGTCCTTTGCCAGGTTTTGGTTTAGAAAATGTTTCTTTCTTGTTTCTTTTTTTCCAAATAAATCCAGAATACGGAAGTGGTTCACACATAGCCTCTCCATAAAGGTTGTTTATATCATAATCAATTATGTGGTTAATTTCTTTATCAGGATTATAATCAGCCACATAGGAATTATTTGCTTTTCCATATCGTTTTGTTACCATACTAATTCCACCACGCATACCTTTTTCTACAAACAAATGCATATTTATATCTGTAAGAAGTTCTAGTTCTATCTTTGAATGTTTAAGTAAAGCATCCCAAGATAATCCTGGTGCAGTATAATAATGTAAAGCATCAAGTTTATATGAATGCATACATTCTTTTCTAAAATCTTGAAATATATCTGCCAACAAAGTTACATAAGTTTTTAGATATAAATCATGATAATCTCCAAGAGTTTTACAATTTAACTCTTTCCATACTTTTTGAGCATGCTATTAATCTTTGAGACTTATTCCTTTACCTGTAAGTTTACTGTAAAATGCTTCAATGGGTGGTAATTGTGTTTCATCAAATCTATCCATGCTATTAAAATATTCATATGGATAAACACCTTTTCGTAAAAGTAAATCTCTTTGTTCTTTAAATTGATCTTTGGTAATTTTAAAAGCTAATTTGTCTGTTGTATCAACAAGTTTTTCTAAAGAACAAGCCATAAATTGTAAACTGTCTAAAAATTTAAGTTGGCCGACACTAAATGATATGTATTTTTCTGAGTTGGTTGGAATGCATGTTATATTGCCTTTCATTTTATGTATTTTTTGCATTATTAGATGACTGTCGTATCCTTTAAGGTTGTGAAATATTACAGGAATTGGAGTTTTGCCAGGTTTTATTTTTAGTTTCAAGTTGCAGTTTTTATGTGCTGCACCTCTGTATTCTCCGGTTAAAATGGCAGTGGTCTTTTACTTTACAGATTTTACCTGCTTCTCTACCTATTTCATTATCACATATCCAACATTGGGTAGCTTTTTCATAATCTTTTTTAATTTTGATCAGTCATTATTAATGGGGTTGGATTAGCAAACATTGTGTTAATATTACTTTTTTCATATTCTAGTTGTTTTAGAAATTTTTCAACAGTATTTTCACCTCTGTAAATAACAGAATCGTTGGCTTTACCATCATATCTAACAACCTGGTATCCAAATCCACAAGCTTCATTTAAATCTGTGATTTCGGATTTATTTCCAAATTTGATTATATTTGGTTTTAATATACTTTCAAAATCAGAATATAGCACATGTATTTTATTTTGGTAGTTTTTAAATTTGACAATACTTTTACCTTTTTCTGGCATTTCAATTTTGCAAGATTTTTTGTTGATACCCTCACAATCTTCTTTGTGATTTGTTAGTAAGTTTTCTCTTGAAAAGCCGTAAAGACATCAATCACAGAAATAAGTTTTGCCTTTATATTTGTTTTGCTCGTATAACAGTCTATTGAAGTTTTTAATCCAGCAATAGTGGCTGTTTGTAACATTTTTATCAGATATCAAAAGTAGATTAATTCTATTAATGTCTTTGGGTTGTTCGGATATTTGATACGGAAAAATATTTACTTTTTTGCTTTTTTCTGATATGATATATCCGCAAACATTAATAGCAATATTGTTTAGTTTTTCTACTTTTGAAATTTGAGAAATTGGTGTAGGAAAGTCAATTTTGTCTATTTTTAGAAAATCTATACTAGGATATTTTGACAACCTGTCGGCGTGATCTTCAGCTGGATTTAAAGCAGAAATTATAGCATGAAACAAACACTGATTATCGTCATTTTTTACGTTTATTATTGCTTTTTTGTTAGCTAATTCTACAGGCAGTGGAATATATGAAGAACCTTTTAACGGCTCATATTTTGCAATATTTAAGTACAACTTTACACAGCGGTCAACTTCTAATCCAGATGCTGTGTTTGTAAATCTTTCCAAACTTTCTTGTATAAATGCAGAACATTCGTCATAAAATTCACTTATTTTTTCAGAGCTTAATATTGCTTTTTGTTCGCTGTGTAATACTGCTGTAGTATATTTTTTTGTTGCACCGTCATCTTTAAATAAATCTATGGTAAGACCTAATTGAAATTTTAATCCTTTGGTCTCTATTAGCTCTTAAATAATTTGTTTTTTAAATACAATTATTTTTATCGGGAAATAGTTTTTGAGGATCTTTGTATTTTTTTACAAGCATTTCGTATGCTCTAAGATATTCACATATTGGATTGTCAACTAGTTTTAATTCTTCTTCATCTTTTTTATTCTTAAAAACTTGTTTTAGTTCGTTTACTACATTTTTTTGTAATTTTTTATATTTTTCTTTTTGTTTTTTTAGTAGTTTTTTACGTCGTCGTTTATTTCTTAAGTTTTCTTGAGTTTTTAAAGCTTCTTCAGCTTTTAAATTTTCCTCAGTTTTTTTTGGTATTTCTAAAGCCAAAAGACTATGATTTAATGCTTCTTTATTTATATTTCCAGTTTTAAACTGGGCAAATAATTCTGCTATAATCTCTACAGTTCTCATTATTCCTTTTTGTTATATATTTTTTTTTTTTTTATTTTATATAAATAAATATATCAAAAAGAAACAATGGAAATCAACATTTGCAAATTTCTTAAAATTGGATTACACAATCCGTGTAAAAATAAAACTACAAAATATTCTAATTATTGCAGTTTGCATAAGTACAGATTAAAAACAAGTCATGTGTTGCCGTGCTCAATATGTACAAAAGTACAAGAGCAAAAAATAAAATTTGTTCTAGTTGTGGTGGCATTTCAATTAAAATAATGGCAAGTTATTGGAAATTTAAAGATTATAATGCTGAGTGCTTAAAATTAGACGTATTAATGTTTAACTGTATTTTAGTAAAATGTTTTCAAACTTGTTTTCTTCACTACCCCTATTTTAAAAATGTTTGTTAACCTAAGTTTTGATGTTTAACCTCTATTTTGTAATAAAATTTAAACATCCAAATTTACAACATTTTCACAATTCAAGTTTTAAATCTTGGGTTATTTAGCGCCTGAGATATGCTAAATAACCAGTTAAATTGACTTAATTTTCAGTTTTACTGAAAATGTTATGGGGTGATTTGAGATTATTTGGGGTGATTTGGTTGTTGGTCGGAAAACCCTATAATACATATATATAAATGCATTTTCTGTACAACTTTAGTCCCATTTCTATAAGATTATCCCACCCCTCAAAACATGCTAAAATAGCAATTTTAGCAATATTTCAAATGTCAATAAATAACAAAAAAGAATTTTCCTACGCATATCAGGGTCATGTCTGCACTCGTAATGCTCTTGCATATCAGAAAATGATAAACTTTACATACCTACTCCGGCGTTTTAAAAAGTTATTCCATACTGATCAGCCCGTGAGTCAAAATCAGCCATTTTACCTACTTTTTGGAAGCTTTTGATAGGTTCACATTTTTCTATTTATAGCCTCCAAAACCCCCCAAAAATGCATATTCCAATACACCAAAATAAACTTAGAAGTACTCAAAACTGAAAAAAATCATCAAACATGTGCTTCATAATTATTATAAATACTATCCAAGGACCTAAAATATGCTTAGTTGATTACTTTCTGATTTACACCATGGACATTCATGCGAAACTGAGTGGCCCATTATGGAAAAATTATCCGTTAAAAAATTTGAAACGCCCCTTTTTCCATTTTGCGTATTTATTCCGGACGTCTTGCCATACGAATTATTGCGATTGTCCAAAAATTAGCCTAACAGCACCTTTTTAAGATAACACTGAAATAGCCTGTTTAACAGCTTTTTTGCAAACTTTTTTTTTTCGGTCTGTTTTTTTTTCCACAGCATGAAAAAGGTCTGACATGTGCAATCAGAAGTCATTTTCACTCTAAAAAGTTGCCTCCTATAACCCGATTTATATCAAGCCGCTATAGTATGCGATTTTTTAATATTTTAACGCGACACTACATAATGACATCATGTGACATGACGTCACGCCACATGCTATTCTATGTTTAACGTCATCTTACTATGACTTCAAAATACCATAGCAACCAGTACTTTAACGAGACATTACCATTAGCAAACTGTCAATATAATGAAACAGTGTTAAGGCAAACCCAAGAGTTACACCAATGTTTAGTTTTTAAATGGCAAAAAAACCACTTCAAACTTAGAAAATCCCACTAAAATTGCTTCTACTAACCGCAAGACACATGGGATCTTGAGATATCGCAAGTTAGATATCTCACGATAAGTTGCAATACATCTTGAGAAATTGTAAGATATATCTCCATTTATTTTGAGATATTAAGGACTCAAGACACATTGAGATATATCAAGATAAATATCTCAAAACAACTTCAGCATATATCAAGACAGTTATCTCAAGATATAAATTGACATTCTCAATACATATCTCAATATAAATTGAGATATCTCAAGATAAAATATGATATCTCAACATGGAGTATCTCAAGATAAATTAGACATATATTGAGAAATCTCAAGATACGGTGCATCACGAAGTATTACAATATACATATTTTACTGAGTTTTTCGTAATCTGGGTTTTGTAGCAATGCGGGTTTGCCGTATCGACAAATTACATTCTAACCAAAGTAGTTCTCTTCGCAAACAAACCGAATGGTAACAAACTTTGAAAATATGTTGAAATACAGACAAAAAACCCTTCATTTGACTCTTTTAGTAAAAAAAGGTTGGACCCTTAAGGGGGCACTCCACAGTTTAATGTACATTTCTCAATCATCAAACCCATGACAAACCCTTAGCCTGAATCCTTGAGCAGAAGTAAATCACATCATCACTGTGTCATACATTTCTTAGAAGACAATAAAATTACCCATGTTTCCATACCAAATAAAAGTAGTATCAAAAAGCATTTTCTGTTCAACTTTAGTCCCATTTCTTTAAGATTACCCCACCCCTCAAAACATGCTAAAAAAGCAATTTCAGCAATATTTCAAATGTCAATAAATAAAAATAAAAAGATTCCTACGCATATCATGGTCATGTCTTCGCTCATAATGCTCTTGCGTATCGGGAAATGCTAAATTTTACATACCTACTTCGGCGTTTTAAAACGTTTTTCCATGCTGATCAGCCCGTGAGTCAAAATCAGCCGTTTTACCTACTTTTTGGGAGCTTTTGATAGGTTCACATTTTTCTATTTATAGCCACCAAAACCCCGTAAGAATGCATATTTCAATACACCAAAATAAACTTAGAAGTACTCAAAACCGCAAAAAACATCAAACATGTGCTTCATAATTATTATAAATACCATCCAAGGACCTAAAATATGCTTAGTTGATTTCTGTCTGATTTACACCATGGACATTCATGCGAATTTGAGGAGTGCCCCCTTAAGGAAAAATTGTCCGTTAAAAAATTTGAAACGCCCCTTTTTCCATTTCGTGTATTTATTTCGGACGTCTTGCCATACGAATTATTGCAATCGTCCAAAAATTGGCCTAACAGCCCCTTTTTAAGATAACACTGAAATAGCCTGTTTAACAGCTTTTTTGCAAACTTTTTTCTTTCGGTCTGTTTTTTTTCCATAGCATGAAAAAGGTCTGAAATGTGCAATCAGAAGTCATTTCCACTCTAAAAAGTTGCCTCCTATATATCGATATATATCAAGGCGCTATATTATGCGTTTTTTTTTATTTTAACGTGACACGACATAATGACATCATGTGACATGACTTCATGTCGTATGCTATTCTATGTTTTTGTCATCTTACTATGACATCAAAATACGAAAGCAACCAGTGCTTAAACGGGACATTACCATTAGCAAACTGTCAATATAATGAAACAGAGTTAAGGCAAACCCAGGGATTACACCAATGGTTAGTTTTTAAATGGCAAAAAGCCCACTTCAAACTTAGAAAATCCCACTAAAATTGCATCTACCAACCGCAAGACATATGGGATCTTGAGATATCGCAAGTTAGATATCTCACGATAAGTTGCGATACATCTTGAGAAAGTAGTTCTCTTCACAAACAAGCCGAATGGTAACAAACTTTGAACATGTGTTGAAATACAGGCAAAAAACCCTTCAACTACATAACCTCCGGGTTTTACAATTTCGGCGAAACTACCATCGGCATAGCTTGTAATATATTCTTCACTTTTTACAAGTGGATTGATTACGAAGTAAATGGTTCGAGAAAAATAGAATGTTTAGTTCTTTGAAGTGGTTTTCATGTTGGATACGAGGCATAACCAACGTTATCTTGAATAATACTCCTTCCACCATCTATTGTAGCTTCAAGAATTAGAATCCGGCTTAAATAGTCTACTTTTACTTTCAACTCATCAATTATACCAAGAATTGCTGTGTGTCGACTATCAGACTTTTGATTATGTTCTTTAAGAGAAGCTGTTTCGCTATCAAAAACGTTGCTTCTTTCATCCTGGGCAGCTTTCAATTGCTTTGAAACATCATCAATAGCAGTGTTTAGTTTACAAGTGTCAACCAGTTTGTTCAAAGCAGTCTTCATCGTCTTGCTGCCAACCATTTTCTTTTTGATATCTCCAAACTCTTTGCTGTTATCGGCAACGTGAGTGTTTATCTGTTCATTTAATATTTTAATTTGAGTTATTTCGGTTTAATTTGAGTTATTTCCTGTGAAGTTTCTTTTGACCAACTTTCTAGAGCGATCAAGATACAGAAAGACGTACTGCTTGTCAGTTGCCTTTTTATACTGATCTTTGCTAACACCTTGTTCGTTAGAAAGCATACACAGCTCACGATTAACTGGAGTTGCAAAGAAGATGTAATGAGAGTAATTCAACCGAATGTCTTTGTGAGTTTTATAGTGAGATTGCGATAAATAAATTTTGCAACAATTTTTATGCCTTCCCTGGATGAAATAATCGATAATATCGTTTTGATTGCGCTCACAAATATAATCATCAAAAATGACTATCTTCTGATTATCCGAATCTAAATCATTTACAGGGATAACTTCATCATTTGAACATTCTAATATGTCTTCGACTGGGATTTTATTCTTTTCGCTATTTTTTTCAAGTTTTTGCGATAAGACCTGATAATTCGACTGTTCCAAGTTTTTAGCAAACAAGTAAATCTTGTCCTAGTAAACTAAAGGTTTTAATAGCATGTGAACTAATGTGTTTGTTTTACCAGATCCTGAATTACCACATATAAGCATTCTAAAACAACAGCCTGGCATACATTTCCATATCTCTGTGAAATTACCGTTTTCTGTCTTCATGTCATAGTTTGGAATTTCCATTATAATAATACTTGGATAATACTTATCTTAACTTGTGTTAACTTATCTTCACTTATGTTAACTTATGCTATTTTATCTAACCTTTTATTATACATGTCTTTGTTAGAGTGGAAAAAATTAGCAGATAAAAAACAAAAATCAAGTGAACTTGTTAAAGAATATGAAAACAAAGTTATTCAGAAAAGACTAGAAAGAGGAACTAGTAAGGATTTATACCAAAACATACTCGAGCCAGTAACTAGTGAAATAACAGAGCAAACAAGGCAGCTAGCTGAACATTTGGTCCGCAATTAGTTATTGCACCACCACCGCCACCGCCGCCGACGCCGCCGCCGCTACCACCACCACCACTTATTTTAAAAAACCCAGCTATCATGCATACCGTATATCTTAAAGACCGAGCACCGACAGCTAATTACAGAGAGGAACTGAAGCGGGCAACAGAGTCTAGACCAAAATTAAGAAGTGCTTCAGAAAGAGTGCTAAGGTCAAAACCTGCCAACCCCACGGAAGCATTATTTGAAGATATCAAAGGAAAAGGTACTTCAATCGAGGAAGTAAAAATAGAAGAAGAAAAGAAGAACCTGCTGCGAGGCCTAAGAAATACAAACAGGTGTATGATATTGACTTGAATGTTGGTATGGATAAAAAAGTACTTGATAAGTATAAATTACCAATAACAATATAATAAGGAAAAGCTGATTATGATGAATATATTACAAAGGCTAAAGAGATACGCAAGGGAATGTCTTCCGAGATAAGACATACCTAGACACAAAGATAGGCAACCTCGACATGGAAAGACTCAAAGAGAGGCACAAGAAGGCGAGAACCAACAAAACCAAACTCGACACTGCAATATGAATAGAGAACACCGGGTATCGCGAAAGTCTTTTAGCCCAGCATACAGAGGAACATAAATGGCTGGTTGATGACCTGAGAGTAATAGATGTTTACATAGAGAGGTTGCCTGAGCGAGTTCAGGCAGTTATTAAACATACAAAAGACTTCTGGTAAAGGAATGCAACAAAAAAGGCATCTCTACAAAATAAGCAAAGATGGCCATTACGGTATGTTGCAAATTGATTTGCCTAAGCTTATTGGTCACAAACTTATTATGAAACAAGGAGAAGCAATAGTGCTAGATTTGAAAGTAGACGATGATTTTATAGACTTGATAACAAAGCGTTACAATAATAAAAAAACGTATTCAAAGCTGTCTCAGAATGCTTTCAAGCAACTAACATAATTATCTGGTTTACCAATTCACAAAGGTTCTTCAACGTTCAAAAAGATTTCAGGAGGTTGTGTTGATGTTGAATATGACAGTAGTCCTGATGATTTGATTAATGATCTAGAGTTAGTATGTGGAAGTATCGAACCAGGAAATAATAGTCCACAGGTAATAACTAAAGGTATTAGCATAATTGATGAATTATTAAAAATAGGCGAAATGTCAGCCAAAGAACATTCTAAATATCTTGATTAAATTATTGTCTAACTAAGATTATACAGGACACAAATTACTAACAAAGAATAATTAATTGTTCATTTGACGCGACTTATAGTTTGCATACAGGCGTTGTTATAAACTATGCGGTATCATAAACACAACATTACAAATTGTTAGTGGAATAATTGGTTGTACTGCCGTATTGGCATTGGTTCCGGCAATTCCTAATTTTGTAGCTGTAGTCGGTTCAATTCCCCCGATAGTTGCTGTTGTGATAAGTAAAACAAAAATACCAGAAAAAAATACTTTGTTAAAAACACATCACAGATGTTTTAAGCAACTTTTGTCAAATGTTCAAGCAACCATAGGAATAGACAATGATAAGGAAGTAATCAGAATTACCTTTAGCCACATGCTAGAAATCCAAAAGAATGACAACTTTACAGAGCCTTTGAAAATGTATATGAAAAAAAGTTAAACGGTCATGGCATCCAGTCGTAATTCTTTTTTAACTTTTTTCCCAAATTATATCATACTTTTCTCTAGTGGCTTTTGTTTTAATCAGTTTTGTTTCTTTTTTTATTATTAGCATGTCAAATATTTTTTGAAAAATGTAATCAAATTTGATAGATCTTTTTCGACCTTCTAGCTTATCTAAAATCTTTATAATTATGTAAAATAACTCTTCAAATCTTTGTCTTTTCGCAGTAGATAAATTATATTTTAACAAATGTATTACTATGTGGTATTTTCTAAGATAAACAGTTTTCTTACGATTGTAATTATAACCAGCAATAAGATTGTAACCGTTGTGAGTCCCGTACTTAAAACAGATGCGTTCGTTATCGAGAACTTCATAAGTACCATTACAATTTATACACGCGTACGTGCACTTGTAGCAAAGCTTGGTTCCAACACAATATTTACAAAGCTTCTTTTATCAACCATGCAAAGTAAGATGCAATCTAAACATACTTCAGGGGGATCAATAATATCAAAAACTTTTTCACAATATTTGCAACTCATTAAATTATAATATAGCATTATATTTTTAAAATATAAGCTTAAAAATATTATCTCATGTAATATTATATAAATGGAACGTGTAGAAAAAAAGAAAAACTTTAACAAAAAATCAAATGACATGTGCTCGAATAGTCGATTTTGAAAATACGACTAAACTTGAAAAAGAGATAATAGTTTTGACAAACTTTCAAGATATGACTGAAAGTATTATAACCATGGCAAAACAACTAAAATTACAATGGAAAATAAAAAACCCAGATATAAACAGGTTGCATGCTTTTTGTAAAAAAAAACAATTTCATTAGCAACTTGTGGTTTTGTAACTGAGGATTCTTTTATTCCTTACTACAGCATTTTGTTAGACAAAGGAATTACTATTATTGTTAATGCTGATTAAATTAAATATAGGCTTAAAAAAGAAATATCTATGTGATATTATATAATGAGTATCCAAGAAATTGAAAAATCCCCAAAACAATATAGCAAGGTTTTTAAAGTAAATGTTATAATTAATTATCCACTCGTTCATCTGCGGGATACAAAACAGCAAGTTTTAAACTTTCTTAAAACGGAACTAGCACAAACGGGCGGTTTTAAATTTAAGTGTTGATGTGAAACATACTTTTGAAAAAACAACGATGGGAGACAAAGAAACAGGTCCTGCAACCATATAAAAAGCAGCTTACTTTAATTCTAAAGCGGTAACAATATTAACCCAAAATAGTATTGTTGAGGCGCTGGACAAAGCACGTGAAGAAATTACAACTAGAGTCAGATGGGAAGTGGTTGGCAAATTGAGGTACTAGATGCGCACTACATAAATCGAGTAAAGTATAAGCCTTTACGCGGTAGCTTTTATTTGAATTTACCGAAAAAACTGCAACATCACAAAAAAGGTTTAATATAAAAAATGAAAAAGATAACGAATGTTTTAAATGGTGTCATTTGGCCGATAAATTCCTTGCCAACAATAGACCTCAAAGAATAACAAAGTACAAAAATCATATTGGTGATCTTGATTACAAGGGAATAACATTTCCTGTTACAATTCAACAAATCACAAAAATAGAAAAACAAAACAACATTTGTTTTAACATATTTGGATATGAAAATAATCAATATACCCTTTGTACATATCAAAAAATAAAGCAGAGGAAACATGGGATATGCTTTTGATCACCGAACAAAAAATCATTATGTATGGATAAAAGATTTTAACAGACTAATGTTTAATCAAACATTACATTCAAATAAAAAAAGGTTTTGTAAAACATGCTTGCAGTGCTTTAAATTAAAAAGGTTGCTAAAAAAGCATGAGCCTCATTGTCTTTCGCTTAATGGAAAACAAGCAGTAGAGATGCCAAACAAAGATGAAAAGGTTTATTTTAAAAACTACGACATGCAGCTAATGGTTCTGTTTTTATATATGCTGACTTTGAAGCAATAACTGAGAGTATTTCTTCAGCTAATAAAAATCCTAAAGAATCATACACGGACGCATACCAGCAACATACTGATTGCGGTTATGGGTATAGGGTTGTTTGTTGTTATGATGATCAATATTCAAAACCATTTGTAACGTACAGAGGACCAAATGCTGTTTACAAGTTTTTGGAAAAAATGATAGAAGAAAAAAAGTGGTGCTAAAAAACTATGAATGCACATTTTAAGAAAGATTTGGTGATGTCGTCGGAAGAAGAAGCTAAATTCCAAAAATCTAAATCATGTCATATATGTGGTAATGGTTTTGTAATAACTCTCCAAAAAGGTGACGCGGGCCGTATAGTAACATATGAAAACTCTGTTAGAAAAGTTAGAGATCATTGTCATATGACTGGAAAGTATAGGGGAAGCGCTCACGATATATGTAATATTAATTTCAGGCTGACTAAAGAAATACCTGTTGTGTTTCATAACTTGAGAGAATTTGATTCTCACTTTATAATGCAACACATCGGAAAGTTTAAAAAAGAAGTAAATGTTATACCGAATAACATGGAAAAGTACATTGCTTTTATGTTAGGACAAAGTTTGGTGTTTATTGACAGTTTTCAGTTCATGTCTCTATTATTAGAAAATTTAGAAAAAAAACATCCTCCTCGTTTCAATACACTTTGCAAGAATACTTTGATGACAAGCTAGAATTAATAAAAAGAAAAGGTGTTTATCATGTTTATCCTTATGATTACATGAGCAGTTTTGAACGTTTTAAGGAAACTAAATTACCTAGCAAAAATAACTTTTATTCTCAATTAAATGAGGAGCACATTTCACATGAAGATTATGATCATGCTAAAACAATATGGAAAACATTTAAGATTAAAAAAATGGGAGAAGATCATGATCTGTATCTTAAGACTGATGTGCTGCTGCTTGCAGAAGTTTTTGAAAACCTTAGAAAAAAGTGTATTGAGTATTATAAATTAGATTATTGCCATTACTTTAGTAGTCCTGGTTTAGCCTGGGATGCATGCCTTAAGATGACTGGTGTCCAATTTGATTTAATAACTGATATTGATCAATATTAGTTTGTGGAAATAGGAATATGAGGTGGCACAAGTTATATTGCAAACAGATATTCTCAGGCTAACAATACATATATGAAAAACTATGACAAGAAAAAGAAAGCAAGTATATAATGTATCTTGATATCTTGTATGGGTGGGCTATGTGTCAACCGCTACCTACTGGCAACTTAACATGCACACTAGCGTTCGTTTAGTGCAGTTTGGCGGCTGTAAAAAGTCTCCCCGTGCTACGAATCAGTAGTGTTATTTTTTAATGGTCCTTTGGGACCAACGAGCCCAATATAGGTGGCTTTGAAGTAGAATACCGCTTAAGCCGGTGCTAGGGGGCGTGAGAAGCGTTGCTTCTTTCATTACTTCTCATGAACAGACTCAATAAAATCGAGTCTGCTGCTTTATTCTCTTAATTGTGTTTGTTGCTCACCTTTATCAGTATTTATTCAAATGGGTTGACAAGTTTGAAAAAGGGAAATCAAATTATATTGTTGAATGTAATCTTGAGTATCCTAAACAACTGCACAACTCGCACAATGACTATCCTCTTGCTCCAGAGAGTTTAAATATATAAGATGAATGGCTACCAGATTATTGTAAAAGTTTAAAGAAAAAGTTTAATTTAGGATCTAGTAAAGTTAACAAACTTGTTACAACACTAAAAAATAAAAAGAAGTATGTTGTGTATTACAGAACGTACTGTACGAGAAGTTGGGACTAAAGGTAACAAATATACACCGAATACTACAGTTTGACGAATCAGAGTGGTTAAAGATATACATAGACTTTAATACTGCTAAGAGAACAGCTGGTAAAAATGCTTTTGAAAAGTATTTCTTTAAACTAATGAACAATTCAGTTTTTGGCAAGACTATGGAAAATTTGAGAAAGAGAATTAATGTTAAATTGACTCATGATGAGGAGATCCTTTTAAAGTATGCAGCAAGACCTTCATTTGTTTCTTGTAAAATATTTAATGAAAATGTATTTGCTATAAACAGAATGAAAGAAAAACTAGTTTTAAATCGTCCTTGTTATGTTGGCTTGTCAAAATACTTAATGTATGATTTCCATTATAACTACATTAAAAACAAATATGATAAAAAAGCTAAATTATTATTTACCGACTCTGATTCCTTGTGCTATGAAATAAAAACAAAAGATGTGTATGTGCACTTTTACAAAGATAATTTGTTTGTTTGATAATTGTGAATATGATTCAAAAAGTAAGTTTCATTTTAATGATAATAAAAAGTTATTGGCAAGATGAAAGATGAAACTTGTGGTATACTTATTGTTGAATTTGTTGGACTACGAATTAAACTGCATTCGTATATGTTAGATAATGAGATTAGCACAAAAAAATGCAAGGGTGTTAAAAGTGTGTTGTTAAAAAAAATATAACGCATGATAATAACAAAGAGATTTTGTTTACGGCAATAGAAACCCACCATGAGATGAAAGTTATTAGATCACAAAAGCATAACATAAGCAGCTATGTAATAAATAAAAAAAGTTTATCAGCTTATGATGATAAAAGATACATACTAGATAATGGACAAGATGCATTAGCATACAAGAAAAATACTCCATGGTAAAATACGATATGTACAGCGATGATGAAGACTACTATTGAGTTCCGTCACTTTGCTTAATAAATTGCAACTGTTTTAGTTATTTACAAAAAGGAGATGGTGAAATATTATTTATACTAAATTAATAGATACTGGGGGTTTTGGTAAAGTTCTTCCTGTGCGGAGGGCAATCAAGCAGTTTGTATAGTTATGAGGGGTATTGTAGCAAGTATGCCATCGACATTTGTCGTTTGCATCTTTGTGTTAAGGACAACTTGAGACAACTTGATAATTGCTTATTCGCCCGTCGCGAGGGAAAACTGTCCTGGTACCCCCAGTATCTATACTACTATTGTGTTGCCGGAGATTGACTAAATAGCGACATGATATTGCTCTCTCTCTCTCTCTCTCTCTTATTTGTTTACCTTGATATTTATATAAATAATTTAGTTAAATACAATGGATATAGTATAAACTATAGAAATACATGAAGAAGGTATGGATCAAAAAGGCAAAAATAAGAACAACAAAAACAAACAAACACAAACAAACAAACAAACAAGCAAACAAACACACTCACGCAAACAAACACACAAACACTCAAACAAACACACAAACACACAAACAAACGCACAAACAAACAGACAAAAAAAACAAACACAGACAAACGCAGACAAACACAGACAAATACACAAACATACAAAAAACACGCACACACACACACACACACACAAAAGAAAAGAACCCGACAAGAAACAACAACAACATAAAATAACAAAAAAACAAAACAATTAGACACATTTAATTTCCACCTCCACAAGTAGAATAAAAATACTTATTTTATAATTGGAAAAATATATTCAAAACATATTGTTTAAACAATCCACTCACTTTGCATTTTGTAAGTATGTTTATATTTACACATATTATGCCCACTGTTAATTTATATTATATAAATATATTGCTCATTTTGCTACCAATGTTTATATTTCATGCTTGTAACCTGAGTGTAAATAAAGAATATGGTCTGTTCTGTTCTTAATTTTAAACCCCCATGCATGACGTCATTCAATATAGCTGAAATGCCGGTTTAGATGTGACAAAAAAGATGAATATTTCAAGAACAGAACAAGTTAGCCATATCAATTTTGCAATAAAGTCCTATGTGATCTTGGCCAATTAAGAGAAAACCAGGTGACCAGGTCAAAGGTAAATGTCAATGGTTAGTAATCGGTATTAACACCAACAGCCATCTACATGTCAGTAACGGTCTTACCAAGAGCCTACATATCAATTATCAGGTAGCTCGAATTAGTTTTCAAAAATAAATATTATTGGAATACCGATTTTCAGTTAGAAACCAACATACGACGCTGTCAGTGACGCGAATCATAAACAACTAACATATCAAATACAATTTGGCGTATAACTGTTTGATTTCAATTATGAATGAGCATGCTTTTTTTTATAGTACCATACATGACGTCACGGTGATGTGTGCCACAACAGAAGATTAAACATTTTAGAAATCATAACAAATGCAAGTACAAATGTTGAAGGTCGAAACCTTACACACACTAAAGTTCTTATTATCTTCTTTCAGACCTGTAACAATCCGTCTTCTTTCAGACCTGTAACAATCCAATAACTACCTGTCCAGAATCTGTGACCTCTGTCAACGTCTCAAAAAGTAGGAAGTACGCTGCGATCACATGATAATTTGGCACATTAGCTAAAATATCAAAATGGCGAACAGAACAACCATATCGTAACCTGACACCACTGTTGATACGAGTAAGGAGGTGGATGGGGTTGTCGGTGGGGGGGGGGGGGGGGGGGGGGGACTGAGTGTAACGAAGTAATTAGTAATTTTCATCGTTTTACAAGATTCTTGTTATTTGCAAAGACGTTGGCACAGGTTGTATGTGGATGCAAGGAACAACACATCTGTGTAGAGTTTGGCAACATTCTAGTTTATACATGTCAATGTTGTTTGTTATAATATATCCATTTGAATGACTGCAACGTAACGTTATATCTGTAACGTTACATCTCCTGTTCGATCTATGTACTCGTTTAAATAGCTATAAATAAATCTGTGCAATGTGTTTTATTATTATTCGCTTACAACGTAACGTATAGGGATAGACACGCAATAACGAAGCATACATGGTTTATTAATAATGAGATATTATACACAGATATTCTGTACAGACACGGTATTAATCTATTTAGGTCAGTGTGAGTCAAGATAGGTATTTAAAAGAATCGTGCGTTACAAAGGCCTTTACAAGAAAAATGCCTTATTCAGTGCTTGAAATATAACAGAGTACTCAAATGCCAAATTGTCGGAACCAATCAGGTTTATTCCGTAGTAGTTTCGTATAATGGTTTTTGAAATATTTTAACATTGTATTTTTCAAAAAATGTTGTCGTATATAAGACTCTAACCCTGAATCTTCGGTTCAGTAGACACATAGACACACGCCCTAACCGACTGCTACAAAGACACAGTTGGTTTGTTGCGGTATTAAATAGTATATATTACATGCCACGGTCTACAATCTGACTGGTTCCGATAATTTGGCATGTGAGCGATCTCATTATATACCATGTTATTGCAGCTAATTTCAGTATCTGTTTAAATTTTTTTGATTTAAAAGTTAAAATGCACATTAAATTCGAGAAAATACATACATGTAACCCAAAATCAAGAAAATGGCAATTATAAATGTCAAATAGAAGCCGAAACAAAAGTGCAACCCCGGGATAGGAATAAGCAAATATATATGCTACTAATATAAGTTGCCAAATATCGTTTATTGTTTATAATATTAGATTTTTGTTCTAATTAAAAAAAGACATGTTTGCTACTAATTCAAGTTGAAACCAAATATCTGCAATGCAAATATTGTTTATAATATTAGATTTTTGCTCTAATAGGAAAACGGTTGATTTTATTTGTCAATGTAGGATTCATCATACTTCATCATTTGATATCTTAAAATTCATGGACTTTTTTAAGCTGCGATTTATCTTTCTTTAGATGTGTTCTATTGTTTTCATTTTATCTATTAGATAAAATGATTTGATGACTTGGTCCCGCCTTAATTCCATTAAGCGATGGGAAAGTTTATATTAGCAGGATTTTATAAAGGATATTTCGACAATAAAACACGTTTAAAAACATTTATTTACTGTAAAATGAGATAATCTGTTTAAAATTACATCTAACATGTTTTAATTTTATAATATACAAACGTTTTAAGCCGAAATTAAGGTTTCATTTCATACTCCAGCCAACCCCGTTTTCGCTTCTTGGAGAAAGGGTTAAATGGGGTATGAAAAAAAAAGATAAAAATATCGGACAGGGAAAGCAGCATTCAAGGACGACAGTCAACCACAAAACACAAAAACAAATACGCAAACAGACAAACGAGAAAGCAAAAGTAATAAAAAATGCAAACGACATCACAAACACAAAAGGGTTGACAATAAGGCTACCGCCTTGGAACGGTCAGTGGCAACAAAGGCCACTGGGGGTTTAAACCGGTTCCCGGGTGCACCAAACCTCACACTTACCCTACTGTCATCCCATTAAAACAGGACAGTGTAAATAAATCTAATCTCTAACCATCAAGGCAGCATCAATAGGCAATATAAGTAAAACACAAATATGCTCGTGTAAATATAATACAAGGAAACAATAGCATAGAAAGCCACAATGAAGGTACTCAATGACTTGGCAGAAGCCAGAGCAACCAGAGAATAAACCATTAAGGGCACGACAAGAAAGATCATAGACAAACATCAAACGCCACCGTCCCAATGGGCTTTAGGTAGGCGTCATTATAGGGTCCACAGCCTGTCCGGTCATCGTACAATTAAAGAGGAAAGCATAGTGGCGATCGATACAGAAACGTTACATGTACAGAACCGATACAGACACGTTACGTGTACAGCTGTACTGAACCGATGTAAAAGGGTCCACCACCAATCATGCAGTACGTTGCAAAATGATAGCGTCATAACCTCTTTTGATAAACTTTTTAACAAGTTTAACAAAGAAAGTTAATACCCGGACCAAGTAATGTAAAATCATTTAAGTGATTATTGAAGCCTGAAATATTGTTCACAATTATTGTAAATAGTGAAGGATTTTGACGTGCTTTAACCAAGCTTATGTAATCAGTCAGGGGTGTCACGTATACACGTTATTTTCGTAATAACTTAAATGCGTTATTTTCGTAAAGAAACAACTGTTGTCTCCCTTTGATCATAATTTGAAAATAACGGGAATACGTTATTTTGATTTCCTTATGGTTTGCTATACATTTTCAAAAGGGTGTAACTCTATTAACAGCGATTGACTTAATCAAATTTCCTTACTCGCTTATTCCCCTTAATTTGAATTCAATAATAATTTGCATGCAAATTAAAATGTGTGACGGGGGTTGGTATGAAATTTAATTGTCTCGTGGTAGGGACATACACAGTTTGTACATTAGCCACGTTTCTTTTTTCTCACCCTGGTGATTTTCGTTTTCTACAGTTTATATCCGTATAATACATGTTGGTCGTAGACAGTTTAAATAAATAGAGAGAGCCAGTCGCTATATATAGTATATATAGTGTACATTAGTGTACTGGTAAAGACATATATAAAGATCGGACAGGGAATGTAGCATTCAAGGAGGACATTCAACCACAAAACACTGAATCAAACACGCAAACAGACGAACAAGAAGGCAAAAGTATTCTGAAATGCAAACGACATCACAAATACTCTTTGATTTTATATACGTTACTTAGTATAAATCCAAAATGTGGTTTTATTATGACAGTTTTAAAATAACTTGCATCATAAATCACAATATTATGAGATTAAACACACGTCCTCTCTCTGTCTATTTTACTTTTTTTTAAGAAACGCAAACAGAAGTAAGTATGATAACATCGTCGGTATTATCCTGATTATTCGAGACGACATCTATCGTCTCTGACTTTACTGTGTAAGACACTATACCGATTTGCAAACTGTTCCTAAACCTAACATGAATAAGGCTTGAAACAGTTGATGAGTGTAATTAAGTAAGTTTTATCCTGTTTATCAGTTTAAACTTATACATGTTATATTACCATGATTATACTTACACTTAGGGTATTACAGTGTTCTTTCGAAATAACACAAACACGTTATTTTCCAGTAATCTATTATTAGGTTATTGCAGCGTTCTTTCAAAATAACGCAAACAATTATTTTCCGATAGTAATATATTCTTAAACGAAACAGCTGTGACGAATGCATAAGTTTTCATTTCCTCTTTTCTAACCGGGCAGTGAATATGATTCGTTTATAACACAAACATGTTATTTTCGGATATACAGCATATTCTTTCAAAATAATGCAAAGCAGTTATGTTTGGACAGTAATATATTATTAAACAAAGAAGCTGTGACGAACATGACGAATGCACAATTTATTTTATTTGCATTACCGTTTGTCTGACCACGACGGTCAGTAATTAAATTTTGTTGAAAAAACGTGTTTAGGTTATTACAGTGATCTTTTAAATGAACACAAACACGTTGTCATGGTTATTTACGCATAATAAACTATTATTAACTTGTGTTAAATATGATCCATAGCAAAATCTTTAAAATAACGTGTTTAGGTTATTACAGTGTTTTTTCAAAATAACGCAAACAAGTTATTTTCCGGTAATCTGTTATTAAATAGGTTTTCATAGTCTGCCCGGCAGATATTTTCGCATAGTAATATATTCTTAAAAGAACACCAAGCTGTGACGAATTCACTTTTTTTATACCACGATGTTTTGTTGAAATAACTTGTTTAGTTTATTACTGCTTTCAAAATAACGCAAACAAGTTATTTTCGGATAGTAAAACATTCTTTGACGGGCATTTGTTGATTTACATATATACATGTATACATAGAAACTTGGTAACCATTGTTATTTACGCATATTATACTATTATTAAACATGTGTTAAACATGATTCATATCAAAATCTTTGAAATAAAGTGTTTACGTTATTACAGTGTTCTTTCAAAATAACGCAAACAAGTTATTTTCCGGTAAAGAGGTTTTCATAGTCGGCCCGGCAGTTATTTTCGCATAGTAATATATTCTTAAAAAATCAACAGGCTGTGACAAATTCCCTTTTTTTTTACCAGGATGTGTTGTTGAAATAACTTGTTTAGTTTATTACTGCGTTCAAAATAACGCAAACAAGTTATTTTCGGAGTGTAAAACATTCTTTGACGGGCATTTGTTGATTTACATATATACATAGAAACTGGGTAACCATGGTTATTTACGCATATTATACTATTATTAAACATGTGTTAAATATGATTCATATCAAAATCTTTGAAATAACGTGTTTAGGTTATTACAGTGTTCTTTCAAAATATCGCAAACAAGTTATTTTCCGGTAATCTGTTATTAAAGAGGTTTTCATAGTCTGGGCGGCAGTTATTTTCGCATAGTAATATATTCTTAAAAGAACAACAGTCTGTGACGAATTCACTATTTATATTACCGGGATGTTTTGTTGAAATAACTTGTTTAGTTTATTACTGCGTTCAAAATAACGCAAACAAGTTGATTTAAACATATTTTATTGCCAATATTTTACAAACAGAGCAAATATAAACATATATACGATAGACATATTATAATGACAAATGGGTTGGGTAACAAGTTCTACCAACATTAGATTAAACCCTTCCCAGGGTTGAAATAACTTGTTTAGTTTATTACTGCGTTCAAAATAACGCAAACAAGTTATTTTCGGATAGTAAAATATTCTTTGACGGGCAATTGTTGATTTACATATATACATAGAAACTGGGTAACCATGGTTATTTACGCATATTATACTATTATTAAACATGTGTTAAATATGATTCATATCAACATCTTTGAAATAACGTGTTTAGGTTATTACAGTGTTCTTTCAAAATATCGCAAACAAGTTATTTCCGGTAACCATGGTTATTTACGCATATTATACTATTATTAATGAGTGTTACACAGATGGCAACTGGTTGCCACAACCTAAAAATGGGCCAATATATATTGTGATTGACCTGCAAGTTATCTCGTGCAGGAGAGCACCCGAGGTCCGCCCATGTACGGGTACATGCCCAGCTTATCCAGTAATCCGACGTAATTCCGGTGCAATTCATCACACGGGCAACTATGTCCCAACATGCCCAGCGCAAAACAGTATATTTTAGTATAGCAATGTACGCATATTAAGAAGATAGTATATACATTAAGTAATGTACTCATAGAACATAGGAGCAAGCATATTTATCTCTGAATATATTTCCACAACCAGTCATAGCGCGAAAACCACCAGAACTAACATCATATATTTCTGAAGGTATTGTTCGAATAAACACGCTAGGGCCCAAATTTTAATAAGACGATAGTATTTGCTTCATTATTTATTATTATTTGCAATGGGTTTGAAGTGCAGTGGTGTAGTGTTAAGAGTGCCTGGCCTGCAATCGGGAGCTCGTGGGTTCGAGTCTACTAGCCATGTCTTACCGAAAACGTTAAGAATGGTAGTAGTTACTTGTAACCCTTGCTTGACACGTGGTCAACTCGTTGTCAGAATAATGTGTCTGGGAGGGGTATCATGTACTACGGCGTGATATTTCAGTGTGGCAGCACTATAGCTGTTTCAAGTAGACTGCAGATAGATATATAGCACTACAAACAATCACACACACAACAGTCCAAACATAATGCCGAGCCAACGAGGGATTCTTCAAATGGTAGAGGGACTATCCTCCTTCGAAGTACACACAGTTTAAATTCCACAAATTATGCCTGGTTATACCGGGTTCCTTGGTGGTCATATAGGCGGAGGTACTCCATATACATACATAATATGTATCCTAAAGGAATATCTAACACGCATATATAAAGGCAAAAACGAGTAAGATATATAGCAGTGGGCATGGAGGAAAGGTAAATTATAACAGTAAAGTGATTTAATAAAAAGAGTGAACTGTCAAGCAAACAATAACCAAGAGTTAAAGAAACACATGGCAATCTTGATGTTTATTTTACCAAACATAAAACTTTAGTCTCTCTATTTAGTAATACAACATCGTATCCGTGGCTAAGTTGTGAACGACGTCGCGTTGCAACTCCTCGCCTTTCAACGGTAACACTACCTAGATAACTGTATAATTATATTAATCTGGGAGCTTCATGTACAAATATTTGAGATTATCTTTTTCAAATGCAATCTCAATCGGATTACACAAAATCCTTAATAGTATGACAATCAAATTGCAAAGTGCGTTTTTTCATCTAATTTTTTTTTTTATGGACAGGTTTTGTTTTTAATTATATATTATAAAATAAAATAAAAAAGATATGACTAAATACACTTTGTTTTTATTTACAATCATCCATGGTGATGGGTCAGGGTGGACGTTTTGAAATTGTTACAACCAACTGTTTACAGGATGTTTTTAATTTTATTCGTTGTTACAATTCGCATTTACATTTTCAAATAATAACCGAGTAAAATGATGTAACCATTTTGATCTGAAACCTCTACTTTGACGGTTCAGCAACAGATGCATTGCCCTTAGAGGTGTTACGAAACTTATTTACTTGTAGTACTTTCTTTACAACACGGTAATTTAGTAACGGATGCTTACACAGTTGAATGGTAATAATCCGTTTTTACATGCGAGTTAAACAAAAGTGACAGTCTAATACGTTCGTACAAACAAACTTTAAGTACGAAACAACCGTGAGTGATTGTTATCGATGCGGTGTTGAAAATGATCGAGACAAGATAATTGCAACGGAATCAATCACCTCGTTGGCAGAATTGAAGCAATTTAAAATTTGAAATGAAAAATAAAACAATACGTATCATTTTAATTAGTCGTCACTGTTTTTTTTATATATATTTATTAACGAAACAAATGCACAACCCCTAAAACAATTATATATATATAATGTTGTCGTAAAATGTTACCAGCACGGCTTAAAAAATCAAACGAATAAACATATCAACAACAAAACAAATAAAACAAATAAATAAAAAATAAACCTTCTCAACAGATCGATATTTTTTTTAAGCATCTAGAAGGTCTCAATATTGGTCACGTCATAATAGCGTGGCGGAAATTGCGTTCCCGCCAAATTCCAACAGAAGGAATTTGCATTCAAATCGGTACCATTAAACGTTCGTAAATCATTTAGCCGATAGCTTATTGATTGCCATGAGTAATTGAAATATTCTGGAGATCTGCGGTGACAATGTACCAGACTTGCGTAGTTTTATCCGTAGGTAATTTGTATTTAGAGTTTACATAATGTAACATGTCTAACGAAATGCGAGTTTAACACAATTAGTGTTAGGTTATATCAGGACTGTAGATGGACGTAATATAAACGGGTACTGGTTACATTGGGAAAGCAACGTCAGGCAAATGAGATGAAGTTTACATCGCTATGGAGCGAAACCATGCAAGGCAGAGGTCATAACACTAAAATCAACGCTTAGTACCTGAAGGGGACACATGGTAATGTTTATGTTTAAAAACACAAGGCGTCCCGTTAGTTGCATTTGGTCAATCATTAATATTAATTATAAGAAAAGTATTACTTGTATTTGCATACTCACTGTACTGTTACCTTTTGATATTACTGCACCAATAAAAACAGATTACAATTTATCATATAATAAGAATGCATAGTGAACACTTAACATTTGATTTATCTAAATGTTACCAGGGTAAAAGTAAAAATGATACTGGATGTATAAATCGAGACACCATTTCAAACTCTTAAATATTCGCAATTCATACATTATATTATATAGACCAACACCTGTCAATATCCCTGGAAGAACGTCAACAGAAATTGGAAAAAAATATCATGTTTATGTATCTATCAAGGTACGCCTTTCCAATGTGTGGTACTCGTAATTCACGTCTATGTTTTCCCAGATAATCAATTCTTTCGAAAAACTTCAAACAAACATGTTTCTTTTCTCACTGGGAGATACGAAATAAAGCTATGTAAATCAATTAGACGGTGCCGACCTGAAACGACGAGGGCCGATCAAATGTTTACAGGCGTATCTGGTGGTTGGCCAATAGTTACACGCTGGCACAACTCAGGCCAATCGGAATTGATCAAGCACGTTCTCATAAATGTCAATTTTGATGTAGATGATTCACCGTAACAAAGTGGAGTTTCTATAACGTGTTGTGCGTCATCGTGGTTGTGCAGTGCCTACTATCGCCTTTAGCGTCGTTCATATGAATCTACCGTGTCCGGTTGGGGCCATATACAATGTCGCATTGTCGTGGGCGACATTGCGACACCGGGCAGTGCGATATCGCAACATTGCGATACGAAATGCGACATTGCGATACGACAACTCGACATTGCAATACTATAACCCGACATTGCGATACGACACTTTTGTCACGTTGTCGTATAGCAATGTCTCGTTGTTGCATCGCGATGTCGCCCGCATAATTGTTCCTATGTCGTATCGCAATGGCGCGTTGTCGTATCGCAATGTTGCGCATTGTCGTATCGCAATGTCGCGATGTCGCATTGTCGGGTGTCACATTGTCAGCCCAAGAACACATAACAATCTTGACTATGGAAACGTATAAGGGTCACCAGTTGTTGCGTTAATTACCCCCTTATAGACTTCGAATTGGCGGGTTGTTGATTTATTTCGCGTCTTCTCACAAGCATTTTCTCGACTTACTGCGTGTTTCTTGAATCATTTCGACTTGAAAGAATGCGTCTTAGTACTATTTACCTTCACTTGTCAGAAATACTTAAGTCGACATTTTTGCCAATCAAATAAGTTTATATGTTGTATGTCGTCTTGACTAGTTATATTTCAATATGTCGATATGAAATTTGACGACTTAATCAAATGTATTACGTCATGTCGTCATCAATTTTGTACACTTACTGATATTAAACACGACAAATCGTGTTCTCCGTGGTTCATTTCTAAGTTTGGTTGAATTCCGTTCAGCGGTTTAGAAGGAAATGCGGTAAAGGACAGACGAACGGACGGACGGACAAACGGAGGCGATTTTAATATACCTTTTTTTCCCCCAAAACATGGGTATAAATATGGTATCTTAAAGAATAAATAGAGGTATCATAGAAGGAAATAAAAAGAAAAAAGAAAATAATGTTTGTTGTTTTCTTGAATGTTGTTTAACGGCTCATCAACACAGTATAGGTTATTTAGAGCCGCCCCAGAGAGACGGGAATGATACATAGGAATCCGGGAACCGTGCCCTACTCTTATTATCGAATAGATTCCTATGGTTCTTTAACGTGCTCGGGAGATAGACCGATACACGGGACCGCCCGGTTTACGTCCCCATCCGACGGACGGGGCTAAGGGAAAGTGTCTTGATGTGCATCGATTTTAAAACCTGCCTGTTGTTGACGGGCATGTGACTTTTAGTATAAATACCCAAGCCCAGTACACAGTACCATATGCCAGTCACTAAGCATGAACATACGCGTATCCCGCATAATAATATGTTTGTGTGTGTGCGTGCGTGAGGTTGGTGAGTTTTCGGTGTATTTATTGTAAGCTTAATAACGTAGTAATAAAGCTTCGTTTTTCAATTAGTTCGTATAATTTCTTCTATATAGGTGGTTATGGGAGAGAGAGAGAGAGAGAGAGAGAGAGAGAGAGAGAGACAGAGAGAGAGAGAGATGCCCTGTGAAAGTTCAGTTTATTGACATATATCAGTACGGACGCATGGACGTAGAAGATAACAGGAATAAGTCTTTTCAAAAGCCGCAAGCCCAAGAGTGCAATTTAATTCTCATATACGAGATAAATATGCTATATATGTTTTGTACCATAGACATTCAATGCCGGTAATAAACATTTTGATTGATAGGTTGTGTAGAGAGGAAGAGAGAGATGCTCTGTGAAAGTTCAGTTTATTGACATATATCAGTACAGGCGCATGGACGTAGAAGATAACAAGAATAAGTCTTTTCAAAAGCCGCAAGCCCAAGAGTGCAATTCAATTCTCATATACGAGATAAATATGCTATATATGTTTTGTACCATAGACATTCAATGCCGGTAATTAATATTTTGACTGATAGCTTGTGTAAACATTACAACAACGGGCGTGTAAATTTGAGTAGAACATGGAATAACTGCCGAATCTGTAATTTTGAGATGTGTGTGAAGTTGGCTCTGTGTTCTACGTTCTCCGTTCTACATTCAAACTTAGTTCTCCGTTCTACATTCGAACCCAGTTCACCGTTCTACATTATACATGAGTTCTCCGTTCTACATTCGACTCCAGTTCTCAGTTTTACATTCGAACACAGTTCTCCGTTCTACATTCGACATGAGTTCTCCGTTCAACATTCGTCTTCAGTTCTCCGTTCTACATTCGAACCCAGTTCTCCGTTCTACATTCGGCATGAGTTCTACGTTCTACATTCGACTCCAGTTCTCCTTTCTACATTCACCTGAGTTCTCGGTTCAACATTCTACCTGAGTTCTCCGTTCAACATTCGACTCCAGTTCTCCGTTCTACATTCAACTTGAGTTCTCCGTTCTACATTCGACTCTAGTTCTCCGTTCTATATTCAGCTTCAGTTCTCCGTTCTACATTCGACTTGAGTTCTCCGTTCTTCATTCAGCTTGAGTTCTCCGTTCTACAGTCGACTCCAGTTCTCCGTTCTACATTCAACTTGAGTTCTCCGTTCAACATTCGACCTGAGTTCTCCGTTCTACATTCGACTTGAGTTCTCCGTTCAACATTCGACTCTAGTTCTCTGGTCAACATTGGACTCCAGTTTTCCGTTCTACATTCAACTGCAGTTCTCCGTTCTACATTCGACTTGAGTTTCCGTTCAACATTCGACTTGAGTTCTCCGTTCTACATTCGACTTGAGTTCTCCGTTCAACATTCAACTCTTGTTCTCTGTTCAGTTCTCCGTTCTACATTCAACTTCAGTACTCCGTTCTACATTCGAAACTAGTTGTCCGTTCTGCATTCGAACCCAGTTCTCCTTTATTCGACACGAGTTCTCTGTTCAACATTCAACTCCAGTTCTCCGTTCTACATTCAACTGCAGTTCTCCGTTCTATATTCGAGACTAGTTCTCAATTCTACATTCGACTTGAGTTCTCCGTTCTACATGCGACTTGAGTTATCCGTTCAACATTCGACTGCCGAATCTGTAATTTAGAGATGTGTTTGAAGTTGGCTCTGCGTTCTACGTTCTCCGTTCTACATTCAAACTTAGTTCTCCGTTCTACATTCGAACCCAGTTCTCCGTTCTACATTATACATGAGTTCTCCGTTCTACATTCGACTCCAGTTCTCCGTTCTACATTCGAACCCAGTTCTCCGTTCTACATTCGACATGAGTTCACCGTTCTACATTCGTCTGAAGTTCTCCGTTCTACATTCGAACCCAGTTCTCCGTTCTACATTCGACATGAGTTCTCCGTTCTACATTCGACTCCATTTCTCCGTTCTACATTCACCTGAGTTCTCCGTTCTACATTCGACCTGAGTTCTCCGTTCAACATTCGACTCCAGTTCTCCGTTCTACATTCAACTTGAGTTCTCCGTTCTACATTCGACTCCAGTTCGATCAACGCAATTAGGAACAAGATTTTTATATGTAGTATAATATACTAACATCGTGAATCACTAAAAGCCTTTCGAAATAGTTGTTGTTATATACTATTATATATAATAAAGTAATACCCATACAGTTTTCACCTTTTATCTGAAGTAAAATCAAACAAACCAATGCCGTCACCAAAATATGATAAACTATGACACGGGAATTTTTCGCCATAATATGTTATCGAATCGAATGGCGCATGGCTGCGTAAGACCTTTCCTAACGGTAAATTGAATTGGGTTTTAAGGCGCACCAACACATGAAAGGTTACATGGCGCCTAACAGGCATGAACATGTCAGGCTCATCCTCCATGTACATCGAGATAAAATATGCAAAATGGGCCTAGAACCTTCTCACCCTGAACTGCAGAGTTGCTGAAAATTCTATCGTAGAAACTCCATTTACGCTGGAGTCAGGTTTATTGTTTTTCTGCCACTGCTCTCTTGATGTGAGCGAGATGGCACCTGAAACAATGCAAGGATCATGATGAAGACCTTTAACGAACATGAACAAAAAATGATAAACTGAACATGCATTTGGGGGCATTCTACCCCTCTGCCTAGCTCTCCAAAGGGATCTGCAGTGGCCCTATTCTTTGCCCCGTGACCAAGTTGGCTCAAGCATGTCAGCAAACTTAGGATGCACATTTTTTCAAAGTCGTTACGTTAAATACAGTACTGAAATGACTCAATTTGCCTTTCTTGTATTTTGTATATTGTATTTGTTATAGAGGGCCCCAAGGAAGATTAGTATAAACTAATTGGGTCACCCTCGATAAATAAAGACTTTCAATTTCAATATTTCTGGGACATTGCTGATATGTAATGTTATTGTCTATGTTCGAATGGAGTAACATATGTAGTTCTCTATGTTACTCCATTCGAGTTTCACTTTAAGTAAGAAGTGAGTTTCGAGTAAGACAAGTGCGTTTCGAGTAAGAAAAGCGAGTTTCGAGTAAGAAAAGTGAGTTTCGAGTAAGAAAAGTGAGTTTCGAGTTACAGTTAATAAAATGAAAAAATACACGGTTCACACTATTTGAGACTACGAATTTCCAGTAAGAGTGAAAATCAAACTCTATACTAGATTATTGGAACCTTTGCAGGGCTCATTAGTGACTATACTAGATTACTGGAACCTTTGCAGGGCTCATTAGTGACAATACTAGATTACTGGAACCTTTGCAGGGCTAAATAATGTATGACTAATGGTTATTTTGAAGTGAACCTTATAATGGTTATAATGAAGGCACACACCAAGTTTTCGTTGGTGTATGAATAGTGGTTGATGAGATATACAGACTTCAAAAAACATTTACCAAGAAAAAAATAAAAAATAAGACAACGCCGAAAACAAGGTAAGTACTAATCGAGCTAAAAAGTACAAGTTTAACACATTTGAGACTTTGAATTTCCTTTAATAGTGAAATATACTGTCATATATACAAATATGCTTTAATTTCTGTGTTACTTGCTTCATGTCACGCATTGTAAATATGTCATTTCATAACAAATTCCTCAGTAAAATATTTATATTCAATCAGAAACACTGTGACTGGAATACCTGCCACTGACCTACCTGAATAATACTGATATTTTCCGAAGGAAAGACTAAGGATATACTTATGTTAAAACATTACTTTTTCAGATCTAATTATTAAACGTGTCTCCTTTTATACATAGATATTTTCTTGCTAGGTTCACATCAGAGTAACCATTAGTCATACATTATTTATGCTTGGTACATGTGTTCACTAATGAGCCCTGCAAAGGTTCCAGTAATCTAGTATAGTCACTAATGAGCTCTACTCATTGACAAAGGTTCCAATATACTAGTAAACTAGTATAGACAGTTTGATTTTCTCACTTACTGGAAAGTCATAGTCTCAAATAGTGTGAACCGTGTATTTTTTCATTTTATTAACTGTAACTCGAAACTCACTTTTCTTACTCGAAACTCGCTTTTCTTACCCGAAACTCACTTTTCTTACTCGAAACTCGCTTTTCTTACTTGAACATCACTTTTCTTACTCGAAACTCACTTTTTTAATGATTAGATCTGAAAAGGTAATGTTTTAACCTAAGTATATCCTTAGTATTTCCTTCGGTAAATATCAGTATTATTCAGTTAGGTCAGTGGCAGGTATTCCAGTCACAGCGTTTCTGATAGAATGTAATTATTTTACTGGGGATTTGTTATGCAATGACAGATTTACAATGGGTGACATGAAGCAAGTAACACAGATTTTAAAGCATCTTTGTAAATGACAAAATATTTCACTATTAAATGGAATTCATTGTCTCAAATGTCTTAAACTTTTACTTTTTAGCTCGACTAGTACTCACCCCGTTGTCGGCGTTGCGTAGTTTTTTTGGTAAATATTTGTTGAAGTCTACATCAACCACTAGCCATACATCAGCGAGACTCGGTGTGTGCCTTCATTATCACTAAGGGTTAACCCTTACACACATATTCCGTAACTCTCTAGGGGATCTTTGAATAAGTATGCCACCAACCCCTTGTGGGTTAAAGTTTTCTTGTTTTATTTTCTTGCAAGGTTCGCATCAGAGTAACCATTAGTCATATATTATTTATACTTGGTAAATGTGTTCACTAATGATCCTTACTCATTGACAAAGGTTCCAAGAATCTAATATAGTCACTACTGAGCCCTACTCATTGACAAAGGTTCCAAGAATCTAATATAGTCACTACTGAGCCCTACTCATTGACAAAGGTTCCAAGAATCTAATATAGTCACTACTGAGCCCTACACATTGACAAAGGTTCCAAGAATCTAATATAGTCACTACTGAGCCCTACTCATTGACAAAGGTTCCAAGAATCTAATATAGTCACTACTGAGCCCTACTCATTGACAAAGGTTCCAAGAATCTAATATAGTCACTACTGAGCCCTACTCATTGACAAAGGTTCCAAGAATCTAATATAGTCACTACTGAGCCCTACTCATTGACAAAGGTTCCAAGAATCTAATATAGTCACTACTGAGCCCTACTCATTGACAAAGGTTCCAAGAATCTAGTATAGTCACTACTGAGCCCTACTCATTGACAAAGGTTCCAAGAATCTAGTATAGTCATTACTTACAGAGACCTACTCATTTACAAATTTGTTTTTAATTGTAACTCGAAACTCACTTTTCTTACTCGAAACTCACTTTTCTTACTCGAAACTCGCTTTTCTTACTCGAAACTCACTTTTTTAATAATTAGATCTGAAAAGGTAATGTTTTAACCTAAGTATATCCTTAGTATTTCCTTCGGAAAATATCAGTATTATTCAGGTAGGTCAGTGGTAGGTATTCCAGTCACAGCGTTTCTGATAGAATGTAATTATTTTACTGGGGAATTTGTTATGCAATGACAGATTTACAATGGTTGACATGAAGCAAGTAACACAGATTTTAAAGCATCTTTGTAAATGACAAAATATTTCACAATTAAAGGGAATTCATTGTCTCAAATGTCTTAAACTTTTACTTTTTAGCTCGACTAGTACTCACCCCGTTGTCGGCGTTGCGTAGTTTTTTTGGTAAATATTTTTTGAAGTCTACATCAACCACTAGCCATACATCAGCGAGACTTGGTGTGTGCCTTCATTATCACCAAGGCTTAACCCTTACACACATATTCCGTAACTCTCTAGGGGATCTTTGAATAAGTATGCCCCCAACCCCTTGTGGGTTAAAGTTTTCTTGTTTTATTTTCTTGCAAGGTTCACATCAGAGTAACCATTAGTCATATATTATTTATACTTGGTAAATGTGTTCACTAATGATCCTTACTCATTGACAAAGGTTCCAAGAATCTAATATAGTCACTAATGAGCCCTACTCATTGACAAAGGTTCCAAGAATCTAATATAGTCACTACTGAGCCCTACTCATTGACAAAGGTTCCAAGAATCTAATATAGTCATTACTGAGCCCTACTCATTGACAAAGGTTCCAAGAATCTAATATAGTCACTACTGAGCCCTACTCATTGACAAAGGTTCCAAGAATCTAATATAGTCACTACTGAGCCCTACTCATTGACAAAGGTTCCAAGAATCTAATATAGTCACTACTGAGCCCTACTCATTGACAAAGGTTCCAAGAATCTAATATAGTCACTACTGAGCCCTACTCATTGACAAAGGTTCCAAGAATCTAGTATAGTCACTACTGAGCCCTACTCATTGACAAAGGTTCCAAGAATCTAATATAGTCACTACTGAGCCCTACACATTGACAAAGGTTCCAAGAATCTAATATAGTCACTACTGAGCCCTACTCATTGACAAAGGTTCCAAGAATCTAATATAGTCACTACTGAGCCCTACACATTGACAAAGGTTCCAAGAATCTAATATAGTCACTACTGAGCCCTACACATTGACAAAGGTTCCAAGAATCTAATATAGTCACTACTGAGCCCTACTCATTGACAAAGGTTCCAAGAATCTAATATAGTCACTACTGAGCCCTACTCATTGACAAAGGTTCCAAGAATCTAATATAGTCACTACTGAGCCCTACACATTGACAAAGGTTCCAATAATCTAATATAGTCACTACTGAGCCCTACTCATTGACAAAGGTTCCAAGAATCTAATATAGTCACTACTGAGCCCTACACATTGACAAAGGTTCCAAGAATCTAATATAGTCACTACTGAGCCCTACTCATTGACAAAGGTTCCAAGAATCTAATATAGTCACTACTGAGCCCTACACATTGACAAAGGTTCCAAGAATCTAATATAGTCACTACTGAGCCCTACTCATTGACAAAGGTTCCAAGAATCTAATATAGTCACTACTGAGCCCTACTCATTGACAAAGGTTCCAAGAATCTAATATAGTCACTACTGAGCCCTACTCATTGACAAAGGTTCCAAGAATCTAGTATAGTCACTACTGAGCCCTACTCATTGACAAAGGTTCCAAGAATCTAGTATAGTCATTACTTACAGAGACCTACTCATTTACAAATTTGTTTTTAATTGTAACTCGAAACTCACTTTTCTTACTCGAAACTCACTTTTCTTACTCGAAACTCGCTTTTCTAACTCGAAACTCACTTTTTTAATAATTAGATCTGAAAAGGTAATGTTTTAACCTAAGTATATCCTTAGTATTTCCTTCGGAAAATATCAGTATTATTCAGGTAGGTCAGTGGTAGGTATTCCAGTCACAGCGTTTCTGATAGAATGTAATTATTTTACTGGGGAATTTGTTATGCAATGACAGATTTACAATGGTTGACATGAAGCAAGTAACACAGATTTTAAAGCATCTTTGTAAATGACAAAATATTTCACTATTAAAGGGAATTCATTGTCTCAAATGTCTTAAACTTTTACTTTTTAGCTCGACTAGTACTCACCCCGTTGTCGGCGTTGCGTAGTTTTTTTGGTAAATGTTTTTTGAAGTCTACATCAACCACTAGCCATACATCAGCGAGACTTGGTGTGTGCCTTCATTATCACCAAGGCTTAACCCTTACACACATATTCCGTAACTCTCTAGGGGATCTTTGAATAAGTATGCCCCACACCCCTTGTGGGTTAAAGTTTTCTTGTTTTATTTTCTTGCAAGGTTCGCATCAGAGTAACCATTAGTCATATATTATTTATACTCAAGTTGGTAAATGTGTTCACTAATGATCCTTACTCATTGACAAAGGTTCCAAGAATCTAATATAGTCACTAATGAGCCCTACTCATTGACAAAGGTTCCAAGAATCTTTTATAGTCACTAATGAGCCCTACTCATTGACAAAGGTTCCAAGAATCTAATATAGTCACTACTGAGCCCTACTCATTGACAAAGGTTCCAAGAATCTAATATAGTCACTACTGAGCCCTACTCATTGACAAAGGTTCCAAGAATCTAATATAGTCACTACTGAGCCCTACTCATTGACAAAGGTTCCAAGAATCTAATATAGTCACTACTGAGCCCTACTCATTGACAAAGGTTCCAAGAATCTAATATAGTCACTACTGAGCCCTACTCATTGACAAAGGTTCCAAGAATCTAATATAGTCACTACTGAGCCCTACACATTGACAAAGGTTCCAAGAATCTAATATAGTCACTACTGAGCCCTACTCATTGACAAAGGTTCCAAGAATCTAATATAGTCACTACTGAGCCCTACTCATTGACAAAGGTTCCAAGAATCTAATATAGTCACTACTGAGCCCTACTCATTGACAAAGGTTCCAAGAATCTAATATAGTCACTACTGAGCCCTACTCATTGACAAAGGTTCCAAGAATCTAATATAGTCACTACTGAGCCCTACTCATTGACAAAGGTTCCAAGAATCTAGTATAGTCACTACTGAGCCCTACTCATTGACAAAGGTTCCAAGAATCTAGTATAGTCATTACTTACAGAGACCTACTCATTTACAAATTTGTTTTTAATTGTAACTCGAAACTCACTTTTCTTACTCGAAACTCACTTTTCTTACTCGAAACTCACTTTTCTAACTCGAAACTCACTTTTTCTTACTCGAAACTCGATACTAGAAAAATAGAAACCCTCACTCCATTCAAGCTACTATGCCACTACTAGGCTACTGGCAATTGCATACTTTAGACGCGCCATACATAGAGGATCTTAAACGAGTTCCCATTTCATATAAGATTTATGAAACGAGTGATGAATTATTTTAATTTTAACGAGCCTTTTGGCGAGTTAAAATTAAAAATAATTCGTAACGAGTTTAATAAATCTTATATGGAATGGGAACGATTTTAAGATCTTTTTTATCACATAACATTGCAATCAAATTAGTAAAAAATAATTCAGATTGACATAGAACCGCCACGACGTTAGACACACTTTAGCGCCAAAACGTCATAAAATATGTGACGTCGTAACGTCGCGTGTCACACATAACGTTGCGTATAAAAGAGTTCGTGTTTTACCTCTTTACAAAATAGCAGTTTACGCCAACTTTTTAACAAACCAAAAACAATGTTTTGTACAACGTGCATTATTTTTATAAGCTGTCACAAATAATAAGTTTATGATTCAGATCTGTAATAAATAAAATAGTTTCAGTTAATAAACTTGTGTAGTGTTACAGGTTTAACTCAACCAATCAAAATCGTTGCAGGTTGTATTACACGTGTGTCATGCAACACAATATTACATGTGGTGTTCGACACTGCCAACAAGGGACGTTATGTGATAATACCATATAATTGTATACATTAATTTGTTCTTGTTTTTCAATTCTATCGTAAACACTTTTTCCATTCTTGTTTAAATTATGGGCATACAAGAAACGTAAGAGAGAGAGAGAGAGAGAGAGAGAGAGAGAGAGAGAGAGAGAGAGAGAGAGAGAGAGAGTTTACTGACACATACCATTACGGACGTATGGACGTCGACGATAACAAGAATAACACTTTTCGAGGGCCACAGGCCCAAGAGTGCTGTATAAATCTCATACGAGAAAAATATGCTATAAATGTGTTGTACCATAGCCATTCAGTGCCGGTAATTGACATTTTGATTGATAGGTTGTGTAAACATTATATTACAACAAAGGGCATGTACATGGTATAACTCTGTCCTTTATAGCACGACTGAAATAAGTAATATTTATAGCATACTTTTTCGAGTATATGCGATTTATACTGCTTCTCGAGGGCCGCAGGCCCGAGAGTGCAGTATAAATCGCATACGAGAAAAGTATGCTATAAATGTTTTGTACCTTAGAAATTGCCGGTAATTGACATTTTGATTGACAGGTTGTGTGTAAACTTACAACTATGCGCGTGTACAATGGAGTAGGCCATGGTATAACTGCCGATTCTGTCATTTATAGCACGGCTGAAATATACCGGCATTTGTAGCACGGCTTAGGTTCAGATCTTCAGGTTTATGAAAAATATATCATAAGCAAGAACAAAGGAAAACCATTACAGCTATGGTACAATTGAATATACACATCGTTTACCTACCTAGCACCTTAGTTTTCAAGCATGATATGAGCATGCTAAGCAACACATGTACATTTTTAATATGGTCTCTATATTTCTTACATCTCTGTGTTCGGTCAAATTTGAGCTAAAATGAAATATTTTTTTAAAATGAATGTATTCGCCGTCTTAGTTAAACAACAGAAAGTAGCAGAAAAGCCATATACTATGATTTGTATAGTCAGATAGTAAACCCGCTGTTTCAATGGTTTTTAGGACACTAGATCTATACAAATGTTTTCGAACTTTATGTGTGCATAGTATATGCATAAATTGACCTCATCCGATGAAAAACAAATTTACTTTGATATGTTAAAGGGACACATGGTGCAGATTATGTAGTATTAGGTACAGCAGACAGTTTGCGGCTTCGGGATTTCTGTATTTTTTTTTAAATATTTTCAATTTGTGTTGATATGATGGTGACGTCACGGTTGCTTAGTTATGCAACTACGAGTTAAACAAGATTGAACAAGTTTGTGTCCATTCTAAATGCGCATCTGTGCATTAAGTTACATTTTATAGTTGGTTAAGTGTTGAATTTATTTTTCAAATATTATTTTAAAAAAAAATCACATATTATATATAAACAAAAACACAATGTTAAATAATTATTGCATGTTGGAGTGAAGTCAGTTTTAAGAAGTTACTGCAGTACTCTCCACTAAAACAATGTGCCTCGGTTTTGCAATTACGACCGTTTGACTACATTTCACTTCAAATAATATACATATTTTCAGGGTCTGCGTCTCATTTTTGAAACAGGTGGCTACTTTGATTTGACAGGCGGCTAAAATTAGTGATAGAGCAAAGCGAGAGAGGTTGTTATAAGCATGGGGTCTATAATTACATGCAATCTCCTTTTTTTGTTGCTAATTAAGGTTAAGATTTTTAGTTATTTCATGTTTCCTTCAGATGATGAAATAATTCCATAATATTTGAAAAAAATAAAATGTTATAACCAACTCAAAATTCAAAACAGAAGGCGAATATAGCCGGCTGCCGGCTATTAGAGACAGCCCTGGCCTCTATCAATTACTAATTGATACATTTGCTGAAGAAAGTAACCAATATGTTTTTGCGGCAGACTTGTAAAGAAAGTTGTTCACGCATTCTTTTCGACTGCTAGATAAGCAGTTAGTAACAGTAGGTGGCGGAGACATAGGCTATTTGAAACTAATTGCATACACATCCTTTATGATGATTATACACGTTATTATACAATATATCGGATCAGAATGCTATACGTGTCTCATGAGCTCATGAGTTCAGCCAAAGCACACTGAACTTTTAAATTAATAAAGTCGCACTAAGCGTTATGAAGGTTTCAATATAACCTTTATTCAAGTACTGTATTTAAGATGAGTTTCATGGTTCAGTACTATTAATATTACTTATACATTTGTCATAATTCTATATATTTCTGATGAGTAAAACATTAAAACTTTTATTATAATAAGACGAAATATTGAATACTTAAAATTTAATTTATTTAAATGTAACCAGGATAAAAAGAAAAATTATACGGGATATATAAATCGAGACACACATTACAAAAAAAGGTCAACTGTCCATACTCTATTGAGCCCATCCCTTTAAAGGGACTCATGGCAATCTTGATTTTTTAAAACTCACGGCGTCCCTTATTCTCTGTATAGATCACGCACTTCACCGCGAAGACTGCTTGTAGTAAAATGTTATTGAATAAATTCTAAAAGTATTTAAAAATCTGAGACAACAAGTAGGTTAAAGGGACACACGGCAATCTTGATTTTTTTAAATCTTTATAATCATATATATTTTTCGCGGCGTCCCGTTATTTTTTCTCTTAACTCATGTAACTTGCATTTGTTTAATCATTAATGTTAAAGGGACACTGTCCGTAACTTTTAGCTTATAAAACACACACTAATTATGTTCGCAAACATTACACACCAAACATTACTGAATATTTACTAATTAAAGCAGGATTGTTTGATGCAATTCAGTCGCGGTACAAAAAAAAAAGAGAAACCATTTCGGGCGTTTGAACTCGCAGCCCAAACTAAAATTACACTCGCGGTAATAATAGTGAACGTAAAGTGGTCGACCTAGCTCACAACTGAGCTAAGCGGGCTATACATATTACGTATTTATTACTATGATTAAAACCTAATGCGCTAATGGAAGTCATGTGATCGCAGAAAAGGTAAAGTCCCACTTTATTTACAAATAATAATTTAAGCTTTTTTTTCCAAACTCACGAATGTATTACTACAGACTTCTTAGTGTCTATGCTCATGTTTTCATGTATATATTTCACTGAATAAAAGTCAGTTATTTGGTTATGCTCAATATCTGCTTACTTACGGACAGTGTCCCTTTAATTATTAGAATAGTTCAAAGCAAATACTATCTTTTTAGAATATTGCACCAATAATATATTTAAAAAATTGGTAAAATAACGAAGCATATTGAAATCTTATTTTTTTTATTGAATTACATGCAAGCAGTTTTAAAGTCAAAATGACGCAGGATAACTAATCGATGAGCACTTTTTTTAATGTTTTAATAAAACTCAAAATTGCCATGTGTCCCTTTAAACAATATGAAAAAAAAACAAAACAAAAAAACTAATGTTCTAATTCAGTTCAATTCAATTTGAGCTTTATCTCGAGGGCCTCATATGGTCGCCCGTATTTATACTTATTGAGGTTGGAATCAGGGTGATGTGTGATACGTAACGACCGTTTTTACAGGTCGCCCGTATTTATACTTATTGAGGTTGGAATCAGGGTGATGTGTGATACGTAACGACCGTTTTTACAGGTCGCCGGTGTTTATACTTATTGAGGTTGGAATCAGGGTGATGTGTGATACGTAACGACCGTTTTTACAGGTCGCCCGTATTTATACTTATTGAGGTTGGAATCAGGGTGATGTGTGATACGTAACGACCGTTTTTACAGGTCGCCCGTATTTGTACTTATTGAGGGTTAAATACATCTTCCCTCGGTTCCATGGATAAACACTCAAGATTCATACACCATTTCAAGTTCCATTTGAACGTCATTTAAGTTGTTTGTTTTTGCTTCACACATCTATTGTTGAATAGGTTTGCATAACAAAGATATGATCAATTGGTAGCCATTGCTTGCAACGTTATTTCATATTAAGAATGAATACAAAACTGTGTGGCTATGTAAGGGTTCTGTTCGTATGTAATGGTTTTCTCCTTATACACGACTTGCAAGTGTATGTTGTAATTGACTTAAACAACATTAAACCAGACAACTTTGTGGTAAAAGATGATAAAGCTGATAGTCAGAGAATAAATAAATAAAATCCATTTCAGAATATTACATAACGAGGCGGAGTTGCCGTTGTTGGTAGTACCTTAGGGCTATGGGTTAGACTCCGTTGATAAGTGATTAGTTTAAAATTATATTCACTATATATTATTTAATGTTTATACTTGCATCTTATAGAGCCCACGTTACAGAAAGTTTGCTATTATGAATTTAATTCTCTCAATATACAGAAAATATAGATATGTATATATTACGGTGTCCGACGCCCGACATCGCGACATCGCGATACGACATCGCGACATAGCGATACGACAATGCGACATTGCGATACGACAACTCGACATTGCGATATGACATCGCGACAATGCGATACGACATCGCGACAATTATGTCGTGATGTCGTATCGCAATGTCGCGATGTCGTATCGCGATGTCGCGTTGTCGGGCGTCGGGCATTCTTTCAATTGACGTAATGTCGCCCACGACAACGCGACATTCTTTCAATTGTCGTAATGTCGCGATGTCGCGATGTCGTTGGCGACATTACGACTATTGTAGTACGGAAGCGTATTCGTGCCTCGTCTTGTTGGGTTATAGTGAATTTCATCTTTTAAACTATCTCGAGTTGTTACGATATATGTCTATATATCTATATATTTGTGTCGACAAAACACGTTGTAATTCAATAAATGCAAAACAAATACGTTGAAATGGTTCTTTTTTTTTACAATAAATCGTTTTTAATGAACTTGACATTTTTTTCTTTTCTGTATATCGCGTTGAAACAAAACAATTAAAAATATATCAATATAAAGGTACTCGACGTAATGAATATTATGTGTATTACACGAGATATTTATGTGATATACTCGAGATATTTTTTTACATTGCGTCGATAATGTGACATAAATATGTCGATTAAAATCTAAAAAAGGGTAAAACAATTCGAGTTAACGTCATATTATAATTAAATTAAATTTGCGCCGAAATTATTAGCCCCGGTCATCCGGCCTGCTTCTTATTTCTTTACTGCGCTTTGTTGTTCGTGTATTCTAGTCTCGGACAGCCAAACATGTATGATGTATATGTCTTACTTGCAGATATCGGTTTTGGCAGATTAGGCCGATTAAAGTACTCACTGGCGATTAGCCAAATGTATTCGCCCTTTTTTTACGCAAATAAATGTCAACATTTGTATAACGTTAAGTTATAAATAAAGCTGCATGAGGATGGGGTGGGGGGTAAAACATGTTTTCACTTTGAATAGGGTCCTATGCATTCAAGCTAAAATTCATGAAATTCAACCACAGACAGTCTTGGGTTGTATTGGGCTTCACCCGGACTCTATAACAAATGGTAAACTGCCCAAAGGAATCCCATCTCCACTCCTGACTATCACTGGACCTTGACAACTGGGCGGACGGTATCATGCATTTTACTGGCAAATATTGGTCTGTTCAGATACTGCAAAAAAGAAGCGCCCACTGTATTCGCCCGTTTCTCACGCACATAAAAGTCAACGTTTGCATAATATTACGTTGTAACTAAAGCTACATGAGGGTGGTGTGGGGTGGTGGTAGTCGGAGGGGGTCTCATAAAAGGATAACAAGAAATTGAATTTGAATAATAACAGATAACAATGAACAGTTCACAGTAAATAAAATAACAATCCTAAATTTTACATTTCACGATAGGTGGTGGAGGTTTGTTTGTTGGTATGGGGTTTTACGTCATTTTCAACACATTTAAGGTTATATCTGACGGTCGATTTAGATTTTTATGAAGGCAGACCATCCGTAATAATCGACTCTTCCTCACGTACAAGTCGAGCTACCAGTGGGATTCGAACCCGCGGTGAGAGGAGAGAAGGTTTTCAACGTAACGTCGGTAGTGGAGGGGGTGTGGGAGGGGGACACTATAAATACGTAACAGACGACATTAAATTAACCAATAACAGATAACAGTTAATATTATGTAAAACAGAAAAAAAGTATAAATGTCGCTAATTACAGCAAAACACAACAGTTTAGTTACACTCGTTGTCATCAAGTGCTGCTTGAAGCCTGCTTCTCACAAGTTAAAAGTAAGACATTTTAAATTTTAAAACTATTAATTAACATGACAATACGTCTATAGTACAAAAACACTCTCAATGTCTCGCCAAAATCTCCCAGACGTTAGTTGCCAGTTCAACCATCCATTTTCCCCCAGGCCCTGGTGCTGTTTCCCCAGGCTGAATCCGTGTAGCATAGCAGTCCGGGTGACCAAGGCTAGAGTAAAGTTTCTTTAAAAATGCTGACACCTCAAAACGAGGTCATACCGAAAAACGGGTATGATCGATGATTGGTCAAAGTCAGTTTTTAAATTCTTGAAGAGATGGTTACGTTTATTGTTTTCTTCTGAGTAGGTCTGGGTAGATAAGACCAAATAAAAGGTCATGCAAACGTTGACTTTTATTTGCGTGAAGAAATGGCGAATACAGTCAGATAATCGCTAGTGGGTGCATTAATCGGCCTATTCTGCCAAGACCGATATCTGCAAGTAAGACATATACATCATACATGTTTGACTGTCCGAGACTAGAATACACGAACAACAAAACGTAGCAAAGAAATCAAAAGCAGGCCGGATGACCTGGGCTAATCATTCCGGTGTAAATTTGATTTAAATAAAGCACGAATTTAATTCGATTTCTTTTACCATTTTTTAGATATTAAATCGATATATTTATATCACATTTTCGACAAACTGCACATAACTTGAAATAAAGATCTCGAGTATATCTGATAAACATCTCGTGTAATACACATAATTCTCATTACGTCGCGTACCTTTATATTGATATATTTTTATTTGTGTTGTTTCAACGCGATATAAAGAAAAGAAAAAAATGTCAAGTTCAATAAAAACGATTTATTGTAAAATAAAGTACCATTTCAACGTATTTGTTTTGCATTTATTGAATAACAACGTGTTTTGTCGACACAAATATATCGATATATAGACATATATCGTAACAACTCGAGATAGTTTAAAATGAGAAAGTCAATATAACCCAGCAAGACGAGGCACGAATACGCTTCCGTACTATTGAAAGAATGTCGTGTTGTCGTGGGCGACATTACGACAATACGGCATAATGTCGCGTTGTCGTGCGCGACAACGCGACGCCCGACAACTCGACATCGCGACATCGCGATACTACATCGCGACATTGCGATACGACATCACGACATAAATGTCAAGATGTCGTATCGCAATGTCGAGTTGTCGTATCGCAATGTCGCACTGTCGTATCGCGATGTCGCGATGTCGCGTTGTCGGGCGTCGCATTGTCGCCCACGACACTGCGACATTGAATCAGGCCCCAACCGGACACCGTAATATACATATCTAAATTCTAAATGTATTGAATCAGTTTTGATCTGGCGTCGTTACCTGTGGTTAGAATCAGGTAATGCTAATCAATGTTCGTACCTGTAAGCCAGGATTGTCGTTTTTATTTTACGGAAACGCCTGAAGATCTCAGATGCTTTGATTAGTCGGCGTCATCGTATCACCAGTCTACCAACACCAGCACACGTTGTATATGTATGAAAAACGCATTCAGTTCTGCTTTTATTTAGAACTTCTTCAACTAGTTTAATATAGCATTGTTCCCGTAAATGTTGTGTAATGCTTAAAAAGGCTTTGGACACCAACAGAGGTCTGCATCCATACCCGATCGTTCTGGAATAGGTTGGAAATTACAGAACCAGTGGCTTGCGTTGATATGGTGTCCCCTCCTATCTTACCAATTGCATAGGCCGACAATTTCGTACCTTTATCGGTATGTAATGTTATTAAACCATGTTCAGACTTGTGTGACATGACTGTGAAGACAAAGAGATAAGTGCCATTCTCTGGGCAAGTAAATATTCCAGTTTTGGAGTCGAAGCCTTGTCCATTATTGTGTACTACTCCATCAAACATCACCTTAGAGCCTACCGCTAGGTCCATGAGCGAGTTCTTTAAATATGCCGAAAAGCTCACCTTGCGTTTGTCTAAAATAAATAAATAAAAAGCGATTATCATATTTTCATATTTTCATACGTAAATTAGTACATTTTAGACACGAAATATGTTAGACAAAGACTAGTTACCGTATATTATAACACGTTTGTGATTTTATATATACGTGTTTTATATTTACATACTTAACACAATTTATTTAAGCTATCCTTCAATAACAATGCACACTGCATTTTGTAAATCTTCATATCGTCATACTACATTCTAGAAACTAGTCCGTAGTCGAAGAGGTTTGATCAATAATTACTCCAAAACATCTCATAAAATCAGCTTAACGGTTACTTTTTTATTAAATTATATTATGGCGGCCATCTTGAATATCGGGCAACCACCGGGAAGTGATTTATAAATGCAGTTGATTTGGACTATAGACATTAGTATTTACATAATATACTAACGGTCATTGAATGACCATGTCACGTTTTAAACAATAACACTATGTATTACGTTTCGATGTGTGAAACATGACATCATGATTACTCGTAGAAAGATAATCCATAAATAAAACTAATTTTTAACTAACTCTAGAATACTTTCTAAGTAACACTGACATATATTAACTAACGATAAAGAATTGTACCTTACTATATAATAACAGATTGTATTCTATGACGCGTATTAACAGTGGTGGATTTGTTCGTTTGACTATATTCTTAACTAAGTATTACTAAAATTTCAAAACAGATGTAACTAAATGGGTAGTCGTTGGTACTCTAAGTAGTTTTCCGTTAAATCTGTCGACATTGTTTGATTATGGATTTCAGTGTTTTTTGGCCTTTCAGAAATACTTGTGTTTAGAAATGTATTTCCCCAGAAAAACAATGCAATAAATATATCCCAATATAAAATATGTTATACTTACGGATTTAATTTATAATCATAGCGGGGACTTCTTTATAATTGTTGACACTTATTAATACACTAGTGCATGCAGTTGACTTGTTATATGCATTGTTCTATACGTTATTGAATTTGTATGTCTAATTACACTGTGGTATTATCATCGCATATAATACATTTTGAATCGGTCAATACTACTTTTTACAGCTCAATAAAGCAATTTATTACATTTCTATAGGTGAAAGATTAAGAGTTCTCTGTGAAAGAATATTCATGACGTCAATGAAGTGTTGCTGACGTCGATGTCCTCCAACAACGTTTATTACAATTCGACCCGCTAATAATTACTTAATTTTTTACGCATAAACCACAGACACATTAATAAATGTTATAAGGTCTGTGTATAAACTGAATTGACGTTATAATATACCTGCATGCTGTTGAATCAGAGAGACGTGTTGCTTTACCGAATCCACATCGTGCTCAATTCCCTTTAGTCTAGTCAGTATCCGTTCTTCGTGTTTATTTAGGCTGAGCAATTGTTTCTCTTCCATATTGGCCATAGCATCGATAATCGTTTGGTCAGTAGCGTCGGCTTTCAATTGTTTCTCCTCCATATTGGCCATAGCATCGATAATCATCTGGTCTGTAGCGTCGGCTTTCAATTGTTTCTCTTCCACATTGGCCATAGCATCGATAATCATCTGGTCTGTAGCGTCGGCTTTCCTTTGCAGACTTACTATTTCCATTTTTGAAGAATTTGTATTGTTAGCTAGGTCCGTCAATTTAGTCATCATTTCTTGCTCATCTTGTTTCATCGCTTGCTCGAACGTTTTAATTTTACTTTCGAATTTCTCTTCCATGATTCGAAAGTAACGTTTTTCACTTGCTAGTGTTTTACGTACAACAGAGACGTGCGTCCTAATATCAATCTCGACGTCGTTGTCCTCATTCACATTTTGCCCATCCTTATGGTTTTCCTTATTGAACTCCATCCCCTGAACTTCATCAAAACCTTTAACTAGTTCACTGACTTCTTCCACACGTGCCTTCATCTCTCCCATATCGTTTCGAATAAATTGGATGTCGATGTAGAGGCCATTAATCCTGCTGGACAGAACGTCGTAAACATATTTGGCTGTTATTTCATCACTTACGATACAGTTAATAGACGAGAGAACAACTGTAACTAAAAGTAAAGCGTGTGCCATGTTGTTTTTTCTGCGTGTGAATACGGCTCATGCTTTCACTAAATACAGTCCAAATGATTGTGATAATATAGGCTTTACAACAATATAGCTTGTGCGCATATGCCGACCTTAAAGGTACCTTGTGTAATAATGTAATTATCATACTTAACGAATAACATTATTGTGATAGATTCTTACAAATTGATTACCATGTTCAACATATTCCAAAAGCAGAGTAGAATATACAATACTTGTGCCATAGGCGGGGCATTGGTCGTTGGGTGTGAGACGGGGGTGGAGGGGTGGACTTCTGTCATAAAATAAATCATTGACGTTACATATAGTGCCTTTATTACTTTTCCTTGTTATCGTGCCCGCTCAACACACTTAGTTTATAGAGTTCATTTTTTTGAGTGACACTTTAAGCAATAGAAATAATTTAAAGCACGCGTTTCTTAGCATCCGGAAAGCAAATTATATACTTGACTTATCAAGTACAAGTCAATGCATATGAAGATAAACGCTTAACAATTATTATAAACGGAACTATATTTATATTCCAGTATAGAGCGGGATACAAATGTTTCCGACCAAAAAGGCAGACACAAAAAGATTTGCATTTTTTTTCCCGCCCAAAACGACAAAAGTTAGACTGAACAAGTTTACTAAACTACACATTCTGAAAAAACGGTGTTCACATTAATAGGTACTGACCTCGTTTTTATATTACTACTTTGCGTTTTAACTGCTCTAGCACTTCAGTGTAGCGTATTTGCCTGGCGTGTGATATATCGTATGTGTGTAAAATGACTGTATGTATAAAAGGGTTCATTTAATGATATGAAAAGATTTATATCATCTTCTCTATATACATATATATTTTTCGTAATTTAGTATTACATGTTATTGTATTGTGTTAACTGTTTGTATCTATTGGCATTTGGAATAAACGATACTAAACATATTTAAGAATTGATTCACTGTTTGCTGTGTTTATCGCCAGTGGCTTAGGATAATTATAGCAGATTATATTCTTATATTTTCCCATCCTTATAGTACCTAGAAAAACGTGCCTTTGGGAAATAATAATATTAACAATGTTGAAGAGGAGTTTAGATTACGAGCACAACTATCTTCAAAAAGTTCGAATACAATCAAAACATTTGTAACAGGCCTCGGTAGAGTTGTTTGTAAAATGATAGATTAATTAAAGCGTTACTTTTCTTTACACCTGATTTATCAGAATTCCATCTAGCAACCCAGCTCATATAGTCGAATGGTATTAACGTTTAAAATATCTACATATGAATCCCCTGTCAGAAACATGTTTATGACACGCTTAAGAAATTAACCCTCCAAATAACGACAAAATAGCACGAGTGCATGGGGTGCGCTGGAAGGAGGGGCCGTGGGGATGGTGTGTCAAATATGGCAGTATTAATCCTTTTTTTATTTTTTATTTATCCACACAGAAAACTGCATTAACATATGGCAGTATATATTTTTTTATTTGTACACGCATTCTCGATAATGTGTCAAAGATATGGCAGTAAAAAAAATCTTTTTAGATTTGTCCACACTTTTTTAATGTCCACTTTTTCAATGACCACGATAATTGCATAAAAATATGGCAGTATACATTTTTTTATTTGTCCACGCATTCATTCTACTCTGACCAAAAAAAAAATGCAACGTGTGTGTAGTGGTGGGGGGGGGGGGGGGGGGGGGGGGGGGTAGGGGGTGGGGGGGGGGGGTGGTTGTGTGTGAGGGGGGGCTTGAGAGAGGGGAGGATAATGTGTCAATTATGGCAGTATAAAAAATAATTGGCCACCTCTAAACGAAGCAAATGTTAACGACGGATGCCGCCATCCCATCCAACAATCTGATCTTCAAAGCACATCTAATCTTCAATCCCGGATCCGCCACTGATGTGTTTCTATACATAAGGAGGTGCGGTTGCCGAGTGGTTTAACATACTTGACATTCATCACTGGTTGTTAATATACATTGAATTTGATATTCCACAGGTTTCCATCAAAGGCCCATGCATGTACCAGTATCCCACGTAATGCCAATGCGACGAATGTTTATGGTAAGTTAAACATGTGCACATACTATATCTATAATGCAACACCCCCTTTCGAAGATTATGTGCAGGTTTCCTGGGTAGAACCAGTACTAGGCAATTGTCTTGCTCAAGGATAAATAGCATGGCTAAGGTGAGGATCGAACCCTAGACCTTTCAATCTGAAGTCCGGCGCTCTACCACTGAACCACGCACTTCACATACTAGCACACTATTTACTCATACTGTTGGCCTACGGTTATTTTTTTTATTAAAATGAAAAAGATTCATTTAAACAATGTGACTTTCACAAGTACAAACATGTTTAGTTTCATCATTGCTCAATGAAACAAGAACTATCACTAAAGGTGATATATACCCCCGCAAAGAATATTGTATTAAGATCAAGGGCAATAACTCTGCATGGCATTGATTGAGTCACACCAAAATTGCGTCACTTACATGTACACTTCATGTTTATTGTATAAACAAAGTTTTAATTCAATACCTTCCAAACTGTAAAAGAACTTCTCTCCACAAGAGTGTTTATGCTGAAAAAAACTCCGTGTACTACGTGCAAGGGCAATAACTCCGCATGGAATTGACAGAGCCACACGAAAAATGGGTCATGTATATCACACTTCATAATGATCACGTACACAAAGTTTCAATTTAATATCTTTACTCTTTAATATGACCAAGCTAGCGATTGAATTCATGACCCCGCACATACGAGGCAGATGCTCTACCACTACACCATCCCTGTGTTGAAAACTTGTACACTTGTCATATTTTTGCAATGGATTATATTCAACTATCAGTACATATAGTTCCAATAATTTACATCTTTATCTAGAAGCCGCCAGCTACTTCTACACCTGTCAACAACACATCAGCTTCACCTGACAATGATGATGCACAGAGTGAGCAAAGTACATGCCAGACACAATCATGTGACGTAACTGAAGCACATCACAGGTAAAATATTAGAATGACACGTTATCATTTTGTAAGTGTTTAGTGAAATGAAATGAATTAAAACAATTAAACACCAAATTAAGACAAAAACATTGTAATAAACATTCAATTGTAGTTTAAACAAGAGGTCAATGACCTTGAAGCTCTACTGATAGGTTTTGCTAGCTAGATCAGCATTCCTGTGAATTTTCATGAAAATCGGTCGAAATAGTTTCAGAGTAGATAACTATACAAACAAAGATGGTCCCTGGCAATCATGTGTAATATTGAATCAAAATAATTTTCAACAAGGACCAACATCACGTCATGCTGATGATTTAAGAAAAGTCCAATATCACTTATAGTTTTCAAGAAGTAGTCGCTAAAAATTTGTTTTTTTAAAAATCTATTTTTAGCTTTGGCGGACAACTTGGATTTCAAATCAACGTGTTTCTTTGCTAAGATAGACTAGACATCATGAACAACCTTCCTGTAAAGTGTCATGAAAACCCATCCAATAGTTTCATAGGAGTAGTTGCGGCAATAAAAGTTTACGAACAAACAGACAGACGGACGACAGACACCTCACCTCGGCAAAATCTCTGCTGATCTTTGATCAGTAGAGCTAATAAAACACATTTAAAGCTGCATACGCTATTCTTTCAATGGAACCTAATGAATATATATATATACAGATACAGGTTTAAAATGGTTAAACCAAAAATGTGTTCACGTGTAACGAACGCACAGCCTCACTCCAAGTTATCAGTGTTCTGACACATTTATGTCATTGACATGATCTATTTGGTGATCTACTCTTTCTTTAAACCTATTTATAATTGTATGTTATATATGAAAACAAAAAATGTTACCGACATATACTTAAGGCACTTCACCTTATTTAATAATTGACAGTGAGTGTGCGTGACCTTGACATTACTTTTAAGATAACATGAAACCAGTGTGGGTCATTCTCTCACTATAGGCAGTAAGCCTATGAAGTTTCATGATATTTGTTTGAGGGGGAGAGGAGTAAGGTAATGGTGACCTTGACCTCAGTCCTCAAAATCCTCTTATCACAGACCGTCCACTCACGAAATTTCATAATATTTGCTTCAGTGGGAAGTACTTACAGGTGGGCAGACAATGTTGTGTCTAAAGCCGGAATGACGGACAAGTGAAACTAGTTAACCGATGCATTTCGATTAGATGGTGTTTAGTTCATACCCAACCATTAATCTCCGCGGTCGGTGTAACCAGTTAAAGGGAAACAACCCATTATAATACGTTTTTCTCTCCAGTTGAGATAGGAAGGAGCAGTCGCTCCTGTTAAAAATTATCACTTTAACTGCTGTTCATAAACTTCAAGTTACTTTTTCGTACCCACTATCTCCTAGAATCACGCCATATTCGAGGTCTCTGTTATTTGCTTCCAAGAAATCAATAAGTACTGATAACCTGAACACCAAACTGTCATGGTTAGATACTGGCCAGGCAGCATTTATGAAGGTGAATTTCCCTGAAATTAAATAATAATAGTTGAATGGTCCTGTCTAGTTAAAGGAAGCAATAAGGATCATCCTCTCACCTCATGCAGTCCACTCATTAAGAGTCATGATATTTGCAACATATGTCTACTAAGGAGTTGCGGAAATGGATTTTCATGATCGGGTCACGGCAACCTTGACCTTTAACCTACTGACATCAGAATCAACGTTAACTGAAATAATAAAAACAACACGAAGAACGCGAGGACATTAAGTAAAAAAACCCACAAAACCGAAGTAGAAAACGTATGGTGGCTGATTTGTTCCAAGTCGTGTTGGCGGAATGAAGACACGACAACACGACAAATGCATTATTTGTCGAGTTGACGGGGCGAAGACACTACACGACAAATATTACGTGACAACTCAACATTCAGAGGGCGCCAACACGACATATTTATGTGTCACGTTTTCATTATGTCGTGTATGAAAATGATGTGTTATTGCCTTTTATTTGTCGTGTTGTCGTGTCTTCGCCCAACCAACACGACATGGCACAAATCAGCCACCATAAAATGCACAAACTACGGTGTCCGTTTGGGGCCAGATACAATGTCGCATTGTCGCGATGTCGTATCGCATTCTCGCGTTGTTGCATTGTCGCCCACGACATTCTTTCAATACCCCACGACATTCTTTCAATACGACATCAACAATTATGTCACGATGTCGTATCGCAATGTCGCGATGTTGTATTGCAATGTCGCATTGTCGTAATGTCGCCAATGACACCGCGACATTCTTTCAATTGTACGGAAGCGTATTCGTGCCTTGTCTTGTTGGGTTATAGTGAATTTCTCATTTTAAACTAGCTCGAATTGTTACGATGTATGTCTATATATCGATATATTTGTGTCGACAAAACACGTTGTAATTCAATAAATGCAAAACAAATACGTTGAAATGGTTCTTTATATTACAATAAATCGTTTTTAATGAACTTGACATTTTTTTCTTTTCTTTATATCGCGTTGAAACAAAACAAGCAAAAATATATCAATATAAAGGTACTCGACGTAATGAGTATTATGTGTATTACACGAGATATTTATCTGATATACTCGAGATCTTTATTTCAAGTTATGTACATTGTGTCGCTAATGTGACATAAATATGTTGATTTAAAATCTAAATAATGCAATAATACAAATCGAGTTAACGTCATGTTATAATTAAATTAAATTTGCGCCGAAATGATTAGCCCCGGTCTGTAGCACCGCTAAATGTGAAAATTCCGCTAAATGTAAAAACGTCCGCCAAATGTTAAAAATCTTCCGCTATATGTAAAAACGTCCGCTAAATGTAAAAAAATACTAACCGCTAAATGTTATAAATTTTAATATATAGCGTTTAGTGGAATCCGTTAACCGCTAAATGTTAAAAGTCACTAAAGTTGCCTGAAGTATGTAAGGGTATGAACAATGCTGTTTTAATCGACTCGATGACGTTGTTAGTAAAGGAAGTCATAACGACAAATTGATGCTGCTGTTACTGCTGCTGTTTTCTGTTACATTTAGCGGAAGATTTTTACCTTTTAGCGGAAGTTTTTACATTTAGCGGAATTTTCACATTTAGCGGTGCTACAGCTGTAGAATTCACTGGTAAAATGTATATACCGTTCGAAAAGGTCGCTTGCGAAGTTTAAGTTATATTCAGTATTGAACAGAATAGATAAATTAGAACTGTATTCCTGAGAAACGGATACACCCATAAATCCACCCGCCCTCTACACACAATGAAAACAATCAATAGGAAACATAAAATTCTAACGAAGAAATGTCCGTAACTCCAGTAATACAATGTTGATTTTGGAGCCGAATCGATATGCAGCTCTTGATATCATAGGTAAGCATCCTGTAAAGTTTCGAAACAATCAGTTGAAATATGTAGGATGAGACGCAAATGATATTATAGTATAACATTAGACAAAATAGGGGCCATGATAAAATGTCGATTTTGGCGCCGAACGATATGCACATTTTGACATCATAAGTAATATTCTGTAAAGTTTCAACATAGGTAAGTATCTTCGAAACAATCAGTTGAAAACAAGCCATAGACGTACAAGATATTATAACGTAAAAATTGTTAAAAAAGGGGCCATACCTCTGATAATACATGATCGAATTTGGCACCGAATCGATATGCACATCTTGATATCATAGGTAAGCATTATGTTTCGAAACAATCACTTGAAAACTATAGAAGAAGATAGACGCACACGATCTTATAACGTAAAGTTTAACGAAAAAGAGCATTAACTCTGATCATACATGATCGAATTTGGCAGTCGATATGCACATCATAGGGAAGTATCCTGTAAAATTCGAAACAATCGGTTGAATATTGTAGGAGATAGATGCATTCGGATTGACAGACGGACATGGCCAACACTATATGCCCCTCACCATTCGGTGGTAGTGCATAACAAGTAATCCCTATCATGTTTAAGCAAATATGCTAAGAAGTGTCTATGTAGGAAAAAGTTCCTTACAGTGGATGCAAAAAAACAGTGGATACAAATGTACAGTAAGTTATAAAATCATGGACTCACATTTATGATTCGAGTTCCATCATTTGAGAAAATAAGCTAAAGATACAACATGTTCCCAAAGTTAAAGTGTTGCCTGTGGGAACTGATATATGCACAGGCGTATAGTTGCAAGAAAGCTGCTTCCGACAATGAAACGTATTTTAACTGAGTCGATTAAAGCAGCACTGTTTATGCCATCACATATTTCAAACAACTTTAGTGACTTTTAACATTTAGCGGTTAACGGATTCCACTAAACGCTATATGTTAAAATGTATAACATTTAGCGTTTAGTCATTTTTTACATTTAGCGGAAGTTTTTACATTTAGAGGAAGTTTTTTTACATTTAGCGGAAGATTTTTAACATTTAGCGGAAGTTTTTACATTTAGCGGAATTTTCACATTTAGCGGTGCTACACCGGTCAAAGCGCAGCAAAGAAATCAGAAGCAGGCCGGATGACCGGGGCTAATCATTCCGGTGTAAATTTGATTTAAATAAAGCACGAATTTAACTCGATTTCTTTTACCATTTTTTGGATTTTAAATCGACATATTTATATCACATTATCGACAAACTGCACATAACTTGAAATAAAGATCTCGAGTATATCAGATAAATATCTCGTGTAATGAACATAATTCTCATTAAGTCGAGTACCTTTATATTGATATATTTTTATTTGTGTTGTTTCAACGCGATATAAAGAAAAGAAAAAAATGTCAAGTTCATTAAAAACGATTTATTATAAAATAAAGTACCATTTCAACGTATTTGTTTTGCATTTATTGAATTACAACGTGTTTTGTCGACACAAATATATCGATATATAGACATATATCATAACAACTCGAGATAGTTTAAAATGAGAAATTCACTATAACCCAACAAGACGAGGCACGAATACGCTTCCGTACAATTGTGGTGATGTCGCATTGTCGTTTTCGACATTACGACAATTGTACGGAAGCGTATTTGTGCCTCGTCTTGTTGGGTTATATTGAATTTCTCATTTTAAACTATCTCCAGTTGTTATGATATTTATCTATTTATCGATATATTTGTGTCGACAAAACACGTTGTAATTCAATAAATGCAAAACAAATACGTTGAAATGGTTCTTTATTTTACAATAACTCGTTTTTATTGAACTTGACAGTTTTTTCTTTTCTTTATATCGCGTTGAAACAACACAAATAAACATATATCAATATAAAGGTACTCGACGTAATGAGAATTATGTGTATTACACGAGATATTTATCTGATATACTCGAGATCTTTATTTCAAGTTATGTGCAGTTTGTCGATAATGTGATATAAATATGTCAATTTAAAATCTAAAAAATCGTAAAAGAAATCGAGTTAAATTCGTGCTTTATTTAAATCAAATTTACACCGAAATGATTAGCCCAGGTCATCCGGCCTGCTTCTAATTGCTTTGCTACGCTTTGTTGTTCGTGTATTCTAGTCTCGGACAGCCAAACATGTATGTGTCTTACTTGCAGATATCGGTTTTGGCAAAATAGGCCGATTAATGTACCCACTAGCGATTATCCGACTGTATTCGCCATTTCTTCACGCAAATAAAAGTCAACGTTTGCATGACCTTTTATTTGGTCTTATCTACCCAGACCTACCCAGAAGAAAACAATAAACGTAACCATCTCTTTCAGAATTTAAAAACTGACTTTGACCAATCATCGATCATACCCGTTTTTCGGTATGACCTCGTTTTGAGGTGTCAGCATTTTAAAGAAACAGCACCAGGGCCTGGGGGAAAATGGATGGTTAAACAGGCAACTAACGTTGGGGTGATTTTGGCGAGACTTTGATAGAGTTTTTGTACTGTAGACGTATTTTCATGTTAATTAATAGTTTTAAAATTTAAAATGTCTTACTTTTAACTTCTGAAAAGCAGCACATGATGACAACAGGTGTAACTAAACTGTTGTGTTATGCTGTTATTTTGACATATTATTAACTGTTATCTGTTACTGGTTAATTTAATGTTGTCTGTTACGTATTTATAGTGTCCCCCTCCCACACCCACTCCACTACCGACGTTACGTTGTAAACCTTCTCTCCTCTCACCGCGGGTTCGAATCCCACTGGGAGCTCGACTTGTACGTGAGGAAGTGTCGATTCTTACAGATGGTCTGCCTCCATAAAAATCTAAATTGACCGTCAGATATAACCTTACATGTGTTGAAAATGACGTAAAACCCCATACAAACAAACAAACCACCACCACCTATCGTGAAATGTAAAATTTATGATTGTTATTTTATTTACTGTGAACTGTTCATTGTTATCTGTTATTATTCAAATTCATTTTTTTTTGTTATCCTTTTATGAGACCCCCTCCGGCTACCCCCACCCCATACAACCCCACCCTCATTAGCTTTAGTTACAACGTAATGTTATGCAAACGTTGACTTTTATGTGGGTGAAAAACGGGCGAATACAGTGGGCGCTTTTATTTTGTAGTGTCTGCCCAGACCAATATTTGCCAGTAAAATGCATGATACCGTCTGCCCAGTTGTCAAGGTCCAGTGAGAGTCAGGATTGAGATGGGATTCATATGGGCAGTTTACCATTTGTTAGAGAGTCCGGGTGAAGCCCCCTGAAACCCAAGACTGTCTGTGGTTGAATCTTTTCATGAATTTTAGCTTGGACCCTATTCAAAGTGAAAACATGTTTTACCCCCACCCCCACCCCATCCTCAAAACATGTTTTACCCCCACCCCCACCCCATCCTCATGCAGCTGTATTTATAACTTAACGTTATATAAATGCTGACATTTATTTGCGTAAAAAAAGGGCGAATGCAGTTGGCTAATCGCTAGTGAGTACTTTAATCGGCCTAATCAGCCTTATCTGCCAAAACCGATATCTGCAAGTAAGACATATACATCATACATGTTGGGCTGTCCGAGACTAGAATACACAAATAACAAAGCGCAGCAAAGAAATCAGAAGCAGGACGGATGACCGGGGCTAATCATTCCGTGCAAATTTAATTTAATTATAATATGACGTTAACTCGATTTGTTTTACCATTTTTTAGATTTTAAATCGACATATTTATGTCACATTATCGACAAAATGTACATAACTTGAAATAAAGATCTCGAGTATATCACATAAAGATCTCGTGTAATACACATAATACTCATTACGTCGAGTACCTTTATATTGATATATTTTTATTTGTTTTGTTTCAACGCGATATACAGAAAAGAAAAAAATGTCAAATTCATTAAAAACGATTTATTGTAAAATAAAGAACCATTTCAACGTATTTGTTTTGCATTTATTGAATTACAACGTGTTTTGTCGACACAAATATATCGATATATAGACATATATCGGAACAACTCGAGATAGTTTAAAAGGAGAAATTCACTATAACCCAATAAGACGAGGCACGAATACGCTTCCGTACAATTGAAAGAATGTCACGTTGTCGTGGGCGACATTACGACAATGCGACATTGCGATACAACATAGCGACATTGCGATACGACATCGCGACATAATTGGTGATGTCGTATCGCAATGTCGCATTGTCATATCGCAATGTCGAGTTGTCGTATCGCAATGTCGCATCGCAATATCGTGATGTCGCATTGTCGGGTGTCGCATTGTCGCCCACGACAGTGTGACATTGTATTTGGCCCAAACCGGACACCGTAACAAACACATAGGCGAAAGTACGAAAACAGGAAAAAAATCTAGATTCCACAATTTGGAAATGGCGAGTCGTTGCCTAAAATCTCAGGTTTATACTAACTTTAAATTTCGGTCTCTAGTTTACAAATAATTTTACTAAGATTTTTCATGTCGCAAAAGACGCAACATGACAAATATTACACGACAACTCGAAATTCAGAGGACAGATTTATGTGTCGAGTTGTCGTGTATGAAAAATTGAAAATGTTGTGTAGTCACTTTTTATTTGTCGTGTTGTCGTGTCTTTACAACACGACCATTTTACACGACAACTCGACATTCAGAGGGCACCAACATGCATATGTATGTGTCGAGTTGTCGTGTATGAAAATGTTGTGTTGTTGCGTTTTAGTTGTCGTGTTGTTGCGACTTCGCCCCGCTAACATGACAAATACCTTATTTGTCAAGTGGTAGTGTCGTCGTGTTGGCGGGGGAAAAGACACAACACATTTTACGCAACAACTCGACAAATAAGGCATTTGTTGTGTTGACTGGGCGACAACACAATAAATAAAAGGCGCAACACAACATTTTCATACCCACCAACATGACAACTCGTCACATACATATGTTGTGTCAGCGCCCTCTAAATAAACTTTGTCCTGTTGTCTTGTCTTTGCCCAGCCAACACGACATGGCACAAATCAACCACCATAAAACGCGCAAAGGAGAAAGTACGCAAACCGAATTTGAATTTGAAAATGGCAAGTTGTCGACTAAAATCTCAGGTTTATACTTACTTTAAATGTTTGTCTCCAGTTTACAAATAATTTTACTAAGATTCTTCATATAAAGGAGAACTGTCGCAAAAGTAGAATGCAAACTCTTTTTCTTTTTAATGTTAATATTTGTTATGGTAAAAATGTTTGGAAATGTTAGGTGGAGGTACGGACGCGTCCCATTTGTTGAACATGTTCTAATATCCCATGGTATCAAGCGATAAAATATTTTGCACAGTAAATCCCATGCTCCTGGTAAATAGTGCATGGTTCCTGAACTATTCACGTTGGAGACATGTGTTTAACAGTTGAACAAAATGTCCATTTAATTACAAGTTCTGTGGAGAGATTGGGTGTGGTTGTGAGGTGTTAGTGTGCAGTGAAAAGCCACACCATTATATCAAAGCAAATATAACTTTAAAACCCTAGAGATTTTTAGTTTAAAAAATATTAATATGATCTTTTGGGTATAAAGTCTATGTCAAGGCAGGCTTTTTATATTATAATATAAAAAATCTGGTCAAGGTCAGTGTGAGTTGGTAATTGGTCTGATGGTAATTAGTTAATATAGTAAATGCTTAACTCAGGCATCAAAGCAATACATGCGTTAAAAATAATACTGAAATAGTGATGTTCAAAACTGTTAATATTTTCTGGATATAAGGTCAAAGTCAAGACCAGTCAGGTAGAGTTTATCTTGCTGGCAGATCAATAATTTGTTATGATCAGATGGATCTGGAATGTCCACATTAATGTATCCATGCTCAAAACAGGTTTCTATGATGCAGAAAAAATATGTATGATGCAGATGGAGACAACACAATCATTAAGTTGAAAATTATGTGTGTCATGATACAGCATTCAAACAAAGAATTTGTTTCAACATTTTCATAATTAAGTAGGTATTTTTAAATATATTGTTGAATTAGTATTGTCATTGGTATGTTTTTACTCAGCTTTCAAGTATTAGACAAACCTTTTCCACAACAGCCAACGTTTAGATGATTCAGACAGAACTTTTTGAAATTCTGAGTTAAACCCATTAATTTAAAATTAAATATGGAAAATGGCACCATGTCTAGAGAAGAAACTTCAAATACAACTTTAATATTTAACACTATGGAATGATGCTTTTATACACATATGAAAAGAACTATAAAATCATGTAACTTTTTAAATATACTTGTATATATGTTCTTGTTCATTTTATATACATGGTTATTACATGTAAGTGTAACTTTGTAGTGTTTGTACTTATGTATGTGAAACTTCAATATGGAGGAAATAAAGATATATATAGTATACATTTTGTTGAATTAATATTTTCATTTTTAACTTAAATGGTAATTCTCACTTTGTTTAAATGCCAACTTGTGACCGTTTTTTGGAAATTCAACAGTTGCGATCTAGAGACTAGAGTGGAGAAATTTATGTAAAGAAATGAAAAGTGGGTGGGGTAAAAATGGAAACGCTACAAGTTAGCTTACCTTCGTGGTCACAAACAGCAAGTACATTTAAACTTAGGAAATGCTTCCTGTTCTGGAATGCTCTCTTGTTAAGGACAGGCTTTTGGATACGAATGTTTGTACCATCAATGCACCCAATAACATTTGGGAATCCTCTCCTCTCAAAGAAACCTGCTTTTATTGTCTCCTTATATTCCCGAAACTGTGGCCAGATAATAAAATTCTCATGGACTCCACACAGTGCTGTCGTAACATCCTCCAGGACACGTGACATCCTCCAGGACACGTGATACTGTTGATTTGTCATACCCTAGTGAGTACCCAACAGTTTGTAAAAAATTATTAGTGGCATAAAACCGCAGCGCAATTAAAACTTGCTCCACTGCAGAAAGTGAATGATTTCTCGCTGTTGGGCGCTCTAGTTGCCGCTTTAAAAGTTCTACAATGTACTGCCACACCTATACGTTTCTCTAAGTTCCCTGTCATTCATCTGAAGATAAGCGTGGCTTGCTCTATAGGTTCTGACATTTCTCCCTGCTTGGACGTTCATGAGAGCAGCATTGGCAGCCATTTTGTTTTTTACCGTTAAGAGTTAACGAGAATGTTAATGCAGCTCAAAGGTCCATTAACTTTAACGAGTTTTTAACATATTTTTAACGGAAAAATATTTGAACAACAGCTTTTGACTAACGAAAATATTTAACGGGGATTTAACGAATAATTCACATATCTCCGTTAACTTAACAGGGAAAATCTCGTTACATTTTTAGAACAACTGGCCCATTGCCTTTAAGTGGACATATTTTTCATGCAGTTGATGTAATTGTTTCATATAAATCAGTAAATTTTCATATTTATTAATATTCCATATATGGTCATTTAGAACTGTGATGTCATAGCTCTCAAAATGGCGGCTTCCATATCCGTTTCAACTGAACCTTCGTTTATCATAGGATTTTGATAATTCTTTCAATAATAAAGATGGTTTGGTTGTATCGCTACATTCCATTTAATGCAATTATAAATGCCCTTTATCAGATTCAGAGGATAAGTTCCTTTTCAACGTTTGCCATGTATACTAAACTAAAATAACTTATTTGACCATTATTTGGTATACATGTAAAATACTCTGAATACTTATTAAACCAATATGCCGCTGATCCTCTTTGTTCTAGAGAATGATGAAACATCCTTAAATACTACTTTTTCAGACAGTGGACACTATTTACCTCTGCTACGGGTTAAAAGTTAATTTCGACAAAACTCAGACAAACTAAATGGACAGGAGCAAGAAAAGAATGTCGTGACAACTTCAAACTGATAAAAAAGTGATCTGGAATTATAAGGGAAATTTTAAAATTTTAGAAATAACTCATAAATTAGATAAAGACAAACATTTTATCAATAATTATCAGGATAAAATTATCTGGATGACATTTATTTATTTATTTATTCTCTTTATTTCCTCTTAACAGAGATTAATATGTGCAAATGTGCAGTGCGCAATAACATGTAATAATGAACGAATACAATTGTGAATCATACAGATAATTTATATACAGGAATCAACATGTTCAATTCAATGAACAAATACAACACAACGAACAATAGATCATTAAATTAGCATATCATATGTTATACATACACAATGATATTAATTATTAAGATAGATATCTCTACATTCAATATATATGAAAACAGTTAATATATATGTTATCACAATATAACTTACACAAGCAATTATGCAATCATGTGTCTCTATATCACTCGCAGTTTCAGTTGTTTTCACTATATCACTATGTACGCTATTTCGCTTTTCGTAAGGCTATGTCCTATAATCTACCTTTAAACAATCGTCAACAAAGCTGTATGCATTTCTTTACGTAAACCTATGCCATAAAATGTTGGTTTAAACAATCGGAAACAAATCTGTAGGCATATCTGAAGAACATTTCTTGGAGTTCAATTGTATTCAATATATCTGATGATTTTCCGATAACATGCTGAAGAAATGTTTCATTATCATACTTAGAAGAGCAGTCCAAAATTGGGATACAACCCCGTTGAGGAAAGTTTTACGTAAAGCAAATGTGGCTTGACAAGCTGTGATTACATGTAAGTAAAATTAGTATGTATGGTCTCACACAAGGGACATATCTTTGCTATTTTCGCTGGAATATCAACCCATAATTTACTTACAACTACCGAGTTAGCGAGAGTTTGTCTGTCCGGAGCACATTTCCATACCATCGCTGGGGAGATATTATTATGAACACACACAAATCTGGAGAATGTTTTGTCAATTTGTGTTCTATTCAACCAATTTTGGACGTCTTCATGATGCATGACTTTGCTACATATGGTTTTCCATGCTTGTTTTGATGGGAAAACACCAATCTCAGCATAATTATGCAGAAAATGTACCATGTCGTGCTTTCGAAGGACGTTATAAATATCGGGGATATACCCCGTTGGTTTATTATCATTTCTTACCAGAAACATTGCCAGTCGATTATTAAAAATGTGCTTAGGAAGAAGATTTGTTGGCATGCTACACAGTTATTGCAAAAATCCCAATTTTCGTTTTTCTATATCAGATTGAATTGTCGACCAACCTAGCATACTCATACACATATCAGTTCTTGTTAATACATCGAAACCTTGAATCTTTTTACAACAAAGTCGGTAAAATCTTTCCAATTTGTCAATGTCTCCTTTCTTTAAGTTAAACCACAATTCTAAACCATAAAGTAACGTTGCACACATATTTTTCTAATAAGTGAGGCCGATGTTAATTGGTTGAGTTGATGTGGATTCAAACCAAGTGACAGAAGACAAAATAAAGACGAACGTGCCTTTGTACATGCATTTTTAATTTTATCTTCATTATTAAGTTTGTCATTTATATGTATGCCAACGTGTTTGATATTTCTTACTATTTCTATTTACTATTTCTAGTGTCCTAGTGTAAAGCTAGGTTGAACCTTTTTTTCTGGAGGTATTTCCAAATATTATGATATTGCTTTTTTGGGGGTTTATTATGTATCGTCATCTACAAGTCTATGCATGAACAATGTTGAGCATATTTTGCAAGTTTTCGGGGGAAGTGCAAGAGAAGTCCTCTGCCAGTGTAGAGTTACCAGCTTTTGTATCTAGTACACATATTCCCAGATTACTGTCTGATAGTTCTTGCAATAATCCATCTATAAATAGGTTATACACCCAAGTCGATAGATATGGTTCCTCCCTGACAGATCCCCTGTTTAAATGGAAACCAGGTTGAACTGGTTCCACAGACATATATACTGCTTTTCATGTCGCTATGTGCATTAACCAAGATGTTCCACATTTTTCCTCGAATACCGAACTGGTGTAATTTATAAAATAGACCATCTATCCATAGTGTGTCAAAAGCTTATCATAGGGAAAACATATATACTATGCTGCCTAATTCTATGTTGTATAGCACAGATTCGTGAATATTAAATGAGGCGGTCATGGAACCAAAATGTTGTTGGTACGCGTTTTGTTGCTCATTCGGGAATATAATATTATCGGTTTTAACCCGTCTGTTTAGATTTAAATGTAAAACTTTTTCAAATAATTTATAAATTGCTGGTAATAACGTTATAGGCCTATAATTTCTTGGATCGGACCTGCTTTTGCTGTTGCCTTTATACACTGGTATGACAACCCTTTTTTGCAATGTTTAGGCAATATTTGTTCAGCAATGATTAGGTTAAACAGTTCGGCAAGTGCACAGTTCAAGGAAAGTCCACCTAATTTAAGATTTTCATTATATATGTTGTCAAACGACGGTGCTTTTCTATATTTTAGAGAGCGCACAAGGTTCTCTACATATTCGGCAGTGATGTCCGAGTTCAATTAAGTCGAATCTGGTAAATCATCGTTTGTCCGTTTAATTTTGTGGATTTCTGATTCTATTTTTGTATTAAAGGAGTCATCAAAGTGATCAGACTCGTGAGGGGTATAAACTCCTTCGTAGACATTTCGAAACTCCTCACAAATACCTTGCGGGTCTCATATCATTCCATTGCCTGAATCAATTTGAAAACAGGAGGATGCTTTTTTACCCTTTTTATTCTTTACAAGACCCCAAACCAGCTTATTATCACAATCTGCTGTGTTATTAAGATCCTCATAAAATGTATTTTCTACTTCCTGTATCGCTTGTGATTGTATATTGACAAAGTTTCTCTTTAATCGTTTGTATTCCGCATACGATTCGTGTATCATTCCTCTTGGTCTACCTTTTAAGATCCAATTAATCCTGGCATCACGCTGGGCTTTATGTGCTAGCTTAACCTCACTATTCCAGTAAGATTTTGCATGCTTATTATATTGTGCTTTAGGGAGTGTTGTATTTGCTGCATACGTCAGTGAAGATACAATCCCGTCATAAAAAGTATCAATATTTGTTTTCTCGAGATTCAACAAAGAATTTGATAAAGTCTCTTGATAGTTGTTTATATAGTTGTCATCTACTTTATGCCACGCTACCTTCCTATCGTTTGTGGATGTACTTAGATCTGTAACTTTTGCTTCGATCTGAGCATAAATTGGTAGGTGATCTGATACATTAAATAGATCATCATCCAGGACTTTAACTTTAGATATAAGATCACTATTATAGCAGTGTATTAATATATGGTCTAGCATTTTTTCTGTAGTAGAAAATGTGAAACTTGGACCTGTGCGTAGTGGCAGATGGGCAAGAGATAATAAGGCATGATCAATTACCAGTCTAGATAAACATTTGTCTCTAGGTGACTTTGTCGCGTTGCATAATTCGTTATTTAAATCTGCGTTTAAATCACCTGCCATTATTACTGTTCCGTAATCTGAGTAAGAATCTAAAATAGCATGCAATGTGTTTATTTTATTCTCATAGTCAGTATACTGACATATTTAACATTGACAACCCTTTCTTTGGTACGATGTTTAACACTACATACCTTAAAGAAGGACTGGTCTTTTAGAAATCTCACGCTTATTGGCAAAACGACAGTTATCAGAACAATTTCGATTACATTTACTACATTCTATGATCTACTAATTACAATTCCAAATACATGGAATACAAGTATTAAACATGAAACTAAAATTGAATATTCTAAAAACAAAAATATCAACAAACTCAAAAGCAACAAAAAATGTCAACTTTACTTTTTAATCAAGAATTAATCAAGGTCTTTATACCGTTAATGCTCACGTTAAACAATCTTATAACAATTATGGGATTTTTTTTGTCAATTTGTCAATTAAAAGTTTCGGAGACTTTCTTGACACACATTGCATTAAACGTCAGGTTTCATCTATTAGTACTTATGACTTTTTAACCCTATATACAACCTTATCACACACCCTCATCAAAGACAAGATTATTGCTGTCATTGAAACAACCTTCTCTAGAGCAAAACTTAATTTTTGACCTCTAACAATATAAACTTTAAAGCGTTTTTATACTAAAAAGAAATATAAAAAGATCGGACAGGGAAAGTAGCATTCAAGGAGGACAGTAAACCACAAAACACAGAAACAAACACGCAAACAGACAAACAAGAAGGCAAAAGCAATAATAAATGCAAACGACATCACAAACACAAAAAGGGTTGACATAGGGCTACCGCCTTGGAACGGTCAGTGGCAAAGTAGGCCACTGGGGGTTTAAACCGGTTCTAGGGTGCACCAAACCTCACACTTACCCTACCGTCAACCCATTAAAACAGGACAGTGTAAATAAAGAAATCCCCGCCATGATCTTATCTCTAACCAACAAGGCAGCATCAATAGGCAATATAAGTCAAACATTAACGTCAGTTTAACGTCAGTTTGTATAATTACACTATATGGACTTGCCATGAAGTTTGTGAAGCGCTTATTTTCTCATTAGATAATATTTTCGTCAGGTATGGAACAACCGTTTACAAATTGTTGTAGCTTATAGCAGGTTTGTTTTTGTATTGATCTGAAGCGATGTCATGTTGAGTCGTTCACCAGATACTCAGGGAGGTGTATCTTAAAAAAAATAGTATAATAATGGACCTTTGGAAACGGCCGAGCACGACACATACGAAATATTGCAGTCTCGGTTTGATTGAGACTGGTCATGAGCGGTAGTGAATATGCTAGCTTACGCTCACGCCCTCTAGCCCCGGGTTGAGCAGAACTCAATATTCATAAAATCAATAGTACACAATTTTAACCATCCTGAAGATGGCATGCATACGGCGGTGGACATGGAGTTATTTACTTCCCCATGTCGTACGGCGTATGTCCCAGTATCTGCCCCGAAGAGCGAAATAAACATAATGGAATTTAGTTGGGGGCAGCGGTTATGAAGCCTGTGTATCACAAGTAACAGCCAAACGACTAAATTAAAAAGCAGACAACATATCCTATACGTGGTTAAACAATATCCAGAGACTTTTATCGGCCGGAGTAGTGGAACCACCGAATCAAAAATTAAGTAAGAAAATAAAAGAAATTGAAAATGTACCACCGATAACAATAACCTCGGTATCTGGATGACATATTGAACATTGACAACCCTTTCTTTTGTACGATGTTTAACACTACATATCTTAAAGAACTTCAACTGAACAACATTACTATTTCTGAAACTGTCGCGCTTTTCTCGATTTACATTTCTGTATTCAAAATGGAGAAATAATCAGCAAAATCTAGGACAAGAGATGATTTAATTTTGATATTGTTAAATATCCCCACTTAGATAGGGATGTCGCACAAATCACTTCTTATTGGATACATGTTTCTCAGTCTTTCTTTTTCTTAGAGCATGCAGTTGAGTTGAGGGCATTAGTAAACGTAATCTTTGAATAATTAAAAAGCTACTCCATCAGAGCTACCGTTACCATTAACTTCGAAATATATTTGCACATTTTTATTATCGTAACCCTAATATACTTTTAAAATATAAAAGTAATATAAGAACTCTTCTATGACAAGGACTATCACAGCCTGACTACTGTAATGACGTGAATTACAAACTTAGTAAGATCCTTGGTCATAATCACTTTAATAGAGTCTTCATTAAACGTGGTAAAACCCTTTATTAAAATAGTTTATGACCCTTTCATTTTACAACGCATTGCATGTTTAGTTGTTGACCCATTTACAGATTACCACTATGCTTTTCTCTTTGATTGTGCTCTGACCAGTCAGACTGTAGATCCTATGATGACGTCTACCTAAATCTTCAAAATAGCGTTTGATGTTTGCCTAACTTGTGTCTTCATTTCCTTTAATATCTACTAATAGTGTACGCAAGTATATCAGAGTGGCGAAACCACGTGACTTTTTGATCGGGTTCACGGAAAAATATAAACAAAGTCATCGATTCAGGTAGTTTTTTTCTTAATAGCTTTCTTAATTTTTGACGAATTTTGTTGAAGTATAGTGCACATACCCTTACAATGTGAGCTCTAACCTCGGCCGCAAAAGGTAAGCCGATTCCCTCATTACTGTCCGAGATTAGCCCTCCCAAAATAATTTCAGGACTTTAGGAGGGCAAATCTCAGAATGTACTTTATGAATAGAATTACCTTTTGCAGCGAAGGAAAGAGCTCACGTTGTAAGGGTATCTGCAACTGAGTTGAAAAAAATCCGTTAAATATTAAGGAAATTGTGAAGCAAACAACTACCTGTTTGTTTACATTTTTTGCCGTGAACCCGATCAAAACGTCACGTGGTTTCGCCACCTGTATATGTAAATTATTGTGTTATTGTTTTGTAGCCATAGATATATATCTACAGCATAGTTCGCAAATAAAATATAATACGTGTCCAAACACATCTTGGTCTTCAAGTTTAAGTGTAGTCAGCATACATAATTTTTACTTTAATCAATTAAGATGTAAATGAACTGAAAGAGGAATTTTATATCATTTAAAAGATAAAATATTTACACAATTTGAGATATGTTTTCTTATGTTGTATACGGACAAAACTTCAACGGCCATAGCTCAGTTAATATGCAAAAGGTAAACTAAGAAGGTTTGTGTGTTCGAAAATCATGGGAGACACATTAGTAATTACGTAACATTAGAGTGTTACCTAAATAAATGCGTACGATATGCGTCATTTGAATGAAGTATTTTGTAAACAGTTGCCGCATAAATGCTAGTTCAAACCAGTTGTAGCCAATAGTGGGGTTATACTTGAACTACAAATAATAACAACCACAAATTTACTAGGGAAGTGGGTGTTTTTGATATGAAACCTACTATTATTACAAAAAGAGTACACGCCGAACACGATATATACAAAAACTATTGCAGTCTCGGTTTCATTGAGACAGTTCAAAAACGGTATTGAAAAATGCTTTTACCGTTCACGCCCTCTAGCCCCATGTTGAGCAGAACTCAATATCTAAAATGTCAACAGTACGAACATTTGAACGATCTGAAGATGGTATGCATATGACGGTGAGCACAGAACCTTTAATGAAATATTTTATACCATTCCATGGCTAGAGGCGTATGATCCCAGTTTCTAACAAAATGCTTTGCCCTAAACGAGAAAACAATGAGCCAAATAAACAAAATGGAATTTAGCTGGGAGCAGCGGTATGAAGCATGCGTATTACAAGTAATTGCAAAATGACTAAATAAACTGCGGGTGATTAAACAAAATTCATAATCTTTAAAAAGCTGGAGTAGGGGAACGCACTATTCGATATTAAAGTAAGGAAACAAAAGTATTTGAGAATTTACCACCGATATCTGTATATAAATATCGGGCTCAGCGATCTCGAAACATCGGAATGAATAATAGTTTTGACAGCAAGCACGGGGAGACGTTCTACCGCCGCCATATTGCACGGGCAACGCTAGTGTGATGTATAAACAGAGAATGAAATAAGAAATTTGGAAATCGCCAAACACGATAAATACAAACAATATTGTAGTCTCAGTTTGACTGAGAGTGTTCATGAACGGTAGTGAACGCCATCTAGCCCCTGGCTGAATAGAACTCAATATTCAAAATGTTAACAGTACGAAAATGTGAGCGATCCGAAGATGGTAAGCATATGACGGTGAGCATGGAACCTTTAAGGAGGAATTGTATACCATTCCATGGCCAGCGGCGTATGGTCCCAGTTTCTAACAAAATGCTTTGCCCTAAACGAGAAAACAATTAGCGAAATAAACAAAATGGAATTTAGTAAGGAGCAGCGGTTATGAAAACAAAGTTCTTTTCATTACAACACACACACCTTTAACCAATTTCGCAATATTATACAGACAACGAGTTTGGCACGTATCAATCGTCGAATCCGCGTCAAATTCCCCTTGGCAGGTGACTATTTGCAAGGGCGACTCAATGCCAAATTGATATCGTCTGTGTCGTTGAAGCTAAATTAAGATATGCATCCACTGCAGGCTGTCTTTCTCCACGGACATGGAATTAACTGTAAACTGGCAACAGAAATGAAAGGCAAATGAGTTCATGTTGGCCATGTATGACTAAGCGAACCAAGTAAGTATAAAACTGAATCAAACTACGGTTCTAAGTCATCGAATCCGTATCCAGAGTTTCATTATACGTTAACGACAGACAGCGTCAATGCTACGACATCAACACTATATATAATGTTTGTTTATCTAGTACACAGATAAGAACCACTTAGGAGTGAAAATTAGAAAACCTTTGCAATCGTCAACTCGTTAGTACATGGTATTTATTGATCATTTTCTCCTGCGTCACAAGTTATCCCATTTCCATTGTGTCACATTTCTAGACGTTTCTGTTTTTTGCAAGAACATAACAGATCAGATGAAATGCAAGTACGACACTGATCTGTAAATTACTGAGCAATTCATTCAACGTGTTAAAGTTTTAATTTATATTTATAGAGCACGCACTACTGCATTTATTTCTAGAATAATGTTGCATGTTGATAGGGACTTTAAGAAATTTATTATTACAGAAAGTAAGTTTCTTTTCCGGCAATCCTTGATGATACAAACGCATTTCAAAATCGTTATCTGTTTAAACATGAAGTAAAACCTCGTAAAACTATAAAATTGCTAAAGAAATAGTATTGGAAGTTTGCCTTGTTGATACCCGACATGCTAGTTCAATTTCAATTTTTATTTCTTATACTATGAACTACATGATCATTTGACGGATAGTTTCTTGCTATATACGCTTTTGTTAAATTATTGATTGAGTCCGACTTAACGTCATCATGTCTATATGACAGATGTCTTTATTGATTGATGTCCCGTTCAAATGACATTAAAGCATCATTTGTCAGAGCAAGACATTTATGATATTTATCTTCGTAATGTTTAAAACTGAAAAAAACAACATATTTTAGCAACAAGATGTTTGCTTAACTTTTTACTTTGCATTATGAAAATATATTGGTTGTGTATATGTTAATATGAATTTACTCTCTTGTCCAACATTAATGGTTATACATATGATATTGATACTTTCAAATTTATCTGCATAATTGAATATTGTCAAACGACTCATCAACGCGTTATTTAGAGCCACCCCAGAGACGGGGAACGTATGCATAGGAATCCGTTAACCTCAGCCCAACTCGTACTAACGAGTATATATCTATATTTCTTCAACATGCTCGTATACCTATGTTTCTTCATTGAACTCGGAGGATAGACTCCGATGCACGGAACCAGTCGGTTTACCTTTCTATTCTACTTACGAGGCTAAGGAAAAGAACACAAATCTTAAAACAATTGCATCTCTACCTACTCCCAATATTGTAGAAAGGAGGGTGAATATATAGCTGAGTGCGCACGAACCTATTGCAACCACTCAGACGACCTGTCTCTATTTCTGACGAGTATTGCAGTTATTTTGCAGATACATTTATGCAAACGAACATTATTGACGCGAAGTATTCTCACTGTTTATCAACCTTAATTACTTTTCTTAATAGTATGACGTGTTTATACAACGTGTAATCGATCTTATTGTCATGTACGGCAATAGAAACCATTATAAGACTCATATTACATCCATTTAGGAATTGATGGTGTCACGATATTAAATGTCACAGCTGTATGTCACGATATTAAATGTCACAGCTGTATTTGTTCTTTACTTTTAGATTAAACGTCTATTGAAGATAGTATGAAAGTCGGCATGGAAGCACATAAGGAGGGTTTATTGGTCGGAAAGACTTACGCAACCACTATTTTGTGTCCACAACTGACCAAAATATGACACGCGCGTAATATTTTTCTTTTATAACACTATGCGCACATTGTTCTATTTTTATTTCACTTTACGCATATACTTTTTTTTTATTTGCATAAAATTAACGTATATATTGTTGCTTTTCATAACACTATTCTCATATAATATTGTTTCATTTTTATAACACTATTCTCATATAATATTGTTTCATTTTTATAATACTATTCTCGTATAATATTGCTTCATTTTCATAACACTATTCTCATATAATATGTTACATTTTCATAACACTATTCTCATATAATGCTGTTTCATTTTCATAACACTATTCTCATATAATATTGTTTCATTTTTATAACATTATTTTCATATAATATCGCTTCATTTTCATAACACTATTCTCATATACTATTCAATTTTCTATTCGCATATAATACTGTTTCATGTTTGTAACACTATACGCATATAACAACGTGTTTTTAAACCACCCAACATGTTACTTATCAACATAAAATCAAATTCTCGACACTTCTTAAAAAATATGCTATAGAATACAATATTGGAAACACAGTTACAATGTATGATTGAATGAAAATACACGCACAGAATGAGTCTTTCGAAAAAGGAAAAAAAACAACATCCTATTACAGTTATATTAGGGAGTTTGCTAATATGTTGAGCGCTGTCTGTGAATATTAACATTGATTTAGTACTTTTTCAATAGTATGAAAAATGTGCTATATTGTGGCATTTGCGGTGATACAATATTTATGAATCACATTTTACTGTTCAATAAAGCAATATTAATACAAAACATTTAAACGATTCGCGTTATCTCGTCGTTTGAAGTCACAGATGTATTTGCTGTGTGCATTAAGATTAAATCTTCATTGAAAATGGTTGAATGTCGTCATTCCTGCAAACTATGAAGGTTTCTGTCGAGGATATTTCTTATCGCAACATACGATTTTGCTACTATTAAATTTAGTTTCTTATAAAGACTTCAGACTTGTCTAGGAGACCAATCAAGTATTGTTTTTAATTTCCGGCAAACCTCAATCATATCCTATTGTCATCCCAATAAAAAGAATCAGTGTAAACAAAGAAATCCCCGCCAGGTTATAGTCTCTAACAAGGCAGCATTAATATTCAGTATCAGTTTAACGTCTCACTAGTGAATTATTCAACACTATATAATATATGTAGAAATGGTCACGTGCGGACCACTGCGAACATACTTTAAACTGTCCATTGGTCTTTAAATCTCCCCTCAATCTGCAAACCTTCCTCTGAAGCTCAGAATATCCACAAAAAATCAAATGTTCACCAGATTAAATTTTTTTAAATTCCAGTCTTTTTCAGTACCCCTCAAAACTAGCTCCATTTCACTGATAATTCAACTGTATTCCTACCCATTTTCAAATTATCATATCTTCCTCGAAAATCACCCAGTGGCATCCAAACTTGGCAGAAGTCATGAACATGTTCCAATCTTGTCACCTGAAAACAGAAATAAGAGAATGATTGCACATTTCCAAGTTCAGAGCAAACCGATTAACACAGCCCTAGTTTTTTACGGTGTAGGAATCTTCCTACCGTCCTGCCCAAGGGAGGTAATTCTGTAGTGAGACCTTTAACTGAATTGTTTTTTTGACATAAGACTCAAAACTTTATCAAACAAAGTAACAATATTGACGAACATAAAATGACGTTACTTGGTGTTATCCGCGGACTATTTTTAACAAAATGGCATAAAACATGAAGCCGGTCACATTTGCTTCAAGTCAGTTTCGGACGACTTGAAAATGCACAGAACTGCCACGACATATCAACCGCTAAGCTTGAATATCTTCTATACTTGTTAAAGAAAATGTTTGAAACTTTTAAGTTTTGGTGTTATATGATTGCTTTATCTTATCATTGTATTAAATTTACTGTGTATGTAATATTACCCAATTCAAGTGTCAAAATGCATGCCCTTATATGGCAATTTATTGGTTTCTTGAATAAATGCTTTATTATTCGAACAGTACATCATCTTTGACTTATCATTTCTGCTTCCAAAGAAACTTCATTGTTGGTAGATAAGCTTACTTGTAATTGTAGTGGATGGCTAAGCTGGATTGATGAAATCCTAAACCTTCCTAACCTAATATGGTTAGATTTTTACGCCAAAACGTAACGTTATTTTCATGACGTCATCTTCATGATGTCATCATTTGTTATGTTATTCAGGGAGTAAATGGAGTTTGTCTTTGAAGGGGCATAACTTGAAAAGAGATTATTACAGAACAGAGCTAGCTAGGAAGCAAGTTTACTATTTATAAAAAGGAGTGTACTTGCAATAATGAAACATAAAATATCACACTTTAAGAAGGGAGTCGACCAAAATAGATTTAAACCACTTTCAGGCAGGTGGTCTGATGACAAGCGGACAGTGACCATTAAGAGACTGACTAAAGACGTGTATGATAGTCTCCTAATTCAGGATAAAAAATCAAATGTGCTACTGTGTGGAGCTGTAGACAAGAAGATTCCAGCAACAATGACCTTGAGACCAAGCAAGGCTGCCAAAACGCCTATAGAGCAAGCACTTATGGATAGTGCTAAAGCTGAAAGTGATAAGAATGAACTGCGTACATACCGTATCTTTCACCTTGGGAAGACTGCTGACATGTTCTTTGAAACATTCTCTGATCACAGATCCTGGGATGGCACCTGTCAAGGGAAATTAAACTTTGACTTGAAGTTTGATAAACAGATGGGGTTAGGGTGGTGCGAGAGACTGAAATGTCTTAAATGTGGGTTCGTTGGCAAAGAACATAAGCTTTATGAAACGGTGAACACCAATCGACCAGGACCAAAAGTTGCCGACATAAATCTGTCAGTGGCAGTGGGGTTAATGGACACAAAATCCGGCCCAAATGACTTTCGGTACTTGATGACATGCCTGAAAATTCCACCACCATCTTACTCATCTATGCAAAGCCATAGCAACATTGCTGCTGACAAAGTTTCGGAGGTGGCACATGCTAGTTTCAACCGTGCAAGACAGCAAGTCCGAGAAAACAACGTCGCGTGTGGGTTTGAAAAAGACGCCTCAATTCCGGGTGGGGTAGACTCCCAATATAACAACAGTCTGAAGTCAGCAGGGGAGACAACTCCAATGCAGCCAGCCACTCAAGTCAGCACTACCATCATAGAGATGCAGACAAATCTAAAGAAAGTGATTGGCATGCACATTGGCAGTAAACTTTGTTCCCACTGGGACCACAGCGCATGTAATGCGAGGTCTGGATGCAGCAAAAATCTTCAGGATACCGACCAAATAGGTAAGTTTCATAACAATTAATTAAACATTATTTAATTAACACAACACAACACAACACAACACAACACAACACAACACAACACAACACAACACAACACAACACAACACAACACAACACAACACAACACAACACAACACAACAACACAACACAACACAACACAACACAACACAACACAACACAACACAACACAACACAACAACATAACACAACAACACAACACAACACAACACAACACAACACAACACAACACAACACAACACAACACAACACAACACAACACAACACAACACAACAACACAACACAACACAACACAACACAACACAACACAACACAACAACACAACACAACACAACACAACACAACAACACAACAACACAACACAACACAACACAACACAACACAACACAACACAACACAACAACACAACACAACACAACACAACACAACACAACAACACAACAACACAACACAACACAACACAACACAACACAACACAACACAATCACAACACAACAACCACACCACATCACAATCACAAAACACAACAACACAACAACCACACCACATCACACCACATCACACCACATCACAATCACAACAAAGATAAGATAGATAGATAGATAGATAGATAGATAGATAGATAGATAGATAGATAGATAGATAGATAGATAGATAGATAGATAGATAGATAGATAGATATATAGATAGATAGATAGATAGATAGATATAGATAGATAGATAGATAGATAGATAGATAGATAGATAGATAGAAATAACTAATGACAAAAAGAAAGAAATAATAATAATAAAAAACATTATTGACTAATCAACAATAACCGCCGTCAAGTCGTTAAACATTTAAGATAAGATAAGATAAGATAAGATAAGAAGATAAGATAAGATAAGATAAGATAATGTAAGTAAGTAAGTAAGTAAGTAAGTAAGTAAGTAAGTAAGTAAGCAAGTAAATAAGTAAGTAAGTAATTAAGTAAGTAAGTAAATAAGAAAAATAAATAAGTAATGAAAAAAAGAAATAAATAATAAAAAAGATTATTGACTAATGCAACAATAACCGTCAAGTCGATACAAATTTCATACTTCGTTTACAGGTGACGAACATAGAGAGGCCAGATTAGCGATGGAATCGATATTGAAGAGTGACACGCCGATCACTATTGACAACATGACAACAGACGGGGACAGCAAAGCATTCAAAGGCGCTCGTGCTGCTCAACTTGCTATCACGGGCAAACCAATGTCAAGAATGGCGGATGTTGTACATCTGACTAAAACAATGAAAAATAAAATTAAGAGGACTGAGTTTTCGCAAAAGATGTTTCCTGGACATACCAAACGGGACCGAGCATACATTCAGAAACGCTTTGCAAAGGACGTATCTCACCGTGTACTAACTGAGTTTCAAAATGTACAGCAGAGTATAGGCGACACAAATATTCCCTGTTTACAACAAAAATGTGAAAATTTGAAGATGGCTATAATAGACTGCTACCAGGATAAATGTGGGAAAACTTGTAGAAAATATTCCATGGCGTGTGGGGGTAATCCACCAATCTCAACATGGAGAAAACATTTTATGCCAACATCATGTAAACCTTTAAAGATTCAGGGAGACGACAAAAATAAACTTATCGACTGTTTAAATGTTCGACTGGGAAAAGACGCTGTGACCAAGACATGTAAAGGTGCTGACACAAATAAGCTAGAGGCGTTACACCGCGGTATAAATGCCTCAAACCCGAAAGACGTAACCTTTCGACGTAATGCTAAAGGCAGAAAATTAAGTGCCGCAGCACGGTTAAATGACGGACGGGCAAATTCAGCAATAGAAAAAGTTAAGGCTGTTGGAGGGTCATTTCCCCAAAACACAAAAGTGTTACGGTCACTTAAGAAAATTCAGGACAAAAATACGTACGACAAACATCGACAAATGTTACAAACTTATAAAACAGCCAGATTTATCAACAAAGTGAACAAATTTAAAGTATACGATGACCAACGACAACATAAAACATACTCAACTGACCTTCTCGACAAGTAAACAATGACCACACATTTTGCTATATGAAAAGTGGGTGGGGTAACAATTTGACATGAAACACTACAATAGGATAATATAAACAATCTACTCACATGAAGCATGCAATCAGGATACTCTGTATGTCCTAAACACAGTCTTGGTATCATGTGAAGGCATCTTTGTCTTTCCATGTTGACGCTATGAGGCTCCAAGCTGAGATGGTCAAATCGTAAACATAAACTGTTGTGGCAAAGATGAGACACGTCCATTCCCCTAGGAATACTAGAAACACACATAACACACATATACATCACTCTGTGTGCTAACATGTTCATCTGAGTATGTCTCCCAGCCAAAACAATCGACTGTCTCCCATATTCTGACACTTTCTGACCACAGAATCGTCTATTAAGTCCCAAATGACGGTTATAAAGCATGCACGGGGTCCGACTAGAAGCAAAGTAGTCTATTTTACACTGCAAAAGCATCAAATACTTATCAAAATCCATATTATGCCTAAGAAATACACTGTTTCACTCTAAAATCAAGATTTCACTTTAAAAAATCCAATCTAGTAACAATAGGCGCTGTCTGTCAAGCTTTTCCCTGTTCCAGATGAGGGTTGTTTAACGTCTCACTAGTGAATTATTCAACACTATATAATATATGTAGAAATGGTCACGTGCGGACCACTGCGAACATACTTTAAACTGTCCATTGGTCTTTAAATCTCCCCTCAATCTGCAAACCTTCCTCTGAAGCTCAGAATATCCACAAAAAATCAAATGTTCACCAGATTAAATTTTTTTAAATTCCAGTCTTTTTCAGTACCCCTCAAAACTAGCTCCATTTCACTGATAATTCAACTGTATTCCTACCCATTTTCAAATTATCATATCTTCCTCGAAAATCACCCAGTGGCATCCAAACTTGGCAGAAGTCATGAACATGTTCCAATCTTGTCACCTGAAAACAGAAATAAGAGAATGATTGCACATTTCCAAGTTCAGAGCAAACCGATTAACACAGCCCTAGTTTTTTACGGTGTAGGAATCTTCCTACCGTCCTGCCCAAGGGAGGTAATTCTGTAGTGAGACCTATATAAGTCTATGTTAAACATGTAAAATCTCCATGTACAATCTTTGGAACCCCGGGGCACAGCCCTCGGAACTTTGTTTGTACAGATCTTGTAGCCTTGGAGTTGGCGATCATTTTTATAAATAAAAGCCGTCAAAATCTGTTCAGCGATTCTTGAGAAAAAGATTGTTTAAGGTTTTGATCTTATATGGTAATGGCGGCCATCTTGGATGTAGCATTGTCCTTATTTGTATAACTTTGGAAGGCATTGACCTCAGTACTGTCCACGTGAAATTTGGTCAAAATTGGTCAAACGGTTCTGAGGAGATGTCGTTTACAAATGCTCTATATAAGTCTATGTAAAACATGTGAAATCTCCATATGCAAACTTTGGAACATCGGGGCGCAGCCATTTTTGACCCTAAGAACTTCGTTTGTAAAACTTTTATAGTCGATGAGGTTTCAATCATTTATAAACAAAAATCTGTTTAGCGGTTCTTGAGAAGAAGATGTTTTAAGGTTTTGACTATATATAGTAATGGCGGCCATCTTGGAGGTTGCATTGAACTTCGTACAGCTTTGGAATGCATTGAACTCAGTATTGTCCACGTGACATTTGGTCAAAAATGGTCAGGCGGTTTCTGAGATGTTTACATGTAAAATCTCCATATACAAACTTTGGAACCTCTTGGCATAGCCATCTTTGGCCCTAGGAACATGATTTGTATAACTTGTGTAGTGTAGGAGTTGGCAATCATTTATAAATAAAAACTTTCAAAATCTGTTTAGCGGTATGTGAGAAGAAGATTTTTTAAGTTTTTGACTATATCTTGGATGTCACATTGGCCTAATTTGTATAGCTTTGGAATGATTTGACCTCAGTATTGTCCATTTGAAATTTGGTCAAGACTGTCCAAGGAAAAAGTTGTTAAAGCAAGAGATAACTGACGGACAAAATGCGGTCACAATAACCCACTTTGAGCCTTCGGCTAGGATGAGCTAAAACGTTCTTAAATATAGGAATAAATAAATCCTTCAAAAACAATTACATTAATTTTTAATTAATCCTTCATTTCTTCATCTTTCGTCAGTTTTTGCGCACAATATGACCTATTTATGTGTCGACGTGCCGTAAAACACCATTCATTCATTCATTCAAAAACAATATACACTATACACTATAGAAATAAATAAATCCTTCAAAAGCAATATACACTATACAAGTATTAAATTGCAAGGAACAGAAACTTATCCCCAGTATCATTTAACGAAAAAAACAATTTTTTATTTAAATTGCATGTTTATAGCATTTTAAACATGTTATAGTCGAAAAAGGTTAATATCAGTATCAACATAAATAATCACCTGTGGACGCATACTCAAGCTAAGGATTAACCCAGCGCCTTTTATACGGAATTCCGTTAGGGCCATCGCCTTTCAATGTGTTGATCTGAAACGCGATACGCGATAGTACGATGATGAAAACGCGTAATCACGAAACTACGATAACGAAATCGCGATAACACGATGATGATAACGCGATACTACGATAACGAAAACGCGATAATACGATAGTACGATGATGATAATGCGATATACTATCGTGCTTTCACCATCGTACTGTCGCGTTTTCACCATCGTAATATCGTGATATCGCGTTTTCGTTATCGTAGTATCGTGATTTCGCAATTTCATTATCGTACTATCGCGTTATCATCATCGTACTATCGCGTTATCATCATCGTGTTATCGCGTTTTCGTTATCGTAGTTTCGTGATTTCGCGTTTTCATCATCGTACTATCGAGTATCGCGTTTCAGATCAACACATTGAAAGGCGATGGCCCTAACGGAATTCCGTACTTTTATGCTGCCTCACGTATGCCTCGGTGCGTAACGGGGTATTTATTTTATTGAAACCGGGTGCTTTGTTCTTGTTGAATGTCACTCGTTGTATATGATCAAAGTTTAAGTTTGGTGACGTTTCAATGGCGTTTTTATTTGGCGAGTTTAACTGAGTCAAGGGTTTGAGCATGGAGGGTGTAGTTACTGTTTGTATGTTTCTTTAACCTGGTGACGTGTATGACCTGGCATTTACTGGGATAAAATGTCATGTTCCATTGTCATTCCCAATTCTGCAAAATTGTTGATGTCCTCTTGAAGTTTGGTGCTATGTTTAGGACTGTCTGTATTTATGTATACTGCTATGTCGCAAATAGTCGGTCTTGTGATGAAAGTGATTTACTGTATCAAATGCCTTATTGAAGTCAAAAAGTATAAAGTCAGTTTGCTTACCTGATGCAGCTTTGAAATTTGTATTAATTGAGTTTCGCAAGAACGCCTTTAGTAGGTCGTAAAATACATTGTGTTTATTGAAGTAATTTTTCAAGTTATAAGCGACAAAGTAATCTTAACCGTGCACACTATAGACGCCAGGGAGATTAGGCGATAACTTGTTGTTGTGCTGTTATCACCTGTTTTGAACAGCGGGGTTACACTCCCGTTATCTCATCAGATGAGAGTGTACTTGTGTCAAGTTTTTTTTGTTTTTGTTTTTACGTTTTTAGAATATTGCATGTACAATAGGAGCAATTTTACTACTTCATTCGTTGAGGATTGATCGTAATCAGGTAACCATGTTTTGGCGAGGTTAATAGTTTTTAACTGATTGGGGACACCATTTTGGCATTAAGGACACCATTCTCTTCATGAGACTTTACATCTAGTATGTCCTCGAGGGGGTGTAATGCGCTATTTTATTGTATGTTTGACAATATGTCTCAGTTTGAGAAACGCTGTGATGTCGATCCTCATGTCTTCAACTGACCTCTGGTCAAAATTTGATAAGAGTTTGCCTTGTATAGATTTTAAATATAACATATAGTTCTCCCATTCAGATGTATCTGTCTGCGGGCTTGCTTACCTTATTTGGCGTATGGCATCTATTGTAAAATGGTTTGGTGCCACTTAATTCAATGTTTATCCAGATCTTTTCGCAGTCTTAATGGAATCGAAATTTAAATTTTAGGTTTTTATTTTGTGAAATTTCAGTTTGAAATAATTTCGGTTTTATGGGGTCGTAAAGTGCACAATATTGAGTTTATAGGTGTTTTTCTTATTTTGAGTTAAAACAACTATTTGCACATCGTGATGGAAACATAAAATTGTGTTAACTTAAGATAACGTACTAATTTTGACTGTGACTTACTTCCAGTTAAGTGCAATTAAAACCGTGAAGTTGCCAATTAACCCTTAATACGCTAGGCACCACGACTGTAATAGCATTTGCTGATTCGGGTTTACAATGTAAATGGAATGGTCTTAATACAAAGAAAGACCAGTCCATTATATATATGTAGGGGGTTAAGTGTTAATGCTGACTGGTTTGTTAGAGGATACGGCCTGGAGGGGATTTCTTTATTTACACTGTCCCGTTTTATTAGGATGACAATAGGATAAAAGCGATGTTTGGTGCTCTAAAACCTTAATAAAAGTGCGGCCTTTCTTGCAACTGACCGTTCCAAGGAACTCCTATTGTCAATTTTTTGTTGTAGTGTCGCATACTTTGTTTTGTTCTATTTTGCCTTGTATTGTTTGTTTTGAATGCGTTTTTTTGGTTGACTGTGTTTTGTGAACGCTGCATTTACTGTTTAAATTTTATACCTTCTTTTAAATGTATTTTTCTTCTTGTTTAGTTGATGGTCTTAACACCGGTTTTATCGGGTCTTTAAATGCAAAGTAGTGAAATAATACTTTTTTTTAATTTAATTTTTGAGTAACTTGTTTAGAGTTTTTAAATAATGACTGGAACCTAGGCAATGTAGCCATACGAAGAGTATCCATAGGTTTAAGGGACGGTTACATTAAAGCATATTTCATAATAAGCTTCTTAAGCTAACCAACATCCCATGTTTGTTATATATACATTAATGTAAGTATATCTATATTGTTTAATTTTGCCGTATTTTTTTCGCGTTTTCAGCATTCTTTAGCGGCGTTTATTAATAAAATACCAGAAATAACATAACACGAATTGATATCTTTTTCCAGATACAGCTGTAAACTAATGACATGTTCATTAATAAATAATGAAAATAAATTATTTATTTCCAGACGTCAATGGCGAGCTGCTTCGTATTGTGTCTCCTGTTTGTCATGGTGACATTGACCGCCTCGTCAGCAGTAAGCAGGGGTATAAAACAACGAATTTCTGAGGAAGGTGTAAACAGGGGTAAATATTTAGTGTTTTATTCAAATATGATTATACATGTTAGAAAAACATCTTTTAAGATACTGACGAAAACGTACGGAAATTGGCGAAAACATACGAAAATTGCCGGAAACTTAATCACGTTGGCACACCAAGGCAGCTGACTTTGTTTTGTAGTATTAAAACAGTTGTTTTTTTAAAAAAGAAGCTATTTTTATATGAATGATAAATATAGTAAATGTAAGATTGCTATGGAAAGGTACATACGGTACATATTGCAGGAGTTTCAATGTAGTATTTTCAACACCAAGAGACAGGGAAATGAATGAATGAATGAATGAAAGAATGAATGAAATGAGGTTTTATGTCCCGTTAATGCATTATATTAGGTTATGAAGAGACAGCAACCTCAGCAGGAGATGAGATGAAGGATGAAAGCCAACATATTATCCACTGAGCTACCGAGGCCACCTTACAGCGTCAGGCTCCATTTCAGTAATGCCCCGTTGTTAAATTGACGTTGTTAATCGGTTGGCAATACAATATCATTGACTTCTCCAGAAGAAGCTGAGATAGCATGAGTTTTCTTGTAGTATTTGACCAAAGTTTGTTGGGAGAACTAGCATAATCACTTCAAATGTTTGGTTTGTGTTGCTTTTACCAAGTTGTGTATCCATATGTAGATATTTAGACCTTCATTTTTTTTCTACGAAAGAGTGTGCGTGGGTGGTGGGGAAGACATTAATAAAACATAATATGAGCTTTTGTTATTCCGATATTCTGCCTTGAAGTTTTGTTTCTCTCTGTCTGACAAGAAAAACAGAGGATCCACTTAGGTTTGTTACAAAAAGCCAGTTGTATATTTGGCAGATTTCCAATGATGCATACGTCACGTTTATTTATCATTAATAATTACGTAGACATACTAATCGATACAAATACAAGAATTTATATAAAAACAAACTAGGTTAACGTGATATATATAGGTCTAGTAAGATTGTAGAATGAATACTGTCTTCATAGATGGCTATTTCATTTCAGTAATAAAAGATTTTATAAAGACAGAACTTCATCCGTATATTCTAAAGTATGAAGACCGACACACAGAATTTAACATTCCCTTGTTTGGCAACACTATACACATAAGCAAGTAAGTAGTATTCAAGTCGTATATATTATTACATATATTATTACAAAAAGAAGATCACCAGACAATGCAATACTTATAATTAAAAATGAATTATCGGTAATCTGGCCCAAAACAAATTTCCAGGATTTACAGTTTTACATATACTTGTATACTGTAGATGTAAACGTACTTCTGGGAACCAGAGGAATAAAGTCTCGTAAAAATGATGAGCCTATAAATAGACGTTACAACACAGAGATTCACAAACTTACTCTTTTATTTGAATTTCACGTATTCACTTTTATTTATAAATGTATTTCAAAACAGTATTAAAAGGCCAATGTATCAATTTAATTATTTTTCACTCAATACATATCTTCATATTTTAAAGAAATGTTGCAGTCATATAATCAATATATGTATACTATTACCTACCTATATGATTTGGTTTCGTTTCATTATCTGCATTACCTGTGTTATATTGTATGTCGTACTCAGTATTATGTATATTTGGCTTATGTTTGCTGACCTTTGACTCTATGGTGGTCCTGGGCATATTTTGGCTGACCTATGCATACTATGGTGGTCCTGGGCATATTTTGACTAACCTTTGCATACTATGGTGGTCCTAGGCATATTTTTGCTGACCTTTGCATACTGTGGCGGTCCATGGCATATTTTGGCAGACTTATGCATACTGTGGCGGTCCTTGGCATGTTTCGGCTGACCTTTGCATACTATGGCGGTCCTTGGCATATGTTGGATGATCTTTGCATACTATGGCGGTCCTTGGCATATTTTGGCTGACCTATGTGTACTATGACGTCTTTGGCATATTTTGGCTGACCTATGCATAGCTTGGCGTCCTTGACATAGTTTAGCTGACCTATGCACACTATGGCGGTCCTTGGCATAGTTTGACTGACCTATGCATACTATGGCGGTCCTTGGCATATTTTGGATGATCGTTACATACTATGGCCGTCTTAGGCCTATTTTGGCTGACCTATGTGTACTATGGTGTCTTTGGCATATTTTGGCTGACCTATGCATTCCTTGGCGTCCTTGGCATAGTTTGGCTGACCTTTGCATACTATGGCGTCCTTGGCCTATTTTGGCTGACCTATGTGAACTATGGCGTCTTTGACATATTTTGGCTAACCTATGCATACCTTGGGGGGTCCTTGGCATAGTTTGGCTGACCTATGCGTACTATTGCCGTCCTTGGCATATTTTTGACTGACCTTTGCATACTATGGTGGTCATTCGAATATTTTGGCTAACTTTCCATTCTAAGACGGTCTTTGGCATATTGTGGCTGACATTTGCTTGGTATGATGTTATAGCTGACCTTGCATATTAAGGCTCACCTTTGCATATTATGGTTGACTATGAATATTATTAAGGTTCATTCTATATTATGGCAGTCCTTTGCCTATTCTGGCGGTCCTATACATTCAGTACCGACGCGTATCTCTTTTTTTCTTTCAAATGAATATAACACATCATTAATTATCATTGCTTTTGTTTTTCAGTCTCAGCGCCATTGATGTTATCAATTTACATGGTCGTGCGGATATCAAGTTTTTCAATGTGATAGCAGTGTCATTTGGATTTGACAGATTTTCGTTGGATGCTGATATAACGCTAGTAAGGTATGTTGTCTTTGGGTTTAAAACGCGCTCATTACTATATACCAGACACTCAATATTGCATGCATTCATAAAGGACGTGTTTATGATTATTTACTGTTCAGTTCACTATATATATATAGTTATGTATAGTATGTATTACCAACGCCGCGTGTACATGGTAAGTGCACACTGCCTTTCCTGTTTCGGCACTGTCTCAAGTTCAGTTACTCAGTTTCGCACCCTGTTTTTGAATGTTTGTTTTTTACGGATAAAGCTATCCAAACATTGGTTTAACGTAAATTGAAACCTTTCACGAAAGAAAAATGTACCAAGACCGTTTTAGTGTAATATATGATGTTTCCCTTATGTGGATTTTTGAGAATGAGGACACGGCTCTATAAGGCGGTGACTCCGCATTTAAAAAATAAAATCTAAATAAAAGGGTACTTTATTTTTGAAATTAGGACACACCATGAACCCTGTCAATTTTGCCAATTCTGAGAGGAGTGTATTCGGAATGTTATCAAATTACAAAGAAATTAACAAGATTGTTATTCATTTTGGAAGGAAATGTATATTTCTATCTGTTTGCATATCTGTTAAATAGAATAAATATAGTGCAATTTCACTATTTGATCAGTTGAACGGAAAATGTTCCTCTCCATCAGGCTAATGATAATGAATGCAGGAATTGACGATGCATGAGGTTTCAGACTGACTTCAGTTTCACCATTGAGCATCAGCCTGTGACGAATAGAAGGAGAATATTCGACTCATAGCGTTGATTTTCCTCTGAGTTACCATATTCTGATCATGTTTCAATTATATGTGAATCGAGTGATGGAGTCTCTGTATAAATGGTTTACTAACGAACATAAACTATATATTTTAAAAGGTAGGTAGCAAAAAAATATTTACATCTCATCTGATTTTGAATTTCAAACGAGGTGTGTTTTCTATTTCAGTAAAAATAACAACACTCCTCGTGCAGTGGCTCCAACAATTCTTCATTTTCTTGATGCTAGCCTTGACGTTATAGTACAACTAGGTGAGTGACCTAGTCTTAATGGTGTGGTACAGCTAGGTTAGCTAACTTCAAAGTTGTGGTACAGCTAGGTGATCTAGCTTTAACGTTATGGTACAAATAGGTGATCTAGCTTTAACGTCGTGATAAAGCTAGGTGATCTATCTCAACTTGTTTGGTACATCTAGGTGATCTATCTTTAACTTTGTGGTACAGTTATATGATCTAGCTTTAACGTTGTGGAACAGTTAGGTGAGCTAGATCAAGTCGTTTGATACATCTAGGTGATCTAGCTTTAATGTTGTGGTACAGTTAGGTGAGCTAGCTTTAACGTATAAGTACAGCTAGGTGAGCTAGCTTTAACGTTGCCGTACAGCTAGATGAGCTAGCTCAACTGGATTGGTACATCTAGGTGATCTAGCTTCAACGTTTTGGTACATCTAGGTAATCTAGCTTTAACGTTGTGGTACAGCTAGGTTAGCTACCTGAACTGGTTTACATTTAGGTGATCTAGCTTTAACGTTGTGGTACAGCTAAGACAGCTAGGTGATCTAGCTTTAACGTTGTGGTACAGCTAGGTGAGCTATCTCAACTGGTTTGATACATCTATATGATCTAACTTTAACGTTGTGGTACAGCTAGGTAATCTAGTTTCAACGTTATGGTACAGTTAGGTGACCTAGCTTTAACGTTATGGTATAGCTAGGTGAACTAGCTTTAACGTTGTGGTACAGCTATGTAATCTAGCTTTAACGTTGTGGTACAGCTAGCTGATCTACCTTTAACTTCGTGATACAGCTAGGTGATCCAGCTTTAATGTCGTTGTACAGCTAAGTGATACAGCTTTAACGTACGTTGTGGTACAGCTATGTGATCTAGCTTTAACGTCGTGATACAGCTAGGTCATGTAGCTTTAACGTCGTGGTACAGCTAGGTGATCCAGCTTTAACGTACACTGTAGTACAGCTAGGTGATCTAGCTTTAACGTCGTGAAACAGCAAGGTGATGTAGCTTTAACATTATGATACAGGTAACTGATGTAGCTTTAACGTATTGGTACAGCTAGGTAATCTAGCTTTAACGTCGTGATACTGCTAGGTGATATAGCTTTAACAATATGATACAGCTAGGTGATCAAGCTTTAACGTCGTTATACAGCTAGGTGATTTATATTTAACGTCGTGGTACAGCTAGGCGATCTAGCTTTAACGTTATGATACAGCTAGGGGATCCAGCTTTAAAGTTGTGGTACAGCTGGTTGAGGTATGTGCATATATCCCAGTACAAATCTAATAACCAATAAATATATGACTGTTTTCTTTATCTTGCTTGTTTCCACTGAGTCTGACCCGTTGTCTACTGTTGCAGGTCCTGGTAATGACACAGATGGCATCAATATCTCAGAGTGCAATGTTAAATTGAAGGAGTTTGACGCTGAAGGCGAAATAGCTCCTCAACTGAGGGGTTTCTTTGCACTAGCTCATACACAAGTTGCTACTCTCGTAGCACAGGTAGTGTTATTATTTAATAACATGTTTCAAGTTAGTAGGGCTAGATCTGTTACAGGCGTGATCCTTTATTTTGATTGGTAATTAAACGATAAGCCGTCCTTGCCATACAGTATATATCCTTTGACTGCAACGCTATAACAATATTTGATATGTTACCAATTTACTTAAACTCTTCGCAGCTTATTAGATATGTTTGTTGTTCTTAGTTCTTTAAAGCCCCAACTGCCATATAAAAGCCAGAAGATGGCGCTGGGGCAGGTTTTTATATAAATTATGCATGTTTCACATCAGAGTTTTCAAAATCTTGAATAGACTGCTGTAAAATAATGAAAAGTTGCACAAATACACATTTAAACATGTTAAATCAATTGGTGTAATTATTTTTTAAACAATCATTTGCAAAGTATAGTTTCAAAAAATAATTTAAACCAGCTGTCAAACAATTTGAATTTGCCGGGAGGAGCCTTTGAGGTTATAACCCTTTCTAATATTAAAGATTTCCCACGTGGCTGTGTTTATCAACAAGCTTGCTGCAGCAGACGGCTTCTACTCTGTATTATCATCAAAACCAGACAATGTAAAGCATCCCAATTTAAAGCGGGTTGTCAATGTCAAAACTTGTTAAAAAAAAGTAATACTAAATTGTATTTGAAAAATTCCAGGAAAACTGGGACAAAGACAAAACTAAGCTCCTTCCTGGAAAATTGAGAACTTACTTCACTTTTAAACATTTGTTTTCTTTTAGAATAGTACCTGTGTAGCATCTATAATTTTGAAAAACTTACTCCATTGCTAAATTTTGTCTAAGTTCCCATAAACTGAAAATCGAAACTGGTAGATATACTATATACTCCTGTGGAACATAGATTATGTGAACATTGTACCAGTAATTCTATAGATGATGAGATGCATTTCCTCCTAACATGTCCTTACTATTTAGATGAAAGAACTACTTTATTAACATGCATCTCTTCAGAATATTCTAATTTTTCCAGCCTTGTGAACTTATTCAATGCAGTCTTTAAAAAAACACAAATAACTTTAAAAGTCATTATAAGTACTATACAATTACTGGTGTGAGTATAGTTTAAGAGACTGTAGATGACTCTGCTCGGTGTATTAGCTCTGGTTATTTTGTCATTGTTGGTTTGTTATTTACCAATCATTGTAATCAACGAACTAAATTACTTGCCCCTTTGAGGGCCCTTAATTGGTTAATAAAATCTTGTATCTTGTATTTATACATGTATATGATAGAGCATGATTTTTGCACGTGCAGGGGGAGATAATGCACGAGCGTTAGCGAGTGCATTATCGTCCGTACACGTGCAAGACTCATACTCTATTGTATTTATACCACAATAACTAACATATGCTGTGTATATCCTCGGGTATTACACGATGCATAGTGTGTATTTAGGCTATTGTGGTATAAATGAAAAAAATTCTGACATATATACATGTATAAGTCTATATAGTATATGTCAGAATGCGTTCACGCTGTGTATATATACATGTATATATGTCAAACTCTGCATCACTGCCTAACTCCTGTGCTCATACTATCGGAAGAAATTGATGCTAAAACAATAAAAGTAAATGCTAAAATCATGACAACAAACATCACACGCTTTATCACCAGGTGCAAATTAAATGCAAATAGTTGTGTATCCAACGACCCGGAAGTATTTGACAAAAAGCGAATGCAACATATCAGCGCAAGACTATCTCCTGCTTTATTCATATGCAGTTGCGATAGTCTTGCGCCGACCCCTCGATATATGATATTGGGTGGTTCGGGGGTATCATATTTAATCCAAAACAAAATCCGATAAGTGCAACAAAATATCAAATGTGTTTCAACATTCCGATTCGTTCATTACGTTTAATACAGTAACAATATACAACTTATATAAAAGTAGCTATCCCGCCAACAAGAGCCAACTTTTACAACATATGTACACCGTTTCTAAACCTACTGACGATGCTCAGGTATATATATAACTTAAATATTTTGAGAATCGACACACTATAAACGGCTTTAACCAGTCATACCAAACCTCAACACTGGAGCGTTGAATTAAGAGCATATCACGTGTATTTTAAGAACTCATGAAAAATCCTATACTTTTAATCGACACATATACATTATTATGACCTGAAATTTTTCTTCCAGTGAAAATATAAAATTTATAAAATATCATTTTAATTCACTATTACACTGATCTACACTGGTATTTCCTTTATACAATCTGGTATTCATTCTGATATAACTTCATTTTGTTCCTTATAGGTGTGCCCGATGGTGAAGAATAAACTACAAACAAAGCTTCAACATATATTAATAATTCATGGTAAGCGAACTCTCACATTCCCATTCAGTGATATCGATAAGACGGTGTTTAAAGGGACACACGGCAATCTTTAAGTTGTTATCTCAAGCATTCAAATAAGCGTCTGGATTTGTCACTGACTTGAAATCACTTGCCCCTCACCGCTGTAGGTTCGATCCCTCCGGGGCCTAGGAATCTTTATGTGAGGAAGCTATCCAGCTGGCTTGCGGAACGTCGGTGGTTCTACCCAGTTGCCCGCCCGTGCACGAAAATTGCCCGGAGGGGCACCTGGGGTCTTCCTCCACCAATGGAAGCTGGAAAGTCGCCATATGACCTTACCTGTTGGTGCGACTATAAAATCCAATTCAATCAATCAATTATTAATCCAGTATCATTAATCCAGTATCATTATGACGTATTAAACCTGTTTGCATATAATTAAATATTTGTTTGGGGTTTCATTTCTTCTTATTCTGCCATATGTTTAAATATATTATTGGTGCAGTATAATCTACAATCTACAGTCAGTAATATGCAAAAACAATTTGCTTTGTACGTTTCTTATCATTAATATCAAGGCTTGAACAAATGCAAGTTATGTAGAAAAGCTAAGGGAACGCCGCGAATTGTGTGTCCCTTTAAAAGTCACTTGCAATATTTCAAAAGTGGACGTTTACGTGTCTGGAATATCAAAATAATAGAGATGATGGACAATGGTTCTGAATCTGAAAATATCCTAAATTATTAATATTCGATATTGCATCTGATAGTTCAATCGCCAAAAAAAATGGAAATGCAATCATTGGATCTGAACCTCTAACTTCCAGACAATGTAGAGTTAACAATTGCAGATTTGACATTTGATGTTTTTTTCCATCAAAACAATGGATATCAGTGAACCGCCAATCTCTAAAAAAAAAATGATTCGAGCATCCTTTTGAATCTTTGATATCAAATTAATATACATCAAAGAATTTAAAATAAATCTCACATCTTAAAAGCAAGAGGTCCAAATGGCCCTGAGTCGCTCACCTGAGAATGTTAGCAAAGAAGCAAAAGTAGTTAATAAGTGCGATTGATTATTAGATTGACAACTTTGTACGACATAAGGTAAAATTGCAAAACTTGGTTCTTCGTATAAACAGATAATGCTTGTATGGAAATGGACGGATAGGAAGCCCCGGGGCGCAGCCGTTTTTTACCCTAGGAACTTCTTTTGTACAACGTTTATGGTATAAGAGTTGGCGACCATATATAAACAAAAACTGTCAAAATCTATTCAGTGGTTCAAAAGAAGATTGTTTACGGTTCTGGCCATATATGGTAATGGCGGCCATCTTGGATAATGCATTGATCTAATTTGTATACTTTTGAAAGGCATTGACCTCAGATTCATCCGGGTGAAATTTGGTCAAAATTGGCCGTGCAGTTTCTGAGATGTTGTTTACCTTCCCCCCCGCACACCCGCCCCCACCCCCAACCCCGATAAAATCATTGACTTAAGGAGCATCCATCTGAAGTTAAGTCAAAAGTGACCAAGCAGTTTTGGAGAATAAAATGTTTAAAAAGATTTTCATATATATGATTCTATGTAAAACTGTGACCACCGGGTCAGGGCAAGATTTGACACCAGATTCAATATTTGAACAAACTTGAGATGACATAAGCTAATGCTACGTACAATATCGGAGAGATCTATGTCTTTTGTTTTTAGAGAAGATTTTTTAAATTCCCTATATAAGTATGCAAAACATGTAAAATCTCCATATACAAACTTTAGAACCCCGAGACAGCTATTTTGACCCTAGGAACTTCTTGAGAAGAAGATAGTTTAAGGTTTTGATAATATATGGTAATGGCGGCCATCTTGGATGTTGCACTGCCCTAATTTGTATGACGTTGAAAGACATTTACCTCAGTATTGTTCATGTGAAATTTGGTCAAAATTGGTCAAGCATTTTCTGAGAAGAAGTTGTTTACTCCGCATCCCCACACCCTCCAGCCCCACTCCACCCCAACGTTGGCCGTCTTGGATGTGGCGTTGCACTAACTTTAACAAATTTGAAAATCATTGACCTAAGGATCAACCATGTGAAGTTTGATCAAAACTGACCAAGCGGTTTTGGAGAATGAGATTTTTTAAAATATTTTTCTATATTATTCTATTTAAAACAGTGAACCGCGGGGCGGGGCAAGATTTGACCCCAGGGTCACCATTTGAGCAAACTTTGTAGAGGAGCATAAGCTAATGTTACAAACGATATATGAGAGATCCTTTCAGAGAAGAAGAGTTTTTAAATGCCCTATATAAGTCTATGTAAAACATGTAAAATCTCCAGTACAAACTTTGGAACCCCGGGGCACAGCCACTTTTGACCCTAGGAACTTTGAAAATATGTTCAGCGGTTCTTAGTGAAATAGATTTTTTAAGGTTTTGATTATATATGGTAATGACGGCCGTCTTGGACGTCGCATTGACCTAATTTGTATAAATTTGGAAGGCATTGACTTCAGTATCGTCCACGTGAAATTTGGTTAAAATTGGTCAAGCGGTTTCTGGGGAGATATCGTTTACAAATGCCCAATATAAGTCTATGTAAAACATGTAAAATCTCCATAGTTACAAACTTTGGAACCCTGGGGCACAGCCATTTTTATTCCTAGGAACTTCGTAGTCAGGAGTTGGCGGTCATTTATAAACAATAACTTTCAAAATCTGTTCAGCGGTTCTTGAGAAGAAGATTGTTTAAGGTTTTGACTATATATGGTAATGGCGGCCATCTTGGATGTCGCATTGACCTAATTTGCATAATTTTAAAACAATTTGACCTCAGTATCATCAGTGTGAAATGGTCAAAATTGTCCAAGGAGAAGTTGTTTAACCAAGAGCTAAGTTTAACCAAGAGCTAACGGACGACGACGACGACGACGACGGACGGAAAAAAAGCGGTCACGATAGCTCACTATGAGCCTTCGGCTAAAATGGATATTCAGATCTTAATGGGGTTTACGGGAACACATATCAGTCCATATTGAGACAGAGACCTAAGAGGGAGATAAGGTGACGGACTGATATACTCATCAGATATGAAAATATCAGGGCTCAAACTCAAGAGAATCCCGCAAAGCGTCCTTTGGACAAGTTGTGAGTGATTTGGCAAAGCAAACTCTACCATAATATACTGAAACGAAACAGAAACGCAACTCGGGAATTTCCGCTATATAGTGTATGTACAATATGCTGATGTTAATCGAATCGTACATAGCTACGTAAGAAAAAAAAGACTGAAACAACACATGACACAGCAAATATTATTCCTTCAAATTCTCATTATTGACAGAGTTCGTGTTTGGCTCAAGCATGTGAGCAAACTTAGGATGCAAAATTGTGCAAACGTTTCATGTTATATACACTGAGTAATGAAATAGCTCAATCTTTTAAAGAGGAACTTGAACATTTATGAATTTCTTGTTGCAAAGTGTACTGTGATTAAAACGTCTACAACATCACTGTTGTGTCCTTTCTCTAACTAACTGCAACCTTTTTTTTTTAACAAAACATTTTGGGATTTGTTTGGAATAGTATGTGGCATTTAGTGAGCAGTATATACAATATATAGAGGAAATTCCCGAGTTGCGTTTCTTTTTCGCTTCAGTATATAAATATAACGTATGTATGAGTCTGGTGTCACTTTGAATTTGTATTTTTCACGTGCATTTTGTATTTTACTTAGAACTAAGAGGAACCCGAAGTGGATAAGTATTTAGTGTGCTAAATTGTTTACTTAATTTGCTTAGATAAAGTATTAATTTACACTACTAAAATACTCACTTTATTATATATGCAATAACTCCATATTATCATTGTTATTAAGAGTATGGTATCACTTTAAATTTGTATTTTACATGTGTAGTTTTAATTTTATTTAGAACTAAGAGGAACCCCAATTATATTAGTACTTCTTATGCTAATTTACTCACCTTCTGTACTCGAGGGATTGAGTATTTGTTTAAAATAAATACTATCTTACCCGCTCAATTTTATACTAATTGTTTATATTTTACTCCGTTAATTATCATAGCAACTTTATGGGAAACAGTTTAGGTATGCTCAACGTTTCGTACTTTCAGCCTAGAGCCTGGTTTAAACCCCTCGCGGCATGGTTTTGCCAGTGACCCAGGCGGTAGCCCTATTGTCAACCCTTTCGTGTATATGATGACTTATTTGGCCTTTTATTCATCTTTAAAGTTGTTCTTTGTTTCTGTGTGTGTTTGTGGCTGACTGTCGTCCTTTAATGCTAGTTTTCCTTTCGATTTTTATTTCAGTAAGATTGTAACACTTGTCATATATACTGAAAGGAAAAAGAAACGCATAATCAAAAAAGTGCCTATACTAATACTATTATCTACACCTTGTTTCATTTAATATTCCAGATATATCTCAACGTGTTTTGTACAAAGAGGGGCTACAACTAATTACAGAAAGAACAACTTTGTCATGTAGTAGACCTTTTAATCAAAGTATACTTTGTTACACAAAATTCATTAATGTTGAAGTTTCGCTTGAAAAAGTCAATCCATTTCAGTATTGTGCTTAATGTTAAGTGATTGCAAAGTTTTTAAATCCTAAGTTTGCTCACCTGCTTGAGGCAAATTCGCATTCTGGCGATAATGAAACTTTAAAGGGGTAACTATTGGTGTGTTCGGTGCTGTTTAAACCTTCTTTCCGAAAGGACAGGCCTAATGTCGCCCTTTACAATTCGATAAGCAGTAGCATATTCAACATACAATATATAGAAAAATACCCAATATGCGTTTCAGTATATGTTCATCTAGCAAAGAATTCAAACCATTTTACGTTGGCGCACATATAGAATTGTATTATTTTCGTGTGTGTCTTAATATATTTCAGAATCTATGACCTTTGTGAGTAGTGATGGGAAAAGTGCCCAGGCTAAGTTCCACACTAACACCATAACGACAAGTGAAGATTATTTTGAAGTGATTGTAAGTATCTTACTAACTGGTTTCTAGAATTTTAAATTGATGATCATTTTGTAACGTCGTAATAGATAACGTACTTACAGGTTCTCACCAAACCCTGCAACGAAGTGTGTTCTGAGACTTGTTTTCTGATGATATTTTTCAACTATCCTCCTTGGCAAATACTGTATATATTAGAAACACTCGTAGTACTTCACATAAGTATAGTCTCCGTGGCCGAATGGTTAACGTAAACGAAGTTGCGTTGTAAACCTTCGCCTCTCACCGCTGCGGGTTCGAATTCCACTGGGAGTTCGACCTGTAAGTCAGGACGTGTCGATTCTTACGGATGGCGGGAGGTATACAGTACTGGTTCTACCCAGGAAAGGTGGGTGGTGGTTTGACTCCACCACAAAAAATCGACCGTCATATAATCTTACATGTGTTGAAAATGACGTGAAACACCATACAAACAAACAAACAAACAAACAGGTACATTACGCTTGCAATCGTAACTAAAATTTGAAGGCAGTGTCATGTAACGATACATAGTGTGGTATTACAAGAACCGTTTTGGAAGGTGATTGGTGTAATGATACATAGTGTGGTATTACAAGAACCGTTTTGGAAGGTGATTGGTGTAACGATACATAGTGTGGTATTACAAGAACCGTTTTGGAAGGTGATTGGTGTAACGATACATAGTGTGGTATTACAAGAACCGTTTTGGAAGGTGATTGGTGTAACGATACACATAGTGTGGTATTACAAGAACCGTTTTGGAAGGTGATTGGTGTAACGATACATAGTGTGGTATTACAAGAACCGTTTTGGAAGGTGATTGGTGTAACGATACATAGTGTGGTATTACAAGAACCGTTTTGGAAGGTGATTGGTGTAACGATACATAGTGTGGTATTACAAGAACCGTTTTGGAAGGTGATTGGTGTCAGTCCAAATACAAATGAAACCCGTCATATAGTAAACTACTCGTGTGGTAAATTCGGCTAAATTATTTCTATGAAAATAGTTAGTCCGGAAAACTCGACGACTATGCGGTTTGTGTTTTTAAATAAAAATAAAATTCTATATTCTATCATACCATTTACTATAGTACCATTTACTATCAACCTATCGTTTATATACAGAGTACTCAAATGTCAAATTGTCGGAACCAATCAGATTTATTCCGCAGTAGTTTCGTATAATATTTTTTGAAATATCTTAACATTGTATGGTTTAAAAAAAAGCCTTATATAGGGCTCGAGCCCTGAACCTTCGGTTCAGTATACAAGTATTAGACGACGCTCTAACCGCCAAAGTCGCAGTTGGTTTGTAGTATATAACAAATGCCACCATCTGCAATCTGATTTGTTCCGATAATTTGGCATGTGAGCGATCTCAAGTGAAACCCTTATTTACTGACCTTGTTTCATTATACAGGGTACATTGATTAGGTTGTATAACTATGTTATTAAACAAATTGAAATTATGATGCTATAACAGTCACTGTGACAAACGTTTAGGCCATGTAACTACTTTACATTTCAGTGACCTAGTTTTCACCAACTGACTATGCAAATGTAATAATATCATTACGTTTTAACATAATGAAAGTTCAAGATGACATCCACATCTGCTCAAACTTGAGATCAGAGGATTATGTACAGAAAACAGTTGTGTGTGTCTTTTTAAATAAAAACAAGTTAATGTTTAATTCATAATATATGTACTTCCATACTTTTACTTTGTAGAATGTTATAGAAATTGGAAAAGAAATCAATGCATGCAATTTATTAAAACTCGAATTAACAAGACACATTCAGTTAACTAGATTCATAACACTTTTTGACAAAACATGTATACAAACACATTGAAATTAACAATTAGGGTATAATAAGGAGGGTTTGTTGGGATCTGGAAAACATATCCAATTGTTTAAGTAATCTGCGGAACATTGGAAATTATTTAAGGGGTATAAGGGGATCAAATACCTAATTTTAGGGATCTAGGGAACTGTGTCCTAAACAAAACAACTTTTGCGATATTATCTGGAACAAAGCACATTACTAAAGAGATCCAATGAACAAAGAAACCCTCCCCCCTCCCACCACACACAACCCGCTCCACCCTGGGAGGGTCTTCAAAATTAAAAAGAAACTCTATTATGTATACCGACAGGCTTTAGTAGACGATGAACCACCACTACCCGTCATATTTCCACCGACTCCGGGTAACAAGAGGGAGCTCGTCGAGTGGTTTAGCACTCCGTTAATAGACTATATGTTCAATGCTACTTACCAGGAAATATTCCAGAGGTTTCAGTACGATATGACTATGAGCAAGGTATGATTCGTCCCTGGTGTCGTTATGAATGTGCATAATGTACAATTCATGTAAATGAACATTACTGGGGGCAGTGTACGATTCATGTTCATTATGGGCAAGGTTTGATTCATTTAGGATATGGTTATGACTATGAGTAGTGTACGATGGATGCATGATTTGACTATGGATACTAAAAGTAGATAAAAATGTCGAACAGGAAACTTAGCATTCAAGGACCACATTCAAACAAAAACACGCGCAGAAACAAACAATAATTAAAAATTATATAAAAGGCAATATATGATATCACAAACATAAAAGGGATGGCAATAGGGCTACCGCCTTGGAACGGTCAATGTCCTTGGACAAGGTATGATATTCGTGCATGATTTTGATATGTTTAAGGACAATGTTCTATTCATGTGTGCTATGTACGATGGGCAGTGTTCAGGCAGTGTACGATGCATGCTTGTTTCAGTATGAAAAAAGGTATGATTCATCCAGGATATGATTATGACTATGGGCAGTGAAGGATGGATGCATGATGGATGTAAGGTTTGGCAATGGCCAAGATACGATTCATGCATGCTTGTATTATAATCAAGGTTTTATTCATGCATGAATTGGCTTTGACCATAGGCGAGTCATGCACTCATGATGTCCTATTTGCAATGCATGAAGCATGCGTGAATCTATGTTGGATTTTAGGATTCAATGACTGTCTGATTCAATTCCATGTTATGAAACATTTGTATGCCTAAACATTAAGTATAAAATGAGAACACGGCTTTAACATGTTAAATGTTAACAAGTAAGATCCAAGTTACACCTTAACGTCAACTTACACAAAAGTTGTATAATTCAATCTGGTCTTGAAGTCGAAATAATTTATTTAATATTTTGTATATATGATACAATCGCCTCATATCCTTATAGCATAACTGTATTTATCTTTGTGTTTATAGACCATAAAATCAAATATCTGTTTTTAATTTAATGTTGACTATATGTTTATAATTTCAAGAGGTATATAATTATATTTAGACCAGCTATGCTGTTGATACGACAACAGAGTCTGTGGATTCGGATGTTTTATTAACTGTGGAAGGCGCCAGTCTTCTGCTACGATCAACTGGGCACATGATAAATCTCAAATCTCCAGGACACTATTCGCGTGCAGATTGTATAACAGTCTGGGCTAATCTAGTAAGTATTTTTTTAAGGTTTAACTAACTATTGTTGACATGGTTGGTTTAATGTTGATAAAAACTGTTAAGCTAGATATCCTTTGGAAGCAACAAACACAACTAAAAGAATAAAGCAACTCGGTTTTTTTGAGCCTGTTCATGAGAGGTAATGTAAGACGCAACACCTCTCACGCCCAAGCTTGACATTGATTGTAAACCAAGCGTTCGTTAAACCGCTCCTATTTGCTTTAAGTATACGCCCACTTTCCTTATATACAGCTGTAGTAGCTTTAAGGACACAACACGACAAGATTGGGGACAATTTCAAAGATGTTCACCGTCATTTCAGGCAGCTGTAATTCCATATTCAATCGCCGTCAATGATGTGAATATACTAATATCAGCAGATATAGACAGGTAAGATATATTTATAACAACAAAATGTTACTCTTGATACATATTTTTCGATATCTTTTGTAAGTTATTTGCGTCTTGATATAGACCGGTAAGATATATTAACCGTACTTTTGATATATTTGTTATTTATTTTTTGATATAGATAGGTAACATATATTTATAACTAATTTTGATACATATTTTTTGTAGATATCGATATTTAGGTTTGGATATACTGGTAAGGTATATTTATAACAACAAAATGTTATTTTGATATAAATTACCTATATTTCGACCTTTTTATATATTTTTTGGAGTTTTGATATAGACCGGTAAGGTATATTTATAACAAGAAAATGGTAATTTTGATATGTGTAATTTTGACTGGCTCATGCATTGAGCTGTTTTGATTACTTTCAGCCCCACTTCATTCCTTTAAACGTTTTCTTACCAGTCTTATCCTAAAAAACTGCATGGGCAGTTTTAACGAACTTCACATTAATTATTCATGGATTAGGGGATTTCAGATTTGTTAAAATTATGTAAACATAATATTTAAGATGACCAACGTATTCAGCAAATACAAAATGTTCTACTTGACTGTTCTGTTAGAAATATCTCAATATTTTAGACTATCAATACTGTTCACAGACGAAGTGTAAAACAGTAGAGTCATGCCGGGAATTTAATACTGAATATATAAATATATATGATAGAAGAAACATTTTACTTAAAAACCTTTAAAGAGATTTTGTTTGTTTTAAGAAGGATCATTTATCCTACATTATCAAGTTAGTTCAAATCAAGTCTCCGGGTGAAAATATGCAGCCTTGCCCCTTTGGTCCCATGATTTTATGGAGATATTTAAGGAAATTAAAATGTATTTTCAAGAACCATTAGATGAATTATGAATGTTTCTTTTAGAAATGATCGTTATATCCTACACTTTAGTTCGTCAAATGCAGTCTCCGGGGTAAAATTGACCCTATCCTACAGTCCATTTTGTTTGTAAATATACTGGCGAAACACTTAAACGTCTTCTTGTCAAAAAGTATCATACATGTATAAACAGTTGTTTATCTGAATGTTTTTATGGTATATACATATTCAAAAAAAGAGTATGATATTGGACCTTTGGAAACGGCCAAGCACGACACATACGAAATATTGCAGTCTCGGTTTGATTGAGACTGTTCATGAGTGGTAGTGAAATATGCTAGCTACCGCTCACGCCTTCTAGCCCCGGGTTGAGCAGAACTCAATATTCATAAAATCAACAGCACAACATTTTAACCATCCCGAAGATGACATGCATATGGCGGTGGACATGGAGTTAGCCTTCTTTAATGTATTCCCCATGTCGTACGGCGTATACGTTTGTTCAAATGAATTCCTGGGGTTAAAAGATTGCCATGCCCCTGGGGTCACACACTTTTATACAGATATAGTGGGTTGGGAAACTAACGAAATGGGAAAAGTTTACATGTATATGTATGCACGTTTTCTGATGGGATTTTTTTCATATTTATTTAAGATTACAGATTAATTACGCCGTCATGAGCTGGAATGGAAGCTGTACATTGCCGGTAAGATTTGCTTCCACGTTGCCATGAGTTAGAATGCCGGTAAGATTTCAAGGTTGACATTAGTTTGCACATTATGAGTACGATTGCTTCTATGTTGTCATAGGAGTTAATGGAAGTTTCACATTACCGGTAAGATATGTTTCCATGTTGTCGAAGTTGCACTTGACCGGTAAGATATCGCTTCCATGTTGCCATGAGCTAGATAACCGGTGAGATTTGCTTCACTGTTTCTATTATCAATGTAAGAATATAACATCATTTTGGCTTATTAGTTTTACCATGTTGGCGACATTTCTGTCGGAGATTAAGATTACTCGTAATAAACTGATAACATCATGATTTTGACCTGCACTTTTATGTGTTTTTAAAATCATTTTTACTTATTTTGTGTCTAATGATGAAAAATGTTTTAATACAAATACTAAATTTTAGACAATGTTTGGTTTTATGTTTGTTGTTTTTTTAGGAGGATAAGAGGCTGATCGACGAAATGCAACATTCGATTATGAAAAAATATAATTCGGAGTTCGAGAAAATACTTAAAGGTATAACATACATTAACGGAAAAGAAAGCTGAAAGTTGCATTGATACAATTAACTATTGTGATGTCAAAAATAATGATATATATATATATATATATATATATATATATATATATATATGCCTCTATAGGGATAGATTTCGCTCATTTTAACTATGTACGGTATTAGAAGTATATACGCTATAATATTTTTGAAATACATCTATAACGTTTTATTAGAATGGTAATATGGTAAGAGTGTGGTTTGGTGCATCCTAGAATCTCCATCGGATATTTTTCCACTGACCATTCCAAGGTGGTATCCCTATTGTCATCCTGCTTGTGTTAGTGATGCCACATGCTTTGCTTCATATTAAAGTTCTCCGGCCATATTTTGTTTCATGAACATGTTTATGTTTATTTAAATCGAAATCAATACACAACAATATATATTTACAATTCAAACATTGCAATATACGTGAAAGGCGAGAATATGCTTTTATTTCATGACGTAGAAAACTTTGAACAGGTAAATTAATCCACAGGTAAATGTATTTATCAATTATCTGGCAATAGTTGTGCAGCTATACAATTCAGATTTACCTCATTTCCCCCTGCTGTCACGCAGTGGTAAAAGTAGTATCTACGTCATGCAAATAATACTTATTTTTACATACAACTTAGTAGCGGTTTTACATATATGTTTCTCTCCGGGACTATCAAGAAATGTTCACATGATGTTTAAGAGTTAAATTTGTGAATTGATAATACTAAACAAAGGGTGGCCACTCATCTTTAACTTTGATATAGTTGTTTGTTTTAATGTTTGTTTTTGGTTGCCTGTGTTCTGCGAAAGCTAATATCCTGTTCGACTTGTGGTGGTGGACCCTTTTACAGTTCGCCACTATGCTTTCCTCTTTAATTGTACGATGACCGGACAGGCTGTGGACCCTATGATGACACCTACCTAAAGCCCATTGGGACGGCGGCGTTGGATGTTTGTCCATGATCTTTCCTGTCGTGCCCTTAATGGTTTATTCTCTTGTTGCTCTGGCTTCTGCCAAGTCATTGAGTACCTCCACTGTGGCTTTCTAGGCTATTGTTTTTTTTGTATTATATTTACACGAGCATATTTGTGTTTTACTTATATTGCCTATTGATGCTGCCTTGTTGGTTAGAGATTAGATCATGGCGGGGATTTCTTTATTTACACTGTCCTGTTTTAATGGGATGACAGTATGGTAAGTGTGAGGTTTGGTGCACCCTAGAACCGGTTTAAACCCCCCAGTGACCTTTGTTGCCACTGACCGTTCCAAGGCGGTAGCCCTTTTGTCAACCCTTTTGTGTTTGAGATGTCGTTTGCATTTTTTATTACTTTTGCCTTCTCGTTTGTCTGTTTGCGTGTTTGTTTTTGTGTTATACGGTTGACTGTCGTCCTTGAATGCTGCTTTCCCTGTCCGATATTTTTATATTTCTTTGTATACCTACTTTCGATAAGTCGTTAAACAACATTCGAATTCAGCTATTTATTTTAGTTGCTAGTATTTGGAATAAATAATAGACATATCTGTAGAAGCCTAATATATTGCATGCCATTATAATGAATAACCTGAAAATACGCTAATTGATGGAAAGAAATATCAAAAGATCGGAAGTCTGACGGTTCTGAATCCGCGTATGATGGGGCGTATTGAAAGAATCTCAAACAGGCCGGACGTGGTAAACTCCGGACAGGAAGAACGCGGTCATCACAATGTCGTAAAGATGAATATCTTAGGGCTTCGCTGGGCAAAGCTTATGGGTAATAACCGTAATATAAAATATTTTTAATTTCGGGGCTCTGTGGCTCGCTCGTCCGTATTGTTTGCACGACTTTTGTGAAAGTTTACTTTGTGGATATTTTGGACGTTTTTCGGTAATCGCCGCCATTACAGAAAAAGCAATTACTAGTGGACAACTTCGCAGCCCGGCGACAATTGTCCAAAAAAATAAATAAGTGTTTTCTGTATTCACCTGCTACATTTCAGCAACATTCATTACGGTTGAACTCCCATCAGATGATATGGTCATTGGTTTTAAAGACGTTGCTGTAGAGTTAATAAAGGTAAAAACTATAACAATTTATGAAATAAACTAGTAAGTCAAATATATGTACGGCGCGTATTCAGTGGGGACTTATTCTGAAAAGTGTACACATGCATTTGAGCTTTTTGTTTGCCTTCCCTTCCCCTTTGCTGCCCCCTGGATACGCCTCTGGTTCAAGAGAATGTTTTATATAACATTAAAGATTGAACTACCTTATATATTACTATTTTCTTATTAAAACTAATGTAATTCGAATTTTAAGTTCCAAATTTCAAATAAAAGCATATATGATATTGTATACGATTCCTTAAAGTTCATCAAATGACAAGAGGGTAAGAGTGAAGTTTGCTGCAACCTAGAACCTGGATTTAACTCCCAAATGTTTTTTTGCCACTGATTGCTCCAAGGCGGTGACTTATTGTCCGTTTGTGTTGTGATGTCACATACCTTGCCTCTTATTCGAGGGTTCAGTGCAAAACTAGTGTATCTCCTTCTTTATTCATATGGAGTTACAATAGTTTTGCGCTGACCCCTTGATTTGTTGTTTATTTCGAAGCGTGTTTTTGGTTGCGTGCGGTTCTCGAATGCTACCTTTCCTGTTCAAAAGGACATAGTAACATACTTGCAGCAAAACAAATTACTGTTTAGGATGTACCAACGATGTGTTAACACATTCTGAATAAAAGCGCGCATGCAGTTTTCTTTCATTTTTATAAAACACATGCAAATCAACAGTTATATCTATTTTTATACTGAAACAGTAATTGTGTATACTTTATACTTTCAATAGGATGCGGTGGGGGTCACGTGTAACCTTCGGATTGGGCCGGTCACCACACCAACAAAGACGAAAAGAACAATAACTCGCAATACATTGTTTACAAGAAAATACATTTACTATAAGTTGACCACCGGTACAGAAATCGTTGGTCCAGACAACAGCAATGGTGCTGACAATCTTAAACAGTTGGCTTTTATTCTTGTTCTAGCATTACTGCTGCCTATATTGATATGATATATGAAAGCAACCGATGTCACTATCGTCTTCTTTGCGTTGCCTTTCGCTTTTTTATGATATCATTTATGCTTACAACTATTAAGAATTTCGGATTGAAACTTTGCATAATTGGTTCGTTCACCTAAAATCTTGAATAATTATTGTTATATTTAGACACTGAAAACTCTATTTCAAGGCCATTGAAACTTACGGTCAAATTGTATGTTTTGTCCTACACTACAGTGACTATTCTTTCAAAACCATTGCTTAGGGCGGTTGCTTTTTCCAAAGGTATTTCGGACTTTTCAGGCATAATTTAAACTGAATAAAGTATATATCAGTGAGAAAAGCGGTTTTAATGATAAATAAATATCTTGGAGTTTGGTTGGAAATTCAAAATTCAGATGTGAACGTTGTTTTCGATGCAAAATACTGCTCTATTAAAAATGTATTTTTTTAAAAATGTATATCAAAAATCATTTTAATGTTTTGAATATATTTAAATACACCTTGGACGCTTTATCTTAAAATAAAGTTAAATGACGTAATTTGAGATTTAATTGTCAACTGTCCCAGTAAAAGGAAGTTTACATGGGGAAAGCCCTATCAAACAAGTGTTGTATCTGTAGAAAAAGTATTCCACAACCGATTTTAAAACCTTAGATATTTTTATTTATCACTAAAAACTCCAGTGTGTATTGCTAAAAGTATTCATGCACATGCAATTGCTAACAAAACAAGAAATATCACTGTAAGTGATAAATGCCCCCGAAGTGTCCTCTGACCTCTAAGTATGACCTTGACCTTGGAGCCATGGACCTGGATTTGTGCACGACACCTCACTTGGTTGTGGTGAGCATTTGTGCCAAATTATTTGAAAATCCGTCCAGGCATGCAAAAGTTATAGACAGGACACAATTTGACCTTTGACCTCTAAATGTGACCTTGGGGCCACAGACCTGGATTTTGTGCGCGACACATCGTCTTGTTGTGGTGAGCACTTGTTCCAAGTTATTTTAAAATCCGTCCATGAATGCCAGAGTTATTGACCGGACACAATTTGACTTTTGACCTCCAAGTGTGACCTTGACCTTGAAGACTGGGTTTTGCGGGGGACACATCGTCTTGTTATGGTGATCACTTGTGCCAAGTTATTTAAAAATCCCTGCAGGGGTTGTGACGTTACGGTCCGGACACGAAATTGCATACCTGTTTTTCACCTATGAACTGCAAGTGTGACCTTGACCTTTGAGGTACGGACCTGGGTTTTGCGCGCGACACATCGTCTTGTTATGGTGATCACTTGTGCCAAGTTATTTAAAAATCCCTGCAGGGGTTGTGAAGTTACGGTCCGGACACGAAATTGCGTACCTGTTTTTGACCTATGAACTTCAAGTGTGACCTTGACCTTTGAGGTACGGACCTGGGTTTTGCAGGGGACACATTGTCTTGTTATGGTGATCACTTGTGCCAAGTTATTTAAAAATCCCTGCAGGGGTTGTGAAGTTACGGTCCGGACACGAAATTGCGTACTTGTTTTTGACTTATGAACTTCAAGTTGACCTTGACCTTTGAGGTACGGACCTGGGTTTTGCGGGGGACACATCGTCTTGTTATGGTGATCACTTGTGCCAAGTTATTTAAAAATCCCTGCATGGGTTGTGAAGTTACGATCCGGACACGAAATTGCGTACCTGTTTTTGACCTATAACTTCAACTGTGACCTTGACCTTTGAGGTACGGACCTGGGTTTTGCGGGGGACACATCGTCTTGTTATGATGATCACTTGTGACAAGTTATTTAAAAATCCCTGCAGGGGTTGTGAAGTTACGGTCCGGACAAGAACTTCGGAATGACGGACAGAATCCGGACAGACGGACGGACGGACGGACAGACGGACGGTGCGGTTATAATATGCCCCCGAAAAAAAATATTCGGGGGCATAAAAAAGATCTGGCTAAAACATGCGCCGCCCCCACCCCATTAGCCTATCAATGCTTTATTCGCATAAAGAGTTTACATGATTTATTAACGTATTTGAATCCTTAAATGTTAAAGTCGTTATGAATATAGATGAGTGTATCAGTGGGTCGTTTGATGAAATATATTGTGGTATAATAACGTTTAATTCAGTTTCTATAATAAAACCCCATTAAGTTGCACGAAATGACGATTTGGATTTGGTCATATTGTAAGTGCTGTATTTGAACAATTTACTGGGTTTTTTTGCAATTTAATTTTTTTAATTTAGTTGTATTCTTTTACAGTTGTTACATGACACAAATGTATGAACTTGTATATGAATATGAAATCCAGAATACTAACCCATAGACTGCTAAAGGTGACTACAATAGCATTTTCGTCCATTGTAAACTCAGATCAGCCTGCGAATGGCTGATCAGGGTTTACAATGTCCGATTGCTCATCAGTCATTTCTCCAAAACACCCCTTTGTAACATAAATGGAATGGTCTAAGTTGAAAGAAAGGACAGTCCATTATACATTCATAGCGGTCTAAGTGTTAAAGATCAAGTAATTACTATAATCTAATGTTCTGAAATTGTTTGTGGTCCTGAAATTATGTTGAGGAGTATATATAGAGATTATTTAACTGCTGGGATCGATTATAGGGAAATCCTTCACGAGTGGTAGACGTGTGGTTCTTTTCACGAACGAGCGCACGCAAGTGAGTGAAAAACAAAGCACGTCTACCATTAAGTGAAGGATTACCCAATAATCGATCCCAGCAGTTAAATAATCTATTTATTACATTTATTTTAAATTACGTTTTTGCAAACAAATGTTCGCTTTATTGAACGTTAAGACGTCAGCAACACTTTATTGACGTCACGACTCAACGTCGTAACGTTAGTTATTGTGTTCTGAGTTAGCAACGTTAGTTATTATTGTGTTCCGAGTTAGTTATTAATATTTAGCGATTATGAATATTCTTGCACTGAGAAATCCCGATCTTTCAAGCATAGAAATGTAATAAATAGTCATTCTAAAGCATATCAGTTCCTTTTCAAATCTAAAGGGTAAATATATCTCGATTTAAATGTAGCTTAACTGTATGTTTTAATGATAGCAGTTTTAATAGTAAAAGCAAGGCACGGTTCCCGGATGATTCCTATGAATTTACTCTCTAGGAAGGCTCGGGAAAAACAATAATGTGTTTAAGAGCCAAAAAACAGCAACCCGATTATCAAACTCTTCTTGTGATAAAAATAGGCCAGACCCGGAGGTCCTATGTTTGTATAATATAGATAATAGGGACATCTGAAAAAGAATTAGTCTTCTAAAGAAAATGTGTTCTCCTTTTGACTGTTACTTTTTGACTGTTTGATTATACTATTCTATTGTAACTAAAAATCTCTGTGGTGAAAAATGGGTTCTATTTGTAAATAGAGAAATATAGAGAATCTTAGTCTCGGCCAGCCAGACCGTATCATGCATATGTCTTACTTGCAGATATCGGTCTGGGCAGATTAGGTCAATTAAAGCGCCCACTAGCGACTAGCACAATTTATTCGCGCGTTTTTTTCACGCTCATAAAGTCGACGTTTACGTGACGTCATGTTGTAAAAACAAGTACAACGTCAATTGTTGATTCAGCAGTTAAACTGTTTAACGTCACTTGCTGCTTCTCATAAGTTAAAAATAAGAAAACTTTATTAAATTAACTTAAAAATATGTTTTTTGAAAGTCTCGTTGAATCTCTAAAAATCTCACCAAAATCGCCCAAAACGAGAGGGCGATTTTAAACGTCCTACTTTCCCCAGGCCCTGGTTCTAAATCCGTGTAGCATAGCGTAACGAAGAAATCAGAAGCGGGCCGGGTGACCGAGGCCAAGAGAATCTCTAGAAACAGCTTCTCAGAGAAACGCTCAACAATCTATTGACAGCGTCTTTCAGTAACGACAGTTGTACCGTAATGGTCAGGTCTGCTCGAATTAAGTCGTGGTAGAAAGTGGCACCGACCTAGGGTCCAAAGTTTGTATATCCTACTCTAAAAAAGCTTCTTCTCCGTAAATATCAGTTATTTATAGAAAAAAAAACTATACTACTGTGCATTTCAGGGTACCTATGCGTCGAATATGAATCGAGATTTTTTTTTATTCCTTTCTATATGTTTTCATACCTGATATGATTGAATAGAATGAAAACGGACGCTCCAGAATCTGTTTTCAATCTTCGAGTAGCCATCCTCTAAGCTTCGCAAAGCCAAAAAATCATTTTGAACACCCATATTTACATGTAATTTTATTGACAGCCGAAAACCAAAATGGCGACAGCGGAACATTCCATTTTTTAGGGTAGGGTGACTTTAAAAATCTGTTGACCAGCAGTGGTGTAAATAACAAAATATAAACTCAGTATACTATTTACCTAGCCTATATTTGCTAGATATAATGGGTTTCATTCCAAAATAAAGGATAAGTATGATCGATTGCCGGAGGTGCTGAACATTGAAAAACAACCTCACCCTGCGTTTTACATGGTACATCCGAACCCTAGAAACAGACATGCGCAGACGACAATTTCTAAAAATAAGGCCGCCATGTTGTTTTATTTTTTACAATATAAACAATGGGGTCAAAATGAATTTTAGGCTTTGTGAAGCATACCGGATGGCTATGGCAAGATTGTAAACAGATCCAGGAGCGTCTATTTTCATTCTATCTAACCATATCAGGTATGAAAACATATAGTAAGTAATAAAAATAAATATCGATTCATATTTGACGCATTGGTACCCTGAAATGCACAGTAGTTTGTTCAATTGAAGACCCCGTGGTCCCATGTAAAACCATAAAGTCCTGGAAACCCAACTGTTTGGACAGACCAGGTCAGTTTATATTACTCCCTTATTTGTAAATAGTTTTATATTTATATATTTACATTACTTTTTAATAACTGCTTCATTTTTTCATATTTCATCAGTTTTTGCGCACAATATGACCTATCTATGAATCGACGTGCCGTAAAACATCATTCATTCATAAGCAGACAATGTATGTAAGGGAGACTATTTTGACAAGGGAGTGAACTGACTATCCCACCAACCCATTACACAATGACAACACTTGTAAACTTTTGGCATATACCGGCATAAATCGGTTACATATGTCTTGATAAATATAGGCCCATTTGAGTCGCTTGTTTTTAACTTTGTAATAAAGATTATTATGTTGCCTTCATGCTATCAAATATACTCAGTTGCAAAAGAAAGTGGACACTGAGTTTTGTTAAGATTTAATTGTAAAAGTTTTTTTAGAATTAAATTGACAAATTTCAAAATGAATGTACCATGTTTGGTTCCAAAGCTTTTATCATTCCATTGCCAATATCATGTTGTCATTTGTTTTTCAATAGGTCGAATTATTAAGGGACTGTCGCTTGATAAAGAGGATAGGATGTAAAGTAAAACATTCAAAGTGTCCAGTTTCTTTTGCAACTGAGTATATATATCAGATCATGTGACATGTGTACATTTTATACAAACTACTTGTATGTAAGTGTGAGTGTGTTTATTGTTAAAGCATTTGAAATAAGGAAAACGCTTATGAACTGATTTGATGTAATTGTAAGTCCATGTCTCATTTCCTCCTTCTCAATTGTAATGTTTTGTGTGTAATTGTACTATTTTTATTTTCACATAGTCATGTATATTTGTTGGTTCGTTTGAAAATGCATTTTTAATTATGTTTGATATGTATGTTTGTGCGCTTATATGTTCATGAAATGGATATGATTATATATAGTACATCAACCGTAACATTGATATATTTATATATGTTTAGACACCTTCTCCGTGAAATTTTAAATGGAAATTCTGACGTTTTCTTGTATGTCGCATTTTTGTGTTGTTGTTTTTTTGTTGTTGTTTTTTGTTTTCTTTTTTTTTCTCAAAAAAGAAGTAAGCAGTATAGCTAATATGTGTTAATACATGTGTGTACGAATCTTGCTACGTCTGTTAAAAATGCATTGGCGTAGCTCTGCGTAGCCCTGTAGGCCCGGGCCTACGCCTAATTTTCAGAAATAGAAAAATTAAAAATTCCAAAAATGCAATAAAAATCGGGGGGAGGGTGGACGGGGGGCGGGGGTGGTGGGGAAGGCGGAGTAGTAACCAGAAGATATCATTTTCATATATATTTGTTTAGTTATCTTTGCCCTTCTTAAAGTCTAAAATATACGTCAGCACGCACCTAATGCATTCTAACATAAAAACAAATTCGGGGTGGGGGTGGGGGCATGTCCCCGGACCCCACTAGCATAATAACTTTAACTGCGGGCCTATGCCGTCAAAAAGGTCAAGCTACGCCCCTGAAAATGTATATATTGTATGATCACATGGGCCTATGGCTTACTGATTTTGAAATAAAGTGCTTTTTCTTCTTTGTATTGTAACCGTTATATATTCTACGTACACATGAGTGGATTTACTGTTTGTATTGTCTACTTTATACATACTACGTATGGTATACTTTATATTTATATTAACTTTTTTTTTTTTTTTACTTTTTGTATTGTGTACTTCATACATACTACGTATGTTATAATTATTTGTATTGTAAACACATTTGATTTTTACTTTTTGTATTGTGTACTTTATACATACTACGTATGTTATAATAATTTGTATTGTTATATAAATTTGACATGTTTATCATCCTATGTACACCACCTTCTCGTCGGTAAAATATAACACTGTTTAAAGGGAATGTAGGCATATTTCAAACAAGTCGTCTTATTATTGTGAAACACTTGGAAAAAGGTAAAAAAATATATAAATCGGATGATTTGAAAGATGTTTTAAACAGATATAGTAACCGCCATTTTGAGAACTATGACCAAATAGTTCTAAATTACCATGTCTGGCATATTGATAAATATCATTTAAAGCAAAGAAAATCACTGCAAGTCAACACAAAATCTAACCTGATCATAATATCCATTATCACACTTTAATATACACGGTACTTACTTTTCATACATTAGAAGTTATTTTTCCATATAAATTAGGAAATTATCTTATTAATAAATATTCTATGTACGATAACTAGGATGGCATAGTTCTAAAGTAGTGGCATCCATATCCGTTCCTACAAAAACCTTCAAATGATCATATTTCCTTCGTTTCTCATCCGATTTGGATAACGCTTTGTAACCCTTACCACGTTTTCCAGGACTCTCAATAATAAATTTGAATATATGCTTACACTCCCTTTAATGTTCATCCATGTACAAAACCGTTAGTGTCAGATCTGTGTTCCCTTACATATTCAGACAATGTTGCGTATATGTAATAAAAATTTGAACTACGTCCATGTGTTTCATTTCCGAAGAACTTTTATTGTATAGTATAAATGATTCTATTTTGAAATGCATTATACTTTATTGTATAAACGGAATATATTGTGATGACACAGGGTATGTTCTACAGTTCATGTTGTCAGCTCTTGTGAAAAGTGCTCGTAGATGTACCTATAATTTGTGACCATTCCTGATGCTCAAGTGAGCTATTGTGGCAATTCCGTCGTCTATCGTCCACATTTTTGTTTTCATTGAATAAAAAACAACCTTGATCATGGTAAGGGTCCAAAGATACATCCCTTTTCCCATGTTTTACAAATTAGGTCATAATGGCTACCTTTGATCATAGTGGACATAGTCCAAACCTTAAAAATCTCAAGCACCGATGTCGGATGTTGACAGTCTATACATGATAGGGGTAAACAATGACCACGTCCGTGAGATTCACCGTTCGTTTATAGAGATATATTGGGGGAAAACTTATACAAAGTCTTCTTCAAGGACGTAACTCTGTAACTCATCTTCTTCAAGGACAGTAACTCTGTAATTCATCTTCTTCAAGGACAGTTACTCTGTAACTCTTGCATTTATTTTGCACAATGTCGAACTCATCCAAAATCTTACTAAAACGAACCCCACTTTCAAATTTGGTCAAATACACACGTTATCTTGTAAATGTTATACGCCGTTTGCGAATAACCGACCAATTACAAATTCCGAAACGGAGGGGCCAATTACGAATTCGCAAATGGCGTGCCGATAATAAGGAAGTATCGAGTATTCGTAATTGTCGTGCTACATCAACATGTTTTGACATAAACCAAGGCCAATAACTCCATACTGCACACGTGAATTTTACTCTTAATTGAACTTCTCTGACATTTTTTAAAACAAACCTTCACATGTAAATATCGGTGAACATCGTTTGAAAAATTATCATGAGAACAATGTGAGATTCCCTTATTTTGACAAAATCAAGAGCATTAACTCCGTGAAGCAAATGTCGATTTTACCTTGACGAGATATCTTATTGAAGCAAACCTTCAAATAAGGGCCTGGTGGAAGATTGATTTTATTTAATTGAGTTCTCTCCTTAAATAACGTTTGTTTTCATAGTATTAGTATTCATTAGTTGAAGGATGGTTTCATATTTGGCACAGAATATTATTAGTTATTAGGATTCTTGACAGGGGACATGGGCTCACATTCCCTGCCTGGAAATTATATTCACCCGAGCCGTTAGGCGAGCGGGAATATATATTTCCAGGCAGGGAATGTGAGCCCATGTTCCCTGTCAAGAATCCTAATAACGAATTTGTCATACTTCAAAGTTGTAACCATTTATTTAAGAAAAAAACCCAGCCAAAACACGATTTCATTTTTATTGCGCCAATTTCCCCGTAACGTGTCTCTAACTAGACGTTGTTTACTTTCGTGACGTCATCGCTCTAACGTCTTTAAATTTGGCTGATTTTTTAAATAAAATAAACGTATTTTGTCACTATGTTAATGTTTTATTATCTGTAAAGTTGCAAAAAAAATACAGTTACGAATATTTCAGACTTTTACACACAGTGGAAAGCGCAGAAAAGCGATAGGAAGGAAACACTCGGCGGTTTCCAAAACGAATCGGCAACGTTATCGTCGCCATTTTGTTTTTGTGTATTGGAGTAATGGGGAATTCGTTTTATGTTCACGTCTCGAGACGTAGACATGGGCTCATGTCTACGGCGCATTGACCAATGAAATCCTGAGAATTTTCTTTGCAGTATGACAAATACCCATATAACAACTAAGGTTTTGGGTCCAGGGTCTGACTCTTGAAGCCAGAGGTCAGGGTCAAAAGGTCCAACTCATCAAAATAAACATTGAACCCGTGTATTTCAATATGTTTAAAGAAATTGCTTTCATGCTATTAGTAAGTATATATACACACATTATGGAAGGATTTTGCGATACTCCTTCCCTGGGGAGAGCGGACTAACGGTCATATCGGGTCAGTATGCACTCTACCTACATCAATTGAAGCAGATAGTTTATATTTAGCACAGTGGTTGCCTGCCTAGGTTGTGTAGATGACAGCGAGATATTAGAATCCAGGGACTGATTCAGAGGGTCAGATGTCAAGGTCAAAATATTCATTAACCAAAGTGAATATTAAAGCCAGTTTCCAAACATGTTTATGAAAAAAAAATCCATTCTTGTTGGATTGTAACCTGAGCTCCTTCTACGCCAGGTTAAGACGGTGTTCATATTCTACGTTTGCCTAGGATGTATACATGACAGCGAAGTGCGGATATTTGCGCTGTGCCCCCACTGTAGGTAATAGTTATAGGTGTTCATATCCTACTTTTGCCTAGGATGTGTACATGACATCGAAGTGCGGATATTTGCGATGTGCCCACAGTGTAGGTAATAGTTACAGGTGTTCATATTTAACTGTTGCCTAGGATGTGTACATGACAGCAAAGTGTATTTATTTACGAAGTCAGAAGCCGTTTACTAATGTCTTCTTCTTCTTCTTCTTTACATATCTCATCAATGCATGCACCAATTTTGCTTATTGTTGAAATCAGCTAAGATCTCCTTTAAAACAAAAACATCACGACACATACAAACCATGCCGAGATCTCTTTTAAAACAAAAACACCACGCCGCATACAAACCATGTGGAGATCTCGTTTAAAACAATACACCACGCCGCATACAAACCATGCCGAGATCTCCTTTAAAACAAAAACACCACGCCGCATACAAACCATGCCGAGATCTCTTTTAAAACAAAAACACCACGACGCATACAAACCATGTCGATACTATTCACTTCTCATCTACTTAAAGGGGTACTATTTTAAAACAATATTTATTTAAAAGGGCTCTGAAAAACTTGAAAAAAGCTGAAGAATTATCGAAATACCTTGAACAATAAATGAAAACTATTGAAAATGTGCAAAGAAATATAAATGGAGGCGACCATCTTGATTTAATTTAATAATATTTTATTGCTTGATGTTATTTACATAATTACATGTGATATAAAAATTACAATAATAAATAACATTTACAAATGGATTGGACCATCTTGGAACGATGACGAAGTCATCGCGCCTTTTTATACTATACATGGCACATTGACAAAGTATCTTTTAAAACAAATAAAATGACTGCAAATTAATTAAAAATGAATATAAAAATGTAAAATGCATACATTGTATGATTAGTTTTCATTGTCAGTGGTTTTCCTTGCTTTAAAAGATATTTTGTCAATATGGTAAAAAGGCGCGATGACGTCATCATTCCAGGATGGTCGTATCTCTTTTAATTTTCATGGCATTTTGATAATTCTTTCAGCTTTTTTCAAGATTTTCAGTGCCCTTTTAAATTAATTCAATTAATTTAAATTAATTTAAATTAATTCTTTAAATAGTGCACCAACCCCTTTATTATCCCACTCACTTGTTGTAACGGACTGGGGACTTTAACCCTTGGACCTACACACGTTGTATAAGCATGTTACCACTGACTGTACTTGAACATTAAAACCACTCTTCTTATAATCTTCCTTCTTCAGCACAGACAAAGTAATTGTGCATTTCCAGAAGCAGAACAAATCAATATTAATTGTTTAGATTAAACTTGGGCAGCTCCAGCATATATAGAAAGGGGGGGGGGGCCCAAAAGATGTAATTGATATCCAGAAAATGAAATATATGAAGCCCAAAAGATGTAATTGATATCCAGAAAATGAAATGTCTTTTTAACTTATATGAAGATCCTTAGTTAAAGGGAGAATGATTAAGACGTGATGGTGTGCTGGGGTGGGAGTGGGGTGGGGGCGTTGTTTGTGTGAAATTGGGAGGCTATGTTGCCATTGAAAAAGAATTGTCGAAATAATAATAATAATAGCATTACAATAGCACGTTCAAGTGTGTGCTTCCGTACATTTAGTGCATAGTATTAAGTGTATGATGCACACCGATGTTATACAATAACACGTCCAAGTGTGTTCTTCCTTACATTTAAGTGTATGATGCAAAATGATGTAAAGGATAAATATATAAAGCGGAAAGCACTCAGTCAAGACGGCATCAGTCATAAGGCCTAGATTATAACCCATCGAAACAAAGGAAACGTCTTCAAAAGCTGTCCTCGTTTGTTCCTATGCAATATTATTAGTATTCTGTTAATTATTAATTAAGTATTAATTTTCACCTATACTAGAGAAGGAATGCTTTGTTTTGACAGTCGATTGGCTATAATATTTCGCACAGTGCACGTTAAATGAGAATACAATGGGGGAAATACACGTTGGATATCATTCCTTTTTTTGTAGACGATATTATTTTTAAAATGAATAAATTACTGAACCTTGATCATTTTTAACTTGAACTTAGACACCAGCTAATTTGGTTCACAATTATTGTTTAGTTAAAATCAGCCAAGATGGCCGTGTTTCCCTTTAAATACTTGCTAAATAGTACAAATGTGCTATGCGCCAATCAAGCAAGAAAGAAAGGATCCGCACATAATAGAGCTATATTTATCTATTTATTGAAAAAACAAAATGAATTTCTTAATGAATTAGAGCCAAAAGATTCAAATACGAAGTGGCATGTGTCTATTTGACATTAATATCTCTTGTTTTAGATGACGAGCAAAATGTCTACCCTAATACCTCTTGTTGGAAGCTTGTCAGTAAAATATGACCCCTTATACCTCTAATTACCATCACGCCCTTTATCAACACATGATCTGCACTCATACTTCTATAATCCCCATCTGCACCTCTTATCAACATCTGCACTTAAACCCCTCTAATTACCACCACGCCTTTTACCAACACTGAATTATGATCTGCGCACTAATTCCCATTACCTCCGCTTATTAACATGTGTACTCAAACACCTTGAATGCACATCAATCATCTTCATCAACAAATAACCTTCACTAAGACCCTCTAATTATCATCACTCCATTTTGTCAATGTATGATTTTTACTCGGATCAGTAATTGCGAGTTGTTATTCGCAAGCTGATCTGGGTTTACGCAAAGTCTATTATAGTCATAATCACCATTTCCTTTTATCAACATATCATTTTCACTCATTTCTCTCTTATTCCAACACTCACCCTAGTCAACATGTTATCTGCACTCAGATTATCTAATTTCCATCCCTCTCCTTTATCAACATATTATCTTCACACAGACAATCTAATTTCTCTCACCCCGCCACCCACCTTTTACCAACAGACTTACACTCAGACCCCTCTATCGATATAATATATACACTCAGACACTTATCAACATATGCCTTGCACTTAGACCCCCATCACCTTCCCTTACCAACATATTATTTGCACTCAGACCCCTCTAATTTCAATCACTCACCATTACAATATATTATATGCACTCAAACCCCTCTTATTATAATCGCTCACCGTTATCAGCATCTTATCTTCACTCAGACTCTCTAATTACTACCACTCATCGTTATCAACATAGTATCTGCACTCAGACCCGTCTAATTCACATCACTCACTGTTATCAATGTATTATCTGCGCAAAGACCCCACTAATTCCCTTCTCTAACCGTTATCAACACATCATATGCACTCATTTCCCTCTAATTACCATCAATCAACCATATCATAATAAGATATGCACTCAGACCCTTAATTTCCATCCTTCACCCTTATCAGCATATTATCTGCACTGAGACCCTTTCTATTTCATTCCACCATATGATCCGCACGTGTATTTCAAGGCCAATCAGACTTAACCCGACACGACAACTATACAACGGCAGTATATTTTTTAAATCAAAATTAAATGGGAATTTCCCTCAATATACACTCTCGGGTATTCGCGATTTCAATACTTCCTGTTTCACCTGTTTTGTTAATTAGCAGTAGAAGGAAAACGGAGATTAACTTCTTCAAACGGAAAATTACTAAAAAGTAAGTTTAATGTTTACATACTTTTAATTAAGACATTCTTATTTCACATTTTACTACTTGTTACAGTTAAAATTATTTATCCATGAAATATGCCATTACGTAATAATTATTTAAAAAGACAATAGTATGTAGCATTATAACGTAGATCAATAAAAGGTTGTAAGATAGCTCTGTGAATCGTATCATCTGTCGTAATAAAGTTATCAAAGTAGAACACTGTGGTTAACCTTAACCCGCTACATATATATATTGGACTGTTCTTTCTTTGAATCAAAACCATTTCATTTATGTGACAAAGGGGTGTTTTGGGGGAAATGAATTATCAGCAGCCGGACATTGTAAACCCTGATCACCCTGCGAGTTGTTACTCGCAGACTGATTTGGGTTTACAATTTACGCAAAGGCTATTATAGTCATGATTAGCGGGTTAAGGGTTAAATATGTCGTGCTTTGTACATATATAAACATTATTTATCTTGTTTTGTTTTAACATAAACCGGGAACGTTAGAATCAGTGATTCATTTGACATTCTTCATTAATAATTTATAATGGTGTTATCCGCATCTCTCTGGTATCCGGCCAATAAATAAAATCTTAATTTGCCGGCATTCGGCGTTCTAAAAGGGTGCACATTCCGACTGCCAGCGTGCACCAGTCTCGGCGTACGGTGTAATCTTACGCGTGAGAATGTGTCCATGGCACACGGATGACTCGCTTAAGCGCTGTCAATCACATAAAAACAAAAGTAAAGGTCATTCGCAATGACCTTCTTGCAGCAGGAATATGTTACCATGGTTACTGTCATGTTGTTATTAGTGTTGATATCACAGTGTGAAAGCTATATTGCTGTTAGTGTTCGTAAATTCGACTAAATTAACCGATTACGAATAGTAGTGTCAATGTTAGGAACATACGTCTGGAATGTTAAAGTCATGAATGTATAAAATTTATGGATGTTGGTATCTGAGTAATGGCTTTATAAAAAAAAAAAAGAGTTATGGCTTTATTAAAAAAATATTAATGTAAAACTATTATTTAAATCAATAAAGTGCAAAAGAAGGTCAAGCTCATTCATATTGACCTACTTTTGGTAGTGTCTGGAAGAGATATTGTCATATAGATGTAAGCGTGTATAAACTTTGAAAGTTGTATGGCGTTTGTATTAGAATTATTATAATGGATTTACTAAGACAACTTTCAAAGTTGGTTCATATTGACCTAATTTTGCTAGGAACATAATGTTGTCATATAGATGTAAGGGTGTATGAAGCTTAAAGACTGTATGGGTGGTGGTATCTAAGTAATGGACTTAAACAATGTAAATTAACAAAGTGTAAAAAGGAGGTCAAGTTTATTCACATTGATTTACTTTTAATTGGAACATACTGCTGTTAAGCAGATGTAAACTCATGTGAAGCTAGGGCTTTATATATCTAAGAAATATACTTAAGCAACAATTTGAAGAATGTAAAACTCTTATGTAAATAATCGATATTCGAAAATAGTGTCAAGCCCATTCACACTGAACTACTTTTGTTGGTGGAATGGTGTTTTACGTCATTTTCTACGTCATTTTCAGTACAAGTAAGGCTATATGTGACGGTCGATTTTTCGTGGTGGAGGCAGACCACCTATTTTTTCCTGGGTAGAACCAGTACTATATATCTTCCGCCATCCGTAAGAATCGACACGTTCTCACTTACAAGTCGAACTTCCAGTGGGTTTCGAACCCACAGCGGTGAGCGACCTACTTTTGTTAGGAACATATACTGCTGTCATGTATATGTAAATTTGTGTGAATTTCGGCTTTCGGTGTCTGAGAGAAAAAAAGGATTTATGCCCGCTCCACTTTCGTGGCGTAGCATAAACGTGGTCCGAAACCGGCGTACCAAAAGAACGGGAATATACCCTCCAACAATTATTTTGGGGTGAGTACGATCCGGGCAACTTTATGGGCTTTATTGATTAACTACCTGATGCCATGGCGAATGGGCTGATAATCGTCGTCTTTAAAAAATAAATAAACAATAAACACGGTAGTGGAAACCACAGTAGTGGAAACCACAAACGAACAGTTCAAAAAAGATAACATTTGTTTTATCTTTTATTTATTTTATGTTCGATTTGCACTTTATTACATATTTATGTATTTATATTGTCCGAGAATTGCTATGCTCTCTCTCTCTCTCTCTCTCTCTCTCTCTCTCTCTCTCTCTCAACACGTATAAACATTCCATTAATATTTAATAAACTTTATAAACATGTCGGGAAATATGCATAATAATTGTAAATTTGACAAAAATGGAGTTTGGCATGTTTTCAATTAAATTTGCCAATCAGGCGACGCTCGTTTAATTACCGCTCCGCTAATGCGCCATTGTTAAAAATAATGAAATTACAAACGAAACAGGAAGAAGGAAGTTCTGATTTACCTGAGCACACTTGCCATGATTAGCATACTAAATATAAGATGATCGAATTACACATATTTTAAAATATATAGACAAATCTCACGCAAATTCAGAAATGTTTCGTAGGAGTGATGTCCCCATATTTTGTTTAATTTAATTTCGTATTTGGTTTCAATTCCTCAAAATACGTACCTTTACCAGTGGTACGTGAACACGTAACAATAGCAGTTGTACGTGAATGCGTAACAATAGCAGTGGTACATGAACACGTACCAAAAAAATACCAGTGTTACGTGAATAAGTACCAATACCAGGGTACGTGAATAAGTAACAATACCAGTGGTACGTGAATAAGTACCAATACCAGTTGTACGTGAATAAGTACCAATACAATTGGTGCCTGAATAAGTACCAGCACCAGTGTTATGTGAATACGTACCAATACCTGTGGTAGGTAATACGTACCAAAACCAGTGGTACCAGTGGTATGTGAATACGTACCAATACCAGTGATACGTGAATATGCACCAATACCATCGATGCTTGAATAAGTACGTGGTACGTGAGTAGTTTGTACGTGAATACGCACCAATACCAGTGGTACGTGAATACGCACCAAAAACAGTGATTTTTTTTTTCTCTTTCAGATGTCAAGTCTAGGTTACGTCCGTGTGTGTTTCTTACTTGGGTTGATACATTTCGCGTGTACTATTCCCAGGGCTATGAAACAACGAGTTTCTCAGGAAGGCCTAAACAAAGGTATTTTAAATACATAAACATATAATTATGCTAGCAGTTTTCGTCGGCTTTCTAGTTTCTTCCATATTTCTTATTTTCGCGAAAACAGTTAGGCTATCAGTTTACAACGCTACATACATGGTCATTTGACCTTTGATCTAAAACATTAAATTGAGCACATTTTTATATTATGGGCTTGACTTGACCACACAGTTTTAAGGTCACCATAACTCATGATAAAATCTTAAATTGGTTTCACAGTTTCAATTTTCAAGATGTGTCACTATTTTTTGTTTTCATCAAACGTAGGACAATTTCAAAAATATGCATATTTGTCATTGGCGTACTTATTTACATATATTCTCAAAATGGTTTTATTTATTATAGCTCTTAAGTACATAGACAATGTTAATCAGTTATCAAAATGTCATAAAAGAAATAAATGAGTTTGTTCTTGCATGTTAAGAATGCAAAAGCATTATCGTAAAAGTCATCGTTGATGGAAATGAGAAATGTTACTATGATGTCCTTACAAAATATGCAAAACGGAATATTCAAAATGGATACCAATGCATCAAACAAACGAGCTTATTTTAATAGAAAAGAAAAGTAAAACATGTACACACTTTTAACATACCTCCTCATATAACATACCCCTCACCCCCCCCCCCCACCCCACCAACACCCCTCACCCTACCACACACACGCACACACACACACACACACACACACACACACACACAATGTATACCATTAGAATAATTTGTAAACATGCAATGTATGTAAGAAACATGGTATAAGTTCAAAATTCGTTTTTGGTTTATTTTGTATTACGTGGCATATTTTGACAATGGATTTGTAAAAACACAATATTCTTCAACAAGTGGACAACAAGCATTTATCTGAAGCAGATTTGAGTCGTGAACAACTTAAGAACAGCGTGGAATGCCATCCCCGACGGCTTTTCAAAAAAAAGTCATACTCATTTTTCTTGACAATGTTTGACCATTGTCACTAGCTTGAAAGTTACGTTAGGACATTTCTGCATATAGCTCCATTTGTAGCAAGTCCCAATGATAACCAACCGTGTGATAGCATGATATATGTTTAAAGATTTATTTTTCAGTCATAAAGGATTGGATAGAGACAGACCTTCCGTCGTTTATTCAGAAGTATGAAGAAAAGAACAAGACGTTTGAGGTTAAAATTATGGCCAATAGCAAGGTTCATATAAGCAAGTAGGTGATTTTGATGTTAATGTTGCGGCAATGTCTGATTGTGTTTACTCGTATGATCATTTCTTCTGCCAAGAAACATATTTAGATACGATACAAACGAATCTGCTTCTTAAAGAGACACACGGCAATCTGAATTGTTTATCAAGCACTGCAGTTAGAACCTCGATTTATTAATCCAGTACAATTCCGCCGCCATATGCAGCAATCTTCGGGATGGTTAAAATTGTGTACTATTGATTTTATAATATTGAGTTCTGCTCAACCCGCGGCTAGAGGGCGTGAACGGTTGCAAGCATATTTCACTACCGTTCATGAACAGTCTCAGTCAAACCGAGACTGCAATTTTCGTATTTGTGGTGTTCAGCCGTTTCCAAAGGTCCACTTTCATACTTTTTTAAGACTGCTGAAATGTCATTAAATATAATTCTGGGGTTTTCAATTTTTCTTTGTTATTCTACCATAGGTTTTAATATAGTATTGATGAATTATAATAAACAGTTAGTAACAAGCAAAACAATTTGCTTTGAACTGTTAATAATTAACATTAATTATTTTATAAATGCAAACTATGAAGAAAAACTAATGGGACGCCGCGAGTTTTAAAAAAATCAAGATTGCCATGCGTCCCTTTAATAAACAATTATTGCATTCTGAGATGCCTTTTGAAAACGTATCAAAATCTTAAAAAGACATGATTTCAACACTGGTATATATTTGACATAACAATTTACGTTTTTCCAGTATATTGTATCTTACGTTACGCTCATTTTGGAAATCGTAATGTTTATTTGGTGGCTTTGCGTATTGAATGGAAGTGGGGTTTTACGGCGCACAAACACAAAAAGGTTATATGGCGCCAATAGGCTCACTCTTCATTTACATCTAGATACAAAATATGCAGAATGGTCCTAGAACCTTTTCACCTGCAGAACTGCAGAGTTGCTCCAAATTCTCTTGTACACGCTCCATTATTTGCTGGAGCCACGATCATTGTTTTCTGCCAACACTCAAGTAGCACCTGAATCAATACAAATATCACGATGGATATGAACACAAATGACAAAATGAAGATGATTTCGGGGGATTTTACCGCTCTGCATATATAAGCAGTGACCCTTTCCTTGCTCGGGAACCACATGGGGCTGTTAGTGAATAGCTATGTTTGAGTTGAGAATGCATAACGTTGTTGTTGTTGTTGTTGTTGTTGTTGTTGTTGTTGTTGTTGTTGTTGTTGTTGTTGTTGTTGTTGTTGTTGTTGTTAGTGGTGGTGGTGGTGGTGGTGGAGGTGTTGTAACAAATGCTGATTTTCGCGCCTGTCAACAAAGGTAAAGTAAACGGTATTATTGTCGTTGGAATTGAATTGAATTGAATGTTGTTTAACGGCTCATCAACACAGTATAGGTTATTTAGAGCCGCCCCAGAGAGAGGGGAAGGATACATAGGAATCCGGGAACCTGCCCTACTCTTATTATCGAATAGATTCCTATGGTTCTTTAACGTGCTCGGAGGATAGACCGATAGACGGGACCGCCCGGTTTACGTCCCCATCCGACGGACGAGGCTAAGGGAAAGTGTCTTGCCCAAGAACACACCGACGGAACTCAGTGGCACCACGGAGAATTGAACCCGGGGCCTCCGGTTACAAATCCTATTGTCGTTGGTGTGTCATGGATTTCTATTTATAACTTCAGCCTGAGGTTTTATTGCCATAGGTGTGTCATAACTTCAGCCTGAGGTATCATTGCCATTGGTGTGTCAGGGATTTCTAGGTATAACGTCGGCCTGAGGTATTATTGACATTGGTTTATCTATTGTCATTGGTTTATCATGGAATTCAATTTATAACTTCAGCCTGAGGTATTAATGCAAATGGTGTATCATGAATTTTTTATTATAACTTCAGCCTGAGTGACGCCCATGTGGATGGATTACGGGGTCGTGTAGATATACTAGCAGACAATATGGTAACGGTCACACTTGGATTCACACGACTGTCGCTTAACGCCGATATAACCCTAATCACGTAAGATAACACTATGTATACTGAGGAAAAATAAAAAGTACCCACTGTTAATGCTGGTATTTGCATATTTGAGTGAGTATAAAACCTTAAAAATAGTTTTAATAAAACAATGTAATGTTAAGTACACATAATTGAGAACAAAACATTCCATTAGTTTCAAATTTGGCAGGTAAAATAACCTGTTGTGGTATTCAAGGGGAGGTAATGCAATCAAAAGCTGCTATCTACAAAAGCTGTGTTATGGTTTTGTGTGTGATTTGTTAAGTAAGGAACCTACAGAAAATATTGTCTCTGACAAATTTCTGTATTTTTCATGGATTTGATGCCTTTTCTGAGCTTTTTCTAAGCAAATAACGCATCTTTAAGAAAAAAGGGATATTACCTCCCTTGTTTACTAAACTTTTCAGCTATTTCTTTATTTGGATGAAAATAAGGGAAAGAAACGTGGGTACTTTTTATTTTTACTCAGTATATTTTATTGTTATACAACGGTATCAAAAAATATAAATTTAAAAATTATTCGTTTGTTTGGTGTTTGACGTCATTTTTCAGCACATGGCGGTCGATTGTTTGTGGTGCAGGCACACACCCATTAGAACCAGTAGTGTATACCTCAAATTTAAGAATCAAATTTAAGATGAAAGAAAGTGTATCTCAGTTACTATACAGCATGCATTATATCCGTGTAACAGTTTGATTATCGACCTTGTGTGTACACGGACTCGGCTACACAAGCCACAACAACGTATGGATTGTGTAGGTCCTACAACGGGTCCTACAATGACATAATTAAATGAAAACGACGACAAAATGTAAGAAGCTAAATTTTTGGTATCTAATTTTAAAATAAATAACGAGTGTTCAAACTTGCGGCGTGTCCCATTTACTCACTCCATTTACTGGCTGACGCTCGTTTCGTGAACTACCGCGAATCTGACCCTTTATATAGCTATTCCACAATGAAAATAGACCAAAGCAATACTTAAATACGTTTTGCTTTATTAAGATCTAAGTCAAATTATAAGAAATGAAATAATGTGTTTGTCTATATAAATATATTACTATGATCTAAAGAAAATTATAAGTATTAAAGTATCGGTTTGTTCTTAATGAATATAATGTTTCATTAAAAAAATCATCATCTAGAGGAATTTTGGATATTTAGCCCTTAACCCGCTAAGCACGACTAAAATAGCCTTTGCGTCCATTGTAAACCCAGATCAGGCTGCGAGTAACTCTTTGTCACATAAATGTCACATAAATGGAATGGTCTTAATTCAAAGAAAGAACAGTCCATTATATATATGTAGCGGGTAGTGGGTTAATTGTTATCAATCATTATTACCTTAAAGTACTATTAATAAACAGCTTAAGCCGGTGCTAAGGGGCATGAGCGAAGTTTCATCTTATATTAACTCGCATGAACAAGACTCAATAACACCAAAAGTAGATATAAAAATCGATCAGGAAAAGTAGCATTCACATATGTTTAAGGAAATACTGGATCAATGAATGTCATACATTCCTGTGGGATGAAAAGATAACAATATTGATTGGATGTACGGTGAGACTTTCTGCGGTCGCCACGCGGCACAAACAACATTATTGTGACAGTAAACAATTTTAGCAAGTCTACAAATTTATACTATTTTTTGTGTTCCTTGCTTACGAAGTTGTTGAATCTCATGAACAGACTAAATAGCACCGAGCCTGCTACCTTCTTCTGTTGTTTGTGCTCCTTGCGTCCGAAGTATCTCCTTGACACGGTGTTAATTGGCTATGAACATGTACCCTTTTCAGCAACAGTAACAGTACGTATAACCCATCGGCTCCTACAAGTCTACACCTGATTGATGCCAGCTTGAACCTGACACTACACTTAGGTAATATACGTGTATATGTTGTAGACTGTCACTGCCTTTCTCTATCAGAAAAAAACTCTTTAAACTCAGTAATGTCAATACCTTTACTCAGTAATGTCAATACCTTTACTCAGTTATATCAATACCTTTACTCAGTAATATCAATACCTTTACTCAGTAATGTCAATACCTTTACTATGTTATTGACCTATGATGACTCAGTAATGTCAATACCTTTACTATGTTATTGCCCTATGATGACTCAGTAATGTCAATACCTTTACTATGCTATTGACCTATGATGACTCCACAATGCGATATTTGCCTGAATGCTGAAAGTTATGCTTTTCTTATGTTACAGTTCCTAACATGGAACAAAATGCGTAAAACATATTTTATTTGTAAAATATAGCAGGCTTAAACCCACGGTGATTTGTTTTGTTTTTGTTTCTTGCCGCTGTCAACGCGTTAATGTTTGTAGGTTTGTGATGTCGCATATTTTGCTTTTTTTATCCTTGCAAAATTGTTAAATTGTTGATTATTTTGAATGGTGTTATTAGTGGACTGTGGACTTTTGGTGTCGGTTAACATAAAGTCATTTGAATACCGCTATATACTAGCACTTGTGTAAAATGAAATGACAACCTCCGCTAAAGGTAACAATTACCTCTACCGCTAAAGGTAACAGCGCTTACAGATGCCACAGTAACTATAAATAACCCGTTAACTGAATTTTCATTGAAACTTTAGATGTTGAAAAAAGTTGTTACTTTTAGCGGAGGTTGTTATCTTTAGCGTTAAAAGTGTTACCTTTAGCGGCGGTTGTTACCTTTAACGGAAGTGTTACCTTTAGCTTGTTACACTGTGCATGCTACGTTTTTATCAATATGAATTATTCGAGGTAATTTTTGCTGCGTCTTCAAGGAAGAATTATGTTTTTTTATATTTGGTATGATTTTATTTGTAGCTCCAGCAAACGAAACAGAAGGAATCAATATCATCACGTGCAGTGCTGCGATTAAAGAATTTGACGCTGGTGGCGAAATCGCTCCTCAATTGAAGGGCTTATTCTTTTTAGCTCATGCACAACTAAATAAGCTTGTAGAAGAGGTAAATTCTCGGCTGACTGTCACTGACATACTGCTGAACTATGCTAATTTGACCAATGGGTAATATTAATTAAAACATATGCATTAATATTTATATATGGAAGGTCATTATGATTGATTATTCGTTTTACGAACCCTCCTACAATAAAACGAAATTAGAGACATTTTATTTTGTCCTTGTTTTTATTTTTAGTTTACCTCCGCCCAGATTTTAATCGAACAATTCACTCTAATGAAATAAAAAAACAGCTTTTCTAAATTGTTTTTTTTTCTCCTCCTGCTACACTTCTCTGTCTCAACGGTTCGTAAAGAAAATAATAATAAAAAAATAACGGCCTAATTATAGTATTGGAAATGTCTACAGGGTACAGCTTCGAACATCCAAATAGATTAGGTTCTGCTTATGGAAACATATGCGTTACTGGACAGAAAAGCTTTCGAAAGAGAATTACTTCTTGCGTAATTTGTACATTCAAAATGGTGGCGCATTTGCTTTGGTTGTCAGTATACATGTATAATGATGAGCATGGGATTGAGTCATAATGTTTTTTGATGATTTCAATTATTTGTATGTTTACAGGTGTGTCCGTTTTTAGAGAAAGAAACCAAAGAGCAGCTGAAGAGTATTTTGATAATAAAAGGTAAATACTTAGTATCGTGTATATCGGTGATAGGTGCGGGATATCGAGCCTATTACGATTACAATATGTGCTATATATGAACTATGAATCGGATATTTTCTAGTCTTCGTAGCGGTGGAATATAGAAACAAATCCGGATTGAGATGGAAGCATTTTTATACTATTGGTAGACTTCAGTTTTACGATGTGTGCGTGCGTTCGTGCGTGCGCGCGCGCGGTTACCTCTATTAAACAATCTTCAGTAATATCACGAATTGTCTACTTGTAGTAGTGAACTCATCCTCACGTTTATGGTGCTGCCGCACTGGACTACCACACCGTAGACAAAATGTCATGATACCACACCAGTCACATTATAATGACACAGTAACAGTCCTAGCAAAGCCCTTTCAATCAATACTATAACCATTTTATGAAGTACACTGAACGACTTTAAAAACGCAACAGGGAAATAAACTAAGATTAGTTTATTTCCCTGTTGCGTTTTTAAAGTCGTTCGGTGTATTTGGTTTGACTCAACCGGGGATTAAACCACGACCTCCCACACACAAGGTGGACGCTCTACAACTGGTTTTATGTATGTTATAAAATGTATTGTTGTAAAATGCAATGTCTAGTAATTTAGTGATGTAGCAGTGGCAACTTAGTAATGTGTGTTGTATGGCATTCGTGTTGTATTTATTGTAGAAACAATTGACTTCAAAAACTACGAAGATGAAAAGATTGAAGTACGTTTTAGCAGTTATACAATTAGCACGGATGGCAACTATGCAGAAACAGTTGTAAGTAAAATATAACTTTATATATTTAAAAGTGATTACTCACATTTAATATCTAGTAAAATAACGTCAATTGAATATTGTTAATTATATAAATATCACATTCATGAGAGGGTGATAGTAAGAATGTTTACCCTGAGGATATGATTATCGCCCGAGGCGAAGCCGAGGGTGATACTCATTATCCGAAGGGTGAACATTTTTACTATCACCCTTTCATGGATGTGATATTTATTTTATTATACCGAAATCCTCTCGGGCAAAAACAAGATACATTTGACCTTGTCGGATAAATTGCTCCACTGCTTGTTTGGTGTGTACCTACCACAGAGTGATGCCACCCTTTTTAGATTACGTAGGTATCAGAGTCGACCCCATCTAGAGAGGTCTCTGAAGACATCAAGCAATGCCTGCATAAAGACCCGCCGTATTACAATAGATGCAACCTTAAATACCACGCGTGCATGCATAAAACTCACCAAAGAGAAGGATACCTCATCGATCTGGGCATTTTCGTACGAGTGTCCAGGTTTTGTTAAGCGGACATTTTCTGGAATGTTTACATTTCGACATATCTCACGCTGACACGTATTCCGTATTTGGAAACTAATACCCACCCACAGCTGCCACAAATCGACAACGTTAACGAAAGCATCAGGTATGTGGAGACGTCACACCAGAACGAGATTATTTCGAACGTAAACAATGAACATGTCGGACATTTACAGTGACCTTCGATCACCGACAATTTCAGCCTGTATTTTCTTTCTTTGGTGAGTTGTCTGCATGCAGCTGTAGTATTTAAGGTTTTTGAAATACGGTGGTTGTTTATGCAGGCATTACGTTGATGCCTTTTGAAACCTCGCCGGAAAAGTGCGTGGCCCTGCGGATCATTAATGAACAAAAAATCGTGGCTCTATGGTAGGTACAATTTTTACTACCACAAGAGTCATGATTCTCATGTCTATATAACCCTGTACTATGAGGGCATCATATAGTAAGAAATCACACATTGTTGTCTATGGCGATATAGCATGGGCGTTTTGTGTGAGGTATAATAAAGGTTATTTACAGACGCAACAGAGGGTGTGTGGTACGCTGGTTTCCGGGTAATATACGCCGTTCCCGTACTCGAACTAGATGCGTGTTCTCGGCAATGACTGCGGTGGTCCAGTGGATAGCATGGTCGTCTCTGAATCTGAAGCGCAGGGTTCATTGTTCACTGGCACCACTGGGTTCTTAGTCAAAACATTTCCCTTAGCTCCGTCTGTCGGATGCGGATTTGAATTTGGGTGGTCCCTTGTATCAGAGTATATTCTTCGAACATGCTTAATAACCACAGGAATCTATTTGGTAGTTATCTAGTAGGACACGGTTCCCGGATTCCTATGTGTCCTACTTCTCTCCTGTCTCCACTCTGAGAGTACTCGAAATAACAAAAGCAATGTGTTGATGTACCGTTAAACAAACAAACAAAATCGTGTATGAGCACTTACAGATGACAGCCATCGTACATTGGCAACTTTCAACATATGCAAATCATATGAGAAACTCATTTAATAAGTTTCACTTGAAAATCGAACACGAGTACTTTTTCATGGTATTCATATGAAACTTTTGATATTATGAGAATAACATGATTGTTTATCTAGATCAGATTGGTAGTGTTTGCCCTCCCATATTTACATTTAATGTTTACAGGCTGTTCTAAGAGAAGATAAGCCGTTGAATTCAGACATACTAGTGCTTTTCCCATCGACATCTGCTATCATTACGCAGAAAGAACTCGAGATATGGGTGAATTCCCCGCTGATGGCTTATCTGGCCAATATGACCATTTACCAGGGGATGTTTGAAAATTTCAAGTACACATTAACAATGGGACAGGTATGAGTTACTGTTGTTACAAAGTATAGTTTCGAACGTTTAGTACACTTAAATTTTAAATAAATTAGATGTTTTAAATAGTTATATATTTCACATTTGTTGAAAAACTTTATTTTAAACAACACTATCACGGAATCCCTCGGGTGTAAATTAGCTATTGTCATTACCTAATTCTATTTGTGCAATACTTCGTTCTGGTGGAAATCACATGAGCTCGAGAAATATAAGAGTGACTAGACCTTTCTGATTTGTTCAAAGATCGGCTAGCTTAATCCTTGGTTATTGTAAACTTTCAAAGTAAATTTTCTCATAAAAATATGTTTTGTACTACTAAACGTTTTTAATTTGCATTTCTTCTTACCTTATAATGCTTTCACATGCTCAATTTCTGGTAGAAATATTCATAATAAATTCAAGAGATTTGAAATTTTGACTTAAAACTCGGTTAAGTTAACCGATCTTTGAACAACTGGGCCTGGGAAAAATCCGTTTAGGGTAAGAGCGGGTAAGCGCACTTAAACTTGTGATCTGACTTGTATATAAGGCACTTTACCTAGTGTCATTATTATAATATGGTATTACTTTAATATGTAGATATGCCTTTTGGCGCGGATTTAACGTTTATATATCATGGTATTTGTGTCTACATGTATGTCAATGCATGTATATGATGATATGTATGTTTCCTTTAGTAGGAAATAATACGTGTATATGAGTATGTAACAGGGTAACCAAGTCTTAACGTGTGCCACTTCAAGTTACTATAATTCGACTTCCGTCGCATGTATGTACCCGCCGTCCTAAGAATATCGATCATCAGCAACAAATATCGACACTTTTTGCATTTTTATATGTTCCAAACGTCATCGAACCAGCCAATCAGAATGCGGGGTTTTCATTAAGCTCGCCATTGATTCGTATATTTAGCAGACAAATTTAGAGCATTTTCCTTTTCCTTGCAGACATTCTATGGCGTTGAAGCTATCACGGAATCCGTTGACCCCGAAATCTTAGTAACGGAGCAGGGCATGAGCTTACTGATACGGTCTAGTAGGCACGCTTTAAGTCATACATCCCATGGTGCCTATCAGATAGCAGACTGTATTAAAGTATGGGTCAATTTGGTAAGTATATGCATCGCATACGGTATGGTAGGCCAATTCACTTGGTCACTTTAAGATAGCAGGAAGTATTAGTGATAGGTAATTTATAATGTTATATATGCATTTTGCAGTTAAAGTATAACAACATCGCGTTCAAATTTAGTAAAAGGTCAAATACTATCCTGCAATTTGATTTAGTTATTTTGTTGAACAGGACAATCCAACGACGCTATTGTACTTGTTCTTTTATGTTTAGATGCATCTTCTCAACACCATACATATCGTCCGCTCTACTGGCTGAAGTTGATGCGAGCTTATCGGATGGCCCGTTAACTTTTGAGTCGTTAAATCGATAGGGCCTTCATAAACTTTCATTCACCGAAAATGCAAGGCATAAGGCTCTCACATATTGCATGTAGTATAAACGTTTAGTTCTTCATCACAGCTTGTTCAAATGGTGACCCTATGGTCAAATTTAGTCCTGCCCCTGGGGTCACAGTTTTTCATAGTAATAAGTTATAAAGGGGAACTCTTTAAAAACAAATCTTCTCTGAAACAGCAACAGTACTAATATTTTGCATTTGATCTGATTCTATGGTACTCTATCGAGTTTGTTCAAATGGTGACCCTGGTGTCAAATTTGCCTCCGCCGCGGTTGTCACAGTATAACATATAGCTATAGAGAAAATCATTAAAACTTATCTGAAACCACAAGGCATAAAGCTCTCATATATCCATGTAGCATTAGCTTGTGGTCCTCTACAAAGGTTTCTTTTAATTGGTCACCATAGCGTCAAATTTGGCGACGCTTCATGGGGTACAGTTTTAAAAAGATTTATATATGCACAATTTTAAATATTCTTCTCTGAAAGTAAAAGAGGCTTAGTTTTGATAGTTTGCAGGTAGCACTAGCTTATAGTCCTCTGCCAAGTTTGTTCAAATGGTGGTCTACCACGTTTGTTCAACTTCGCTTTAGGGTACATATTTTTAAAAAGAGTTATAAAGGAACATCTGTCAAAAATGCTACAGAGTTCGAGCTATTATGTTTTGCATGTAACACTAGCTTATGTGCTCTACTTCGTTTGTTCAAATGGTGATGCTGGGGATTCAAACTCGGTCCCGTCCCAGGGTTTGTAGTTTTAAATTAGAGACAAATAGTAAGTTTAAAAAACGTTTTCTGAAATAGGAAGAGCTAGGTCGAATAGTTTGCATGATCATGAGCTAATGGGCATATTAAGTTTGTTCAAATGGTTACCACGAATTTGGACCAATACCAAGGTTCATTTCAAGACTTTTAACATTGACTTATGTAGGGGAAAACTTGAAAAACCTTCCTGAAAGCAAAACAGATAGGGCTCGTATAGATACATATAGTATACAGAATATCATCCACGTATGGCCTCTGCCAAGTTTGTTAAGGTTTAAATCGACCCTGCGTGCCCCTGTGGTAACACGTTTACGTAAGTGATAAGGACATTCTTTGTAAAACTTTCTCTGAACCTACCAAAGCTCTTTTGTATGACCATTTTCTGTTACTGTTGCAAGTGTCTATAATGTGACAATGTCATCAGATCAGCGATTCAGGTACAATTGGTCTTCATTTTTCAAATACTTCATTTTTCAAATACTAGTTTATGAAGGTTATCTCGGACACAAAAAAAAGTGTGGACAAATTCAAAAACTACCCATGTCGGACTAGAAACAGTATAATTAAGCGTTTGAGTTATTAGATTATTTAAAAATGTCAAACGTAGCCGAATTAACAGTCTAACTCCTTCATTTTTCATCTGATCCTTACCGAACTTCGTCAAGAATATTTATATCATTGAAAGCTTGAAAAAGTACATCTGGAAGCCTTATTTGAGTAGATATAGATAGCATAAGTGTTGCCGTTGACTATTTTTAAAGTGAAAAGTGTTATGTTTTGGTTTATTAGCACTCTAGTCCTTCATCATTTTTCATCCCATCTTTACCAATCTTGTTCAGAATGTTAATTCGATAAAATCTCGGAAAAGTTTGAAAAATAAGTGTTTAACCAGTAAAACCAGTAGATTGATACAGCTCCTTTTGTTCAAAACGTATCCCTATATCCCATATTATCATGCAGATATGCAATTTTCTGCCTAATAAAGGGGTGACCTAATACATTTTGTTCTATTAGGCACTGACCAGTAAAGCTAGTCAATGCGGAATCCCTCGGCGTTTATTGTACGTAACGTTATCTGACGTCATGCACGTAACGTTGCCTGACGTCATTAAACAAGCAAAAAATAACAACATGGCGGCGTCCTCGATAAGGGGGCACTCCACAGTTTAATGTACATTTCTCAATCATCAAACCCATGACAAGCCCTTAGCCTGAATCCTTGAGCAAAAATAAATCACATCATCATTGTGTCATACATTTCTTAGAAGACAATAAAATTACGCATGTTTCCATACCAAATAAAAGTATCAAAAAGCATTTTCTGTACAACTTTAGTCCCATTTCTTTAAGATTATCCCACCTCAAAACATGCTAAAAAAAAGCAATTTTAGCAATATTTCAAATGTCAATAAATAAAAATAAAAAAATCCTAGGCATACCAGGGTCATGTCTGCACTCATAATGCTCTTGCATATCAGTAAATGCTAAATTTTACATACCTACTCCGGCGTTTTAAAAAGTTATTCCATGCTGATCAACCCGTGAGTCAAAATCAGCCATTTTACCTCCTTTTTGGAAGTTTTTGCTTGGCTCACATTTTTCTATTTATAGCCCCAAAAAAAAAAAAAATGCATATTCCAATACACAAAAATAAACTTAGAAGTACTCAAAACTGAAAAAAAAACATCAAACATGTGCTTCATAATTATTATAAATACCATCCATGGACCTAAAAGATGCTTAGTTGATTTCTTTCTGATTTACGAAACTGAGGAGTGCCCCCTGAGCGTAACATTCTGACAAAGAGGTAATAATAGTAATCCATACAGAAAATGTGGATAATCTACATGATAAATAGAATATTATGTCAGTGCCTTTTACTATCAAGTTTATTAGGCTCGGCACGAAAACGAAGAATGGCTCAGCAGAGCCTCGCCATTATTCGTTTTCTAAGCCTCGCCTAATAAACTTGATAATAAAAGGCACTGACATAATATTCTCTATTTAAAACGTGTGTTCCACTGAAGTCCATGGAATAAACAAAACATCTTCGGCCCGGGATACATAGATACATAGGGAAACTGTAAATGTTGTTTTCATAGTTTGACAGAAATGATCTTTATATTCTAGGATATCAAATTTCGGATGTCCCATGGATAACAAACTGTTTCTCCCTGTTTGCATTGTATATTCTCAATGACTACTGCACACATTTTTCAGAAAGAACTGTGCATGAAAATGGCTCCACCATTAACGTCATACATGTATAATTTATCTTTCAGGCGGCTGTGATTCCATTTTCCATAACATTTAATGATGTGGACGTGGAAATATCGCCAGATATTGACCGGTAGTTATTACCCAAAACTTACGTTTAATGTAGTTGTTTTTCATGTGCTTACATATAAAGATTAGCATTATGCCATAAAATAACACTGGCTGACAATAAAAATCACCAACTGGTACATCTTTAAAATCTTAGCTTAGTTCGACAATAAACAATCGACCTTCGTGTTAAAGAGGTGTGGCCATTGTTGATGTCACAAAATCAAACTAACCTTTAAACGTATTAGATAGTTAACCCTTAACCCGCTAAGCACGACTATCATAGCCTTTATGTCCATTGTAAACCCATATCCGCCTGAAAGTAACTCGCAGGCTGATCAGGGTTTACAATGTCCGCAGATCAGTCATTTTCCCCCAAAACACCCCTTTGTCACATAAATAGAATGGTCTTAATTCAAAGCAAGAACAATCCACTATATATATGTAGCGGATTAAGGGTTAAAAAGGGGCAACAAAACGAGTGAGTATCAATCCTCATAGGCATCTTGTTGCCTAAATCAAATATATTCGTCTAAGTTCAGCACCTGGAAGTTCTATTTCGATAGCCGCCCTTAAGGATGAATGGCCACCCTTTTTGCAGTTTTATCAATTAACAAATGTAACTCTTAAACATCATATGAACATCAAATTTTATTTCTTGATAGTCCCGGAGAGAAATATATATTGAAAACCGTTGCTAAGTTGTATGTAAAAATAAGTATTATTTGCAAGACGTAGATACTAATTTTACCACTGCGTGACTGCACGGGAAAATGAGGTAAATCTGAATTGTATAGCTTCACAACTATTGCCGGATAATTGATAAATACATTTACCTTTGGATTAATTTACCTGTTCAAAGTTTTCTACGTCATCAAATAAAATCTTATTCTCGCTTTTCACAGATATTGAAATGTGTGAATTGTAAATATCTATTGACGTGTATTGATTTCGATTTAAATAAACATAAACATGTTCATGAAACAAAACATGGCTGGGGAACTTTAACTGTTGATACGTATACGTGAGCTGTGTATATCAGTGCTGGGATAATATACTCAGTACATTTAAAAACGCAACATTTTTGATTTTCAATTATTTATAGTCCGATGTTTTTTTGTTCAAATCAAGATTGTATTTTATGTTAGTGCACAAGTATCTTTATCCCAAAGGTATGGCGATAAACAGTTGCATAAGATTTGCTCTAATTCTTTCTGTTAAAACACATTTTGCACGAGGACTTCAATTCCATTGTAGAAATTCAAAAAACAAACAAGTGTTGCATTTTCAAATGTACTGAGTATATTATACTGTCATAGCTTGGTGTCTAATCAAACAGTGCATTGTCTTTCAGTTTGCAGTTGGTATACAATGTAACGGGATGGAACGGTAGCTGTCCCTTGCCGGTAAGTGGTTGTTCGGTACAACTCAGGATACAACCTGAGGTGTTTCTAATTATGTTTTTTTTAGCTCACAGGTGAGCTATTGAGATCACACTTCGTCCTTCGTCCGTCCGTAGTCTGTCGTCCGTCCGTCGACCGTCGTTAACCTTTGCTTCAAACGACTTCTTCTCAGAAACCTCTTAGCCAATGTTGACCAAACTTTCCACAGATGATCCTGAGTTGAATACTTTTCAAATTTGTTAAACTTGTGTCAACGCGACATCCAGGATGGCCAACATTACCATAAAAGATCGAAACCTTCAACAATATTCTTATCAAGAACCACTGGATAGATTTCGACAGTTTTTCTTTTTAAGTCAGAATATGCGTATTGTTAACCTTAACGGAGATGATAGAGACTTTGTGTCTAGTATTTGTTTATAATATTACCGTCAGTTTTTTATTAAATCCTCCCATGTTTCTAGCCGTTAATAGAAACAGCTTATTAGAAACGAACGATTCGTTAACAAGACATGCTGACTTTTTAACTCTTGTATTTACATAACATTACCTGTACTATAAATAAACCATTTGGATATGCACACTTCCTGTGTTGTGCTTAGCGTCGGCGCAGCGTGTATGGGATACAGCGTAATTAGCACTCAAATATTTATTCGACATAGTCTGTATAGTTTAATTCTATTCAGTTTATTTGTTAGCATAATTTCTAAGTCGTAACGCTTCCGAGTGCTTCGTCAGCAGTTTCAATTTATGTGTTAATAAGCATATTCTGCCTTTAAAATGATAGCCAACGCCTAGATTATCAAGTTTATTCAAATGAAGTTCCCGGGGTCAAAAATAGCCGTGCACGGGGTGTCTAAATTTTGTATATGGAGATTTTGCATGTTTTGCATAGACTTATATAGGGGAAACACTTAAAAAGTCTTCTTCTCTGAAACCACAAGGCACAAAGATCTCATATATTACCCGTATCATCAGCTTATGGTTCTCTAGCAAGTTTGTTCAAATGGTGACCCGAGGGTCAATTTTCGTCCCGCCCTTGGGGTCACAGTTTTACATAGACTTATATAGGGGAAAACGTAAAAGTATTCTGTTCTGAAACTACAAGCGCCAGAGGTTTAATATTTTGCATGGACTATACAAATGGATATAAAAATCGAATAGGAATAGTAGCATTCAAGGACGAAGTCAACCACAAACACACAAAGAAAAACTATATATAAAGATGAATAAAAGGCAAGATAAGACATCACAAACACACAAAGCTTATATAAGCTTATGATACTCTACCAAGTTTGTTCCAATAATGAAACTGGGGTCACATTAGGCCCCGCCAAAGGGTCACATGTTTTAAATAGACTTATACTGGGAACAGCCTAAAAAAATCTTCTCTGAAACTACAAGAGCCAGAGGTTTAATATTTTGCGTTTACCATAAGTTTATGGTCCTCTTCCAAGTTTGTTCAAATGGTGACTCTGGGATCGCATTTGGCCCGCCCCATGGTTCACATGTTTTACATACACGTATAAATGGAAACTCTTTTTTAAAAAATCTGTCTAAAACTACAAGAGTCAGGGGTTTGAAATTTTGTATTTATTTTAATTTTATGGTCCTCTATAAAGCTTGTTCAAATGGTGTCCATGGGTTTACATTTGGCCCCGCCTCAGGGGTCAAATATTTGGCATAGACCTGTATAGGGAAATATTTAAAAAGTATTCTTCTCTGCAACTACAAGAGCCAGAGGTTTAATATTTTGCATTTACTATAAGCGTATGGTGCTCTTCCAAGTTTGTTCAACTGGGGTCATATGTTTTACACAGATCACCTTTTCAGTATTTATTGTATAGGGAAACACTTTTAAAAAATCTTCTTTTCTGAAACTACACGAGCCAGAGGTTTAATATTTTGCATTCACATTAAGCTTACGGTATTCTGCCGAGGTTGTGAACATGATGTCACATTTAGCCACAGGGGTCACGTGTTTTACATAGACTTACATAAGGAAAAACTTTAAAAAATCTTATTCTCTGAATCCACAATGCACAGAGCTCTCATATATTACATGAAGCATCATGGTTCTCTACCAAGTTTATTCAAATGGTGTCCCTGGGGTCACAGGTTTTACATCAAACGATTTTTTTTATATCTTCTCCTCTGAGACCAAATGGTGTAGCGATCTCATATATTGCACATAGCATATGGTCCTTTACCAATTTGCTTAAAAGGTGACCAAGTTTGTTCAAATCGTGACCATGGGGTCAAATTTGATACCACCCCAGATGTCACATATTTTCCGTAGAATTGTATAGGGAAAAGCCTTAAAAGATGTTCTGCTCTGAATCCGCCGTTATACACTTACTGAACATGAACAGATGGGTATAACTATCCAACCAGAATCGACCCTGGGGTCTATTCCCGTCATTGGGGAGATAACCCTTGGGTCATAACTTGGAAACTGTTGAGAAACCCACCCTAAAGTCATATAAACTCTTACTGGTCATGAAGAGGCGGATACAACCATCCAACCAGCATCCCCATCTCTGGGGGCATAGACCCTAGGTCATAGCCCCTAGGCCATAACTTGAAAACAGTTGAGATCTAACCCCTATAACCATATAGGCATGAACAGAGCAATACAACCATCCAACCAGCTTTAGCCCCGGTGTCCATTCCCACCCACGGGGACATAGCCCTTTGGTCATAACTTGAAAACGGTTGAGAGCCCACCCTATAACCATACATACACTTGTTGAAGGCAGGCACGGGTTTTTGGTCCGCCATCGACTGAATGATCTAATTCTGTTCTGAAATACTCAGATTTTTTTGGCATTTTCTCATACTTGCAAAGAACTTCAGGTGAGTGATTCAGGGCTAATTTGGTCCTCATGGTATATTTGTATGTATATTTTTACAACAACATATACGTGTATCGTTTCCTAATTTCTCTGGATGTGGACTTACTTGTTAGAGATTTCCTTTTGATGGGGATAACTGTTGTTTGTTTTTGTACACTGTTTTGTCAATTTGAGCGCTGAAGACAGGATAATAGGAGGCTGTGTACACTTACAGTCGATTAAAGCTAACCAGTGGGCCATATTGCCTACTGACCAATCTTAAGCTTGTCTTTCACCACTATTTGTGTTGTGTATTGTCCCTTTCATAATATAGTTAATTTGCTCTTTGTTTGTGGTACAGTGCGGATCTACGGTGCCATTGCGTTTGGGTGCTGTGATTTCTAAAGACCTAATTTTCTCATTTTGTATAAATGTTTGTGCATCAGGCTTTTTCTAGAAGAATCTACACGTTTATAAATATTTCAATTTATTATAAAAATTGTATATCAATCAAAATATGGTGCTAGGACTGAGTTGTTTAGGTCTCAAGTTGAATTCGCCATAGATGTTTGAATGGAATCAGGCGTAATACGCTTAACTTAACCCTGGTGCCTAACATAGGATAGCATATACTACTATGCAAAATGAATTTCCTTGAAAATAATGGGTCATTATACGCTCATTCATTACTTTATTTACTGTTTCAGATTTTGAAAACCGATATTGATGAAATGCAAAGGTCCATAATGAAACAGTACAATGCGGAGTTTGAAAGAACATTGAAAGGTAAATGCACACATTCCAATTATGCCGATTTGTGTTGTTGTTGTTGTTTTTATTGTTTTTTGTTGTTGTTTTTTTATCTTTAAAAAGACTCTTGTTTTTCACGCGTTCCATATAATGACTGGAATTTTAATAGGTTAACGTAATCACTAATTGAAATAACGTAATGAAACGTTTCAGAATTTTAGATTCAGTTTTAGACAAATGGAAGGTTTAAAAATGTCTTGTACACATGTATACCGTCATGGTTGCATTAGATATGTCAAATTATGTAGTCTTCATTATTTTAGTATAGTTACTCGTTCACTTGTTTCAGGAAAGTCAATGAAGATTGTATTGCCATATGCCAAAGATGCTGTTGTATTCAAGGATACCGTGGTGGAACTTGTTAAGGTATGACTGTACGGGGTTTAATTTCTCTTATAACAATATTTCAGTCATATCACGAGGATGTCTATTACCATGAATAAGCTCAATGCTCAACATTATAGTGTTTCCCCACTGGAATACCACGCCGTAGACACATGCCATGATAATCCACCTATAGTCATACTATACTGACACCGGGCTGACAAGTCCTATAGAACTATCCTTTATATAAAGAATATCAAGCAAGGGAGCTACTAGTACCATTGTATGGTCTTTGATAAGATCCGGTCAGGGATTGAACCCACTAGCTCCTGCGTGCGGGGGGGGGGGGGGGGGGGGGGGGGGGGGGGGCTCTGCAAATAGGCCTCGCCGTTGTTACTTGTAATACACGATATATGAAACTTAATTTACCCAAAGAAAAGACAAATGCCTATATTATGAGAAATGGACTTGCATAATTGTATATTAGTAAAAACAAGCTGTACATGTCCATTCTGTAAGTATGGAATAGACGAAATAAGTTAATTGAACATGCGGTTAAAGGTCGTGCCCATCATTTATTTCATTAAAGCGTCGTATGGTCAGCGTTAGAGTTTAGGATTTAAATTTTTTAAGTTCAAATCTTTTAATTTGCTCCAAGCAAAGGAAAGTAAATTATGGTAAATATATGGAGTCATTATTAAAATTGCACGTGTATCCCTTGCCGAAACGAAAGGCAAGATGAAACCATCTACCACTTTTCTAATAGCTAGTGTTATTTACTTAAAACCTGTTTGTACATATGAAAAGCAAAAAAAACAAAACATTTCTTTAGCTACTGATAAATATAAAAGGCAACACCTGTTTAATATACTGTTTGTACATTTGAACAGCAAAAAACTATTTCATGTACTGTCTGTACATAGAAAAACATAGACCTATTACATATACTATTTGTACATATAAAACGCAAAAACCTATTTCATATCTTATTTATCATATGAAAAGCAAAAACCTATTTCATATACTGTTTGTACATAAAACAAACATCCTATTCAATATATATGTTATACTTTATAATTGTTCTGTTAATTGTTATAACGTATATTGAGCCTGGAAAGTACATACAAAAGCTTTCATTAATTTTACTTAAACCATAATATCGCTTTACTTATACCATAATACTGTTTTACTTATACCAAAATACCGTTTTACTTATACCAGAATACCGTTTCAGGACTCGCTGGTCGTCAGTGCCGATCTTGAAGTCGGACCAGTCAGTACTCAAAAGACGGAAAGAACTACCCTGCAACACACGACCTATGTAAACAAATACCGACATATCACGTACTCAACCGGGACCACTGATGTATACGCACCGATCAACGGCGCCGGAACTCGCAAATTGTTTTACCTTGGGCTTATTCTGTCGGTACTGATAACTCTGTGTTAACTAGAGCATAACGATTGTCTAACCATTCGTGTTAGAGAAATCGTATATTGGTTGGGGGATAGAATAAATACTGATAATGGAGGTCTTTCGGAAGCAACAACTCAATCAAGATAATATCGTAGCAGACTGTTGTATTCCGTCTGTTCATGAGAGGTAATGTTAGACGCAACACCCCTCACGCCACTAGCACCTTCTTAAGCGGTATTTTACGTCAAAGCCACCTATATTGACTTGTTGGTCCCAACGGACCAGTAAAGGACATAACAGAGTCGTAGCGCGTGAAGGTTTTTTATAGGCGCCAACGCGACTGTTAATAATAAATTAAAACGAGACAAAAGTGTCCCAATGCAGCAAGCGATCAGTCAACAAGCACTAATGCACACAGTGCAACATTATATCAGATGACAGTGCGCTGTATGTATTTGTTATTCCTAACGTATTTTTCAACTAAAATGTATGCACACTTTCAACAATATTGTTTTGCTCAAGTACGTTTTCCAAACATAATTTCCCCGTAAAGTTGTTCAAAAAGATAAGGGCATATAATATGCTAAAAAAATAGCTGTGTAATACCATGGTAAGTATAAGCCTCCCTTGATATAAGTATGGGTGTCGTCTTCGTGCATAACGTTATGCATAATCATAGGTGTCGTCTTCGGGCATACGTTCTCTTCCTACTATCCAGTCATTTAAATATAATTATAAAATGTTTATTGCAAAATGCACATTAACATGATTGATAGTATTATTTATTTATTTTTATTTTTTTTTATTTTATTTTTTTTGCTTGGATATATATGTACATTATGTAAGACTTCTAAGATGTCTTCTATATTCAAATATAACTGAGTGTTTGTCAAAGACTGAATGCTTTTATTGTTAGCGTATTTGTAAGACTTCTAAGATTTCTTCTATATTCAAATATAACTGAGTGTTTGTCAAAGATTGAATGCTTTTATTGTTAGTGTATTTGTTAAAAGCACTAAATGTTTGTTAATTCATGTACAGAAGGTCGCATTGAAAATATGATGTGTATATCTTGATAGTATGTCATAATGTGTTAACCTTCTTTAAATAAAGAATGTATTATTATTATTATTATTATAACGTCGTGCATAATTATGGGTGTCGTCTTCGTGCATAACGTTGTGCATAATAATGGGTGTCGTCTTCGTGCATAACGTTGTGCATAATCATGTGTGTCGTCGTCGTACATAACGTTGTGCATAATTATGGGCGTTGTCGTTGTGCATAACGTCGTGCATAATCATGGGTGACGTCGTCTTGCATAAAGTTGTGTATGTCTTGCATAATTTAAAATAGTACGAACGAATTAAATATGGGATATGACTTGTTTGATGTTACACCAACCTTGGTGTTTCCCGCCAGGTAATCTATGCATTGCTGTAGCCGTATATCGTTGTAAATGGGGCCCAGGGCTATATCTAAAATAGTTGTGTTTAGACAGAGATTGTCTTCCTATTAATGATAAAAGTATATTCCACTACGAAATATTTCGGGAAAAGTACCTGTTGCGTTTATTTAAAACAAAAAATATGGGGGAAATGAAGAAAAACAAGGATTTGAAGCTACTGCAAAAAATAAAACAATACGACTTTAAATCTAACCCATTGTGCCACTACAGTAGTTCACTCGGGTGAATAAATACTGATAAGGGAGAAACAACAAACAATAACCAAGAGAATAAAGAAGAGACTCAGTTGTATTGTCTGTTCGTGAGAGGTAATGTTAGAAGCAACATCTCTCACGTCCTATAGCATCGGCTTAAGAGGTATTCTACTTCAAAGACACGTATGGGGCTCCTGGATCCCAAAAGACCAGTAAAATAAAAGTACTGGACTGTGGTAGTTTTTACAGCCGTCACACTGCACTAAACAAACGCTAGTGTGCTTGATTGTAACCGTAGGTCATTATTTAATATTTCTGTGAAAATTTACGTTTATACAGTGCTATCATGGAAGTGTCCGTTCATCTTATACATGTTTTTAAATGCATATCTGTAATTTATTTAAATGTAGATCATTATGTAATGCCTGTGTTCTATAGCTATCGTGGGTGTGTTTGTTCATATGTACATTTGTTTTTAAATGTACAACTGTATTATATTAATATATAGATTTATCATAATTCAATATTTCTGTGAAAACTCACACAATCGTTTTATGTACTTTACATAGCTATTCTGGATGTGTCTGTTCGTATGTATATTTGTTTTGAAATGCGTAGCTGTATTATAACATAGATGATACATTAATAGTTTAATGGAAAAAAAATAGTTCTTTGAATATCATTATCTCACATCATCCACCGGTAATGTAAAATATTGTATCGATAGTATAGCTATCGCGTATGCATTGTCGTTTGTTGTAATGCCACCAGTTCTATAAAAACAGTATATAAATGCAATTTCTGTTTCATTTGTTTTCACTCAATTTGCATTGTTAAGATGGTCATTAAAATGTGTTAATCAACCTCTTAATTGTTACTATGTACTAATACCAAATTGTTAAGTATCTATACCTCCTACAACAGGCATGTTTTACTACATATACTCCTCAAAATAATTTAGGACCATGTTTAGATTTTGGTCATTTTTAAAGTGCTGTAATTGAACAATTCACTCTTTTTTGTTGTTGCAATTTTCAAGTTTTAATTACTTGTATTCGATGGCAATTGTTACATTACACACATGTATTAACTTTTTATATGAATCTGAAATCCATAATATTAAAGATTAAGTAACTATTACTGTTATATTGTGTTGTCCTTAAATTATTTTGAGTATAGTATATGTAAATCATTTCTAAACCTACTGACGTCGAGGTATATGTATATATAACGCATTTTTGAGAATCCAAACTCTATAGACACAATATAAACGGCTTTAACCAGCCAGACCAAACCCTAAAACTGGAGCGTCGAATTACGTATTACCAACTCATAATTCATCAAACACGTGTATTTTAACAACCCGTGAAAAATCATATACTTGTAATCGGCACAGATACATTAGTATGTGACTTGAACACCTGGATATACTTTTGATAAACTTTGCCGTTATTTGGCTGGTTAGTTCTTAAATACGTGCTTACATACCTTATGTGCGGCATGGGTAAGACAGCTACACTTGCAATGGTGAAGCAGAAAGCGTGATGAATGCTGATTACGTTATCCGGCCATAGGAGAAATTATGCAACAGAAACGGGCAGACAATGCAAACTACCTGTAGCGCTGCTGATCACATTATCCGACCATAGGAGAAATTATGCAACAGAAACAGGTAGACAATGCAGAACTACCTGTAGCGCTGCTGATACGTTATCCGACTATAGGAGAAATTATGCGACAGAAACAGGTAGACAATGCAGAACTACCTGTAGCGCTGTTGATACGTTATCCGACCATAGGAGAAATTATGCAACAGAAACGGGTAGACAATGCAGAACTACCTGTAGCGCTGCTGATCACATTATCCGACCAGAGCAAACATTATGCAACAGGAACGGGTAGACAATGCAGAACTACCAGTAGCGCTGCTGATACGTTATCCGACCATAGGAGAAATTATGCGACAGAAACAGGTAGACAATGCAGAACTACCTGTAGCGCTGCTGATACGTTATCCGACCATAGGAGAAATTATGCAACAGAAACAGGTAGACAATGCAGAACTACCTGTAGCGCTGCTGATACGTTATCCGACCATAGGAGAAATTATGCGACAGAAACAGGTAGACAATGCAGAACTACCTGTAGCGCTGCTGATACGTTATCCGACCATAGGAGAAATTATGCGACAGAAACAGGTAGACAATGCAGAACTACCTGTAGCGCTGCTGATACGTTATCCGACCATAGTAGAAATTATACAACAGAAACGGGTAGACAATGCAGAACTACCTGTAGTGCTGCTGATCACATTATCCGACCATGGGAGAAATTATCCAACAGGAACGGGTAGACAATGCAGAACTACCTGTAGTGCTGCTGATTACGTTATCCGACCATGGGAGAAATTATGCAACAGAAACGGGTAGACAATGCAGAACTACCTGTAGCGCTGCTGATACGTTATCCGACCATGGGAGAAATTATGCAACAGAAACAGGTAGACAATGCAGAACTACCTGTAGCGCTGCTGATACGTTATCCGACCATGGGCGAAATTATGCGACAGAAACAGGTAGACAATGCAGAACTACCTGTAGCGCTGCTGATACGTTATCCGACCATGGGAGAAATTATGCGACAGTAACGGGTAGACAATGCAAAACTACCTGTAGCGCTGTTGATACGTTATCCGACCATAGGAGAAATTATGCAACAGAAACGGGTAGACAATGCAGAACTACCTGTAGCGCTGCTGAAACGTTATCCGGCCATGGGAGAAATTATGCAACAGAAACAGGTAGACAATGCAGAACTACCTGTAGCGCTGCTGAAACGTTATCCGACCATAGGAGAAATTATGCGACAGAAACGGGTAGACAATGCAGAACTACCTGTATCAATCATTGCAAGCGCTGGTTCACGTCATGCTTGAACTAAGATGCTTCTTGAAATGGGGAATGTTACTAAAACATGCTAGGTGAATAGAAATCATTAAAATGTTGAAAATATGAGCGGCTGAAATTGTTTGTGTCATCACATCACCTCATTGGACTAAAACCTAAAGACTGACCAGTGGAGATAAAATAATACAATGCCAATAATTATTTACAAATTATATATATACATGTATTTACATTGATCAATACATCTTGTTATTTAGAATCTGCTCAACAACCAAATGAAGGCAAACAATCCGATTTCCATCCATTAAGGGCCAGATTGAATGCCAAAGACAACCGCATTGGAAATGTGTAACCCTTGTATACATAGTATGTATACTAAACGGAGCTCTAACGTGTCCATGTTATTATTTTTTGTTGTTGTTGTTTTTCATTTTCTTGTATTAATACTATTTCGCATGGGTAAATTTGAATCGAATACCAATATTTTGTTCCAATTTATTTTCAGATGACATATTTTCAAGCTTGATGCATGTTTATGTTCTGTCGAACGAGCAACTCGATTTTTCTAAAATATATTTCTCTAAATGTTTTTTTGTGAAATACAATCGATATCAAAATGATGTACATTATGTTCAAAAGGTGTTTGTAAAAAATTTGAAGAAAATTGCAGCACCTTTAACGTACCGCACATAAGGCTTTACGTTCACTTTGAAGGTGAACTTATTTCATGAAATTGTCAAAAGTTAAAGAATTGGCTTTATGGAAAGAATTAAATAACGGTATATTTCTTTCTTATTTATGGTATTCCTAACTGCTAAATTAACACTTTAAACTTGCTCTCAACTGATACCAACTACAGGAAATGTACTCCTTGCATTTTTTTTCTATTTTTTGTCCAAAGAAACCGTAAACATGCTTTGCAAGAGTTTTGAACGAGTAATGAATTGAATTGAATTGGGGTTTTAAGGCGCACCAACACATGAAAAGGTTATATGGTGCCTAACAGGCTTATCTTCAATGTACATCGAGATAAAAAGGCATGAAAATGCCAGGCTCATCTTCAATGTACATCGAGATAAAATATGGAAAATGGGCATAGAACCTTCTCACCCTGAACTGCAGAGTTGCTGCAAATTCTATCGTAGAAACTCCATTTACGCTGGAACGAGTAATGAAAAACTTAAATAGCTGTATATGTACACAAAAAAGAAAACTAAAATAACCAATCAATCGTAACAACCTACGTTAAAGGTACATGTAACGCTATGTAAATATAATAACAATCACCTATTCTGTAAAACGTATCCCTATCTTTAATGAAACAACGTTTACTGTTTTTATTGAAATTGAAGATGTAGAAAACTATCTTTAGTGTGGGCAGTTGTTACATGTAAGGTAAAACAAAATAATGTTACCTTTAACGTTAGAGTTGTTACTGAAGGTGATCGTTACCTTTAAGGTTGACATTATCTTTACCTGATGTTGTTACGTTTAACACTAAGTGTTACCCTTAACAGAGGGTGTTGCCTGCAGCGAAATTGTTACGGTTAACAGTGTTACACCACCTTCTTCTAGAAGTGAGTTTAGACGTCAGTGTAATGTATGAATGGCTAGCACGCATCCAGGGCCAAACTATTGTAACCATATATAAATAAAGAACAATATACAGTAGCTTCCTTTTATGTCCTCAACATGAAGGTCAGGATTTATCTATGTGCCCGTTATGTCCTCAACATGCAGGTCAGGATTCTCTATGTGCAGAAACCCTGCCCAATGCATAACTAACGTTTCTTTCATCTTCAATTACCACAGGCATGTTTTTCATTGTCGCTTTAATTGCGATTTTCGTTTCAAATTGATTTCAATAGGACTTTTCAAATAGTAAAATACAAAATTATGATCAGGACAATACCACCTTTCATGATAGATTTATTTTGGTATTAAGTAACGTTTATTTTGATATTAAGTAACCTGGGATCAGACCTGTGGTTAATATTTATTAAATATTGTACTAGATCTGTTATTTATGTGTATGTGCCATTTACTCTATAAAAATAGTCTTTAGATCACAGTTTATTAACAGTATGATGATGGTGAGGACTATTCCATTCAAGGCAAACACTGGACCCCTGGAAGGCACTTATGAAATTAAACACCCACCCATAGATGCAAATTCGAGTTTAAAGAACCAAATTTCGGCTAATAGGGTTCACCCATAATATTCATCAGTCTGCCTTCCTGGGGTCCCACGTATGTTTTAATGGATTAGCCCCAAGTATACCAGGGACTCCAGAAAGTCAATTTAATACAAATCTATTGGTGAACTCTATTTTCTGAAATTAAGTTCTTTAAACTTAATTTTGGGTATATGTGTGGTGTTTTATTTCAAAAGTGCCTTCCTGGGGTCCTATGTATGTTTTAATGGAATAGCACTGGGCCCCCAGTTTTATTAAACATCTTACGATAAATCTCAACATTTTAAAACTGTTCACATTTTTGCATCTATGCATTCAATTATGTGTACATTATTTGCAAAAATATCAAATGCACAAGAAAATGAAATCGCGTTCATTTGTGAATTGTAAATCAAAGTAAAGAATTTAAGAAATTGTTTCTTAAAACCAGGCCCAGTCTGATGTATAACACATAATTTACTCAACAGAAACCATGATATTAAAGTATGTTCATACAAAGCAAACAATAAATTAGGCTATTTTCTTCAGCATTTAATACTGGCGAGAATAAAAACAATGTCAATAAGAAAGAAGAGGATGATCTTGAACACAATTTAATAGTAAATAAAAGGAAACCAATAAAATGCCCAATTTAATATTGTTGTTCCCACAAGATGCCAAAATACTGATATTAGAAACAAAATGTAATGACATTTATCACGTTAACTATAGAGAGGTTTTAAAATGACTAACAGCAATCTTAAATTAAAATGTACATCTCGATTTATTATTCCAACTGGCATATAATTAAATTAGAAAAAAACAACATTTTTGTTTTATTCTTTACCAAATGTTGAATTGAATTGGGGTTATAAGGCGCACCAAAACAATATATTATTGGTTTATTATAATATAGTTATATGTAAAACAATTTGCTTTGAACTACTGTAATAATTAATATTAATGTGTGAACATGCAAATAAAGTAGAAAAACTAACAGGACACTGTGAAACAAATCAAGACAGTCCTGTGTCCCTTTAAATCAAAAATAGATGTTAACGCTTATTTCATAAATTTTGATTTCAAATGGTAGTTAGTAAAAATATTATATTACATACCTTCTTCAATGATCATAGAGTCATCTAAACCATTAAAATGCAATAATTTCAGGTTTGTTACAGGAAATTGGTATCCTATTAACAGAATAATCAAACAGACACACAAAAATATTGTATTTATCTACAATTAAAATTAGGACCTTAGCTTATTAATCCAGTATTACTATAGTTAAGGGATATTCCATTAAACATACATGGGACCCCAGGAAGGCACTTCTGACTTGAACACCCACCCATAGATGTAAAATTGAGTTTGAATTGAATTCACTACCGCTCATGAACAGTCTCAATCAAACCGAGACTGCAATATTTCGTATGTGTCGTGCTCAGCCGTTTCCAAAGGTCCACTATCATACCCTTTTTTAATGAACCAAATTTTAGAAAGTTCTATTATTTCAGAAAATTTTATTATTTCAGAAAATAGGGTTCACCCATAGATGTTTATTAAATTGCCTTCCTGGGGTCCAGGTATGTTTTAATGGAACAGCCCTAATTCAAAGGAAACGAACTTCAGAGTATTCAATTGTCTTTATCATACTAGCCTACCACTACCATATGTTAAACATAAATTAGTAATATGTAAAAACAATTTGTCTTGAACTATTCCTACACCAGTTAAAATCATGATTTGAACACTAACAGAAAAAAACACTTATAATATATTATTAAAATAAAAACTACATTTTAATACTGAATTTGTTATTTTATTCAAGCTATTTTCCTGTGTATATCATTCAATGAATTATCAAATGCAGGAGATTCCCAGAATAAATTCAAAACGTGGAAGACTGTATTGGTGCAAAAATTAGAGTAATACATGATATCATTATTGTTTGGATAATAGATTAAACCATAGAAAATTGTTGTTTCTGGGTCTTTTATACCAAATTGAGTTGAGACCTTTATATTGCTTATAAAACCATTCTTATCGACTGTTATACGTTTACTATTAGACTGACGTTCCATGTAAAACTTGTGTTGCATTATGCCTTGAATACTTAGATAAATTAGAGATTCCATTCAAGCAGGACAGCGCAGGAGGCACTCTTGAGGACGTAGGCAGACATCACAGCAATAACATCCATTTTCACTGCCCTAAAATCAGAGCTTAATTACCCTTCGAACAATAATTACCACTTATATACATGTATGCACCATTCCAGAAGTATCTATGTACAAAATGTAAATGATTATAAAATCAGAGCATTGGGTGGCAGAGCACAGTCAACATGTGTTCAGACTATAGAGTACTGCCTCGAGTAGACGAGAGGAATGTTACATATCTCTAATATTGTAATTAGATCCAGCTTTCTTTAACACTATCTGGATTATACAATCACTGTCTATATTGAGAGATAGTGTCAAGGTTATAGCAAACTCTCCTTTAAGTGTGTGTTTAGCCAGTTGATCGGAAAATAGATACTGGACAGTGTTTTATTGAGTCTACAGTGTGAAGGTTATTATTATATAGTAATTTCTCCTTTAAGTGTGTGTTTGGTCCAGTCGACACCGCGTATGTAGAGACTGAATATCGTTATAATGAGATCATGATGCTTGTCCAATTACTGCTGTGCTAGGAAGGTCCTGATTCTTTGTAACAACTCCTTCTTTACGTTATCTGGCACAAGAGCTGCAAAATACAAAACACATATTAAAAATATATAGGAAAAGTAGGTTGGAAATTGTCTAGAAATTTGCTTGAGCTAAGATTTACACTGATCCATTCATAATGAAATTTACTACCACCAGTCCAGAGTGTGGTTAGTCACTTCACTCATTGTACCTCTTTATCTTAAGGGGTTACAGAGTTCAGGATCGGATTTGAAAAATTCGGTAACAGCTGAATGAAGTTATCATGCTCACAAACCAAAAATCTCTGATTTAAACATTATCAAGATTAATAACTGTAAACCATGCACTGAATTTGCTCATTGTCGAAACCATCTGATATGTTATTGAAACAAACCATCGAATCAAATCTGATGAAAATTGGAAACCATCTACTTAAGTTGTTGTGAACACAAGCTAAAATTCTGCCATAGTTTAATAATCAAGGGCAGTAACTATGCAACACACAGTCAAACCCGTCCAAGATTTAATTGAAACAATAATTTATGTCAATTTTGGTGTAAATCGAAACTGGTTTACTAAAAGTTATCATGGTCACAAGATGAAATTTTGATTTATTTTTCTTGACTAATCATCAATTTTGTTGTAAAATTGGAAATTGTATAAAGAAGTAATTGTGTTCAGAATGAGAAGCTAAAATTGTGCTATTTCTTAATAATCAAGGGCAATAACTCTGTAACACACTGGTCAAACTTTTCCATGATCTTGTGGAAACAAAGCTTTCTGTCAAATTTTGTGAAAATCAGAAACCGTTTACCTAAGTTATCGTGTTCGCAACAATTATCTATCGGTCCGACAGATGGACAACATGCCATCACATAGAGCTAAGAAAACACCTTTACTATTCGTCATTTTATATCTCTCTATCTCACTCGTTTAACCAATCACATGTTGACACGTACAGACGTGCACATGCAGTTAAATGTGAAGGCACCCGGATAATCCTGGTATTAGACGGACCATAGACATATTAATAGGTCTGTGGACAGATAGATCTGCTCTGCTATTGTTCAAACACAAAGTGTACATGTATATCTTCTCGAGCTCTATCTAATTATATGACCGTGTTTCATGGAGTATCGAGCATGATAGAAATAGTCAAGTCATTATAAACTCTTAGAACAATATCTGTACACACATGTATGAGATTTAACATAGCTGTTAACAATACTAGCACTAGAAACACAACATGATACTCCTCCCAGTCATATTATGGTCTCCAGGGCCGATCAGTCTTCCCAGTCACAGTAGAGTCTAAGAGTGCCGACCAGTCCTCCCAATCACATGAAAGTTTAGAGGGCCGACCAGTCCTCCCAGTCACATTATAGTCTAGAGGACCGACCAGTCTACCCAGTCACATTATAGTCTAGAGGGCCGACCAGTCCACCTAGTCACATTATAGTCTAAAGGGCCGACCAGTCCTCCAGTCACATGAGGGCCGACCAGTCCTCCCAGTCACATTAGTCTAGAGGGCCGACCAGTCCACCTAGTCACATTATAGTCTAGAGGGCCGACCAGTCCTCCCAGTCACATTATAGTCAAGAGGGCCGACCAGTCCTCCCAGTCACATTAGTCTAGAGGGCCGACCAGTCCTCCCAGTCACATGAAAGTTTAGAGGGCCGACCAGTCCTCCCAGTCACATTATAGTCTAGAGGACCGACCAGTCCACCCAGTCACATTATAGTCTCTAGGGCCGACCAGTCCACCTAGTCACATTATAGTCTAGAGGGCCGACCAGTCCTCCCAGTCAAATTATAGTCAAGAGGGCCGACCAGTCCTCCCAGTCACATTAGTCTAGAGGGCCGACCAGTCCTCCCAGTCACATTATTGTCTAGAGGGCCGACCAGTCCTCCCAGTCACATTATAGTCTAAAGAGCCGACCAGTCATCCCAGTCACATTATAGTCTAAAGGGCCGACCAGTCCTCCCAGTCAAATTATAGTCAAGAGGGCCGACCAGTCCTCCCAGTCACATTATAGTCTAGAGGGCCAACCAGTCCTCCCAGTCACATTATAGTCTAAAGGGCCGACCAGTCATCCCAGTCACATTAGTCAAGAGGGCCGACCAGTCCTCCCAGTCACATTAGTCTAGAGGGCCGACCAGTCCTCCCAGTCACATTATAGTCTAAAGGGCCGACCAGTCATCCCAGTCACATTAGTCTAAAGGGCCGACCAGTCCTCCCAGTCACATTATAGTCTAGAGGGCTGACCAGTCCTCCCAGTCACATTATAGTCTAGAGGGCTGACCAGTCCTAGCACTACCTTTGATATGCTGAATGTCAAGCACGGGAACAATTAGCACCATTTTTTTATTTGACCCATCGGGGAGTGAACCAACATCATTCCACATCTGAGGCAGAAAAAAGCAGGATACAATAATTCAATAACACAAAACTCTTACCTCTGCCTTTTGGAGTAATTTCTGATACCAGGTCATCCACTGTGATATGCTCAAGGCCCTTTTGTTTCACAACCTCTGAAAACAGGAAAACAAAACAAACTAAAAATGCAATATTTACAAAACTGATTTTACATGTATTTTCCAAATGAAAAAACATGTTAACCCCACGCTTCGATCGCCCACCCCCAACCTACTACTTTTAACCTGGCATAGGAGTATTTCAGATATGGTGTGGGTAGTGGTGGAAACACTTCTGCGCCAAAACCCCTCTCAGATTATTACACATTTTTTATTTATGAGTCCCTAGCAAATATTATGCATCCTAGATGCAGAAAGCGCTGGTAACAAAATCACTGAGTGATCCTGCCATCCCTTGTCCCAACGCCTATGTAGTTAAACAATCATTTCCCAACATCTCACATATTTCGCCCTATTTACATGTAACTATTGAACTTAAAATAAAGCAAATATTTTGTTGAAGATCTTGTTCGGGGAACTTCCCTCTACGGGATAATGATAATAGTTATAAAAAGTTACTGTTTACCTTTGCAATACTGTTTAAGCTGGTCCCTCCATCCACACTCAACAAGTCTTGTCCTCAACAATTCCTTTAATCTAAGTGTACAGAACAAACATATTGATGATAATTGAAGAAGTAGTTTCAACTCAGACACAAGTGTAATATTTTCAACATTTTAGATTGAGGTACATGTACTGTACTTCGTCAAATCTGTGTTTTCAATGTACTAAGCAATTGTTTTAGAGACAAACCCAGGACAGTACTGTAAGTAACTTAAGGAAAAAGGAATGGACAAATCGAAGGCATGAATTGAATTGAATGTTGTTTAACGACTCATCAACACAGTACAGGTTATTTAGAGCCGCCCCAGAGAGAGGGGAAGGATACATAGGAATCCGGGAACCTGCCCTACTCTTATTATCGAATAGATTCCTATGGTTCTTTAACGTGCTCGGTTGATAGACCGATACACGGGACCGCCCGGTTTACGTCCCCATCCGACGGACAAGGCTAAGGAAAAGTGTCTTGCCCAAGAACACACCGACGGAACTCAGTGGCACCACGGAGGATTGAACCCGGGGCCTCCGGTAACAAATCCGCCGCGCTACCGACTGCGCCACGCCAGCCCCTAAATCGAAGGCATAAAAGAAATTTAGTTATTATTTACATGTTCAGAATTCTGTAAGTATTCCAGCTGATATATTTAAAATTACCTTTCTCTTTCGCCTGTTTCTACAAGCTTTTGGTGAATTGTTGCTCTCATCTGAGCATCCTTGATTTTTCTCTCTTGCAAACTTTCAAAAAAATAGAACAGACAATAAGCTTTGTTGTGGCAATATTAATTATTGTCAATGGTAAACCTGCACGTCAAGAAGATCATAAGCACTTCTGTGCCATACACATTGTTAATATACATGTTTATCATAACACACATTTTTATCACATAACATGGCTTCTGGGAGTGCAATAAAGCCATGACTTATTTCTCGTAATACACTAGTGTATTACAGATGCAAATGAGAACCGAATCACTGTGTTTGTATACAGTAAAACATTTAATCCCAATTGTTTGCATGGTATAGCATACTGTACGTTCAGACGCCTTAATTATTTATCATTATTTGAAATCTTACTTCATAAAATGAATGTTAGTAACGTTAAATTTGGTTTAAGGTGTCGCATTATTTGTAGGGCGAACGCAGATACAGCCGCGTAACGTAGCGATGTCATGTAAACAACAAAATGATGTCATGGCTTGACTTACAAATTGCCGCCGTATATAAGGAAAATTGACAACATTAAAGTGAAACTATCACGTCGTAGGTGTGTTATGTGATAGAGCCTCGTATCCTATCATTTTATCCAACTCGTTTATTAAAATCAATAATACACAGTCACTCATGTAAGATCCTCTCTATATGCAACTTATATGATCTTTTCCGTTCAGTGTGCAGAATGTCTTGCTAATTTCCGTAGGGTTTCTGTTGTAAAGGATTATAAAAATCAACGAGGAAGCTCTGACTGCTATGCGTGGTACGGAGAAGACTGAAGCAATATAAGCATCATCATACGACAATGATGTAGATATAGGCAGCTACATTAAAATCCTGAAGGGCGATTTTGTGGTATTGTTTTTAGTTACCCGTATTATTCTATTCTGATGATTTAAACAGCATTGTTTGTGTAAACATAATCTTTCCAGTGGTGTGTATTTCTCTGTAGGGGAAAAATTGTTGTATACCATTACGTATTCATAACTTTCACATGACATCATCAAAATAAGCTGACCAATCAGTGATAAAAAAAATACCTCCAGATTCTGGTAAGGTTAAACTCGGTGTTTATCCAGGGTTCGACACTAACTTTCTTAAACGGGTAGTACCGGAGGACTAGTGACTTTAAAAATCTAGGTGTCCTCCTGAGAACTAGATGGTCCTTCCAAAAAACGGTTTAGCAACAAAAAAAACAGGAGACAAACTTCAAAGTGAACAGTGCCAAAAACCCTTTTCGTCTTGAAGATACCAACTGAAAGTGTAAAACTTTATTTATTTTTTTCGGTTTCTCCCCAGACAGACTTTCATCATATTTAGATGCATTTTCAACCCTAACCAACTTGACACATGTTGATCGAATGCAATATTATTCTGGTCTTCGTTTCATTTTTATTGAAAAATATTAATTATTCGACAATTACCCCAAACTTATTTTTCTGTCATACCCGCACTGAGTAACAAAACACAAAATCATTAACTAATCCATAGACATAGATAAGTTATTGATGGCTATGACTAATGGTAGTATGCATTACATTTCCATTGATTTCTCTCATCTATTAGGCAATCACAAACAAACTCGCTTTATAGCAAACACATTTCTTCATTTCATAATTAGCCGTCAATAAAACACACAATAGAAGTTTGCGCTTTTGCTTATTGACGACCGCAGCAAAGATTCTTTACAACTGTGCCGATGTCAATCATATAATTATAACCGCGTTTAGGTAGTCCTCCTGAAAAACTGGTGGGCACAGGACTAGCGTTAGTGTCAAACCCTGTTATCGTTGATGCTCAACTGACTTTAGCCCTTTATAAAACTAATTTGTAGTGATAATTATATTAAAAGCTTTATTTTCTTTATGTACAGCTATGAATCTTCTTTTGTAGTTGTCGGATTATAAAACACCAATGTGAATATATTTAATTTAAAATGATGTGGCCTAATATTTAGATTTTTCATATAGAGACTGAGGATAAAGTACGAGTAATTTTACTGTAAACCCCTTTATTTTCAACTACTGAATATTTCAACTTCTCGGAAATTTGTTACTGTAACTAATGACAGGATGACAGGGTTCTCCACAGGATTATTTTCAAGCATAGTGGCATTTAGCGCGTGCTGGGGGAGGGTACGGGAGGGGGAAACCCCCTCCTGTGTTCGATTTTTTTGGCTTTTAGTAACTGCCTGTATTGACGGTGAGGCAATCTTTTGTGTGATATAAGTGATGGTAGGAAGCCATATATAATTATATATTTATGATAATAAACAATATTATAAATAATCCATGTTTTAAGACTTTTATTTAAAAAAAAAAACTCATAAAAATATTAACTAAAATAAGTTCATACACAATCATACATACACAATAATACAACACACATCAACACAACATGCAGCATCTGAAATACATACAATAAACAATAATAAATAATCCATGTTTTAATACACGATGAAGAAGAAAACATACAAAGATTTATTATAAGTTTATACACAATAATACAACATATACATCAACACATCATGCACACATATAATACCATCAACTACACAATATTCATCCTTGGAAATAAAACAGCACATTTGATAATACTTAAAAAATATAACCTTAGCACTCAAATAAATCCAACACAAGTTAGCCCATTCGATGTCTTGACTCGTACATATTAGCTAGCAGTTCCTTTTCAGATGCTTGACCTTCTTGGTCTGGCCATGTGCCATTCTTCCACTGCCCTGTCATATTCAAACTGATGGAGGTGGGCCCTGCATTGTTACTGCCAGCAGTGCATTGAGAACTCTGTTACACAGAGTTGACCTGTGCTGTCTTAATTCAATCTGCTGTTGATGTTGGAAGAAGCAGACCAACAGCTGCAATATTGTACAAGTTGGGGTGAGACTCCTGTAGCTCTCTGTCATTCTTTGTAACCTCCCTCACTTGTCTCCACTCGATCATCATTTAATCTTCATCCTGGTTAAAGTGGCGGGCCAAGGTCTGAAGAAATATATATAAATAATTTAATATATTATAAATGTATAATAGACCAACACGCTTAATAATAGTAATAACTGAATTATTTTTGTTTTATTTTGTAAGTAATTTCTAGTATTTTTGTTTTCAAAATATTGACAAGCTTTGAAGTAAACAGATAAATAAACTACCTTCATTTCTTCTTTTCTTTTTTCAAATGACCAGATATTATCCCAAAATTGCTATTTATTTTATTTATTAACGCACAAACTTAAATCAAATGACAATCAAAACAATTATACTTACTTGCGCAAAACAAACAAACTCTTGCACATCACATCTTTCATTTCCGTCTTGAACAATACACGTGAGCCGATACACAAATTGCCAATATTAACAAACTTTCCAGTTCAACTGCTTTAAGTTACATTCTCCCATCCCAATTATCTCCCAATTACTGATTAATCCACAACAACCCGACATAATCCAATCAACTCGTGATAATTGCAATTTGTTGTCAACAATCCACTAATCACACAGCGTGTTATCGCACGTTCTGCATACTGCATAGATCAGTCACGTGTTACTTGTGTGTATTGTTTGACGCGAGTTTATGAATTTGTGTACGGTGCGCATAAGGATTTTTAAAGGCGGTGTTTGCCTTCAGATCAAAGCACCGCGCTCTGGTTTTTAAGCATAGCGGCGCAGTTTAGGCACCGCGGGATGTAAGATTTTGGAAGTCAAGCGCAGCGGCTCCGCTATGCTTAAATGGCCTGTGGAGAACCCGATGTGAAAGTTATGAATACGCATGTATTCATAGATTTTATTGGATTATTGATGAACATTTTCTAGCTAACATTTTCCAACTTTCGAATCTATGCACACACTTTGCGAGCACCTATCAATAAAAACTTCTGTACTATTCACACAACAAATTCACAACTTTCACATGACATCATCAAAATAATTTGACCAACCAGTGATCAATAAAATAAAAGACCTCCACATTCTGGTAGGGGGTAAACTCGTTTTTTATCGTTTATGCTCAACTGACTTTAGCCCTTTATAAAACTAGTTTGTAGTGATAATTATACTAAAAGCTTTGTTTTTTGTGCACATCTATGTATCTTCTTTTGATGTCTGATTTCAAAACACCAATATCAGTGAATATGGATACATTTTAATTTAAATCTTGGTCTAATATTTCATTAATCATAAAGAAATTGAGGATAAAGTCTGAGTAAACCCCTTTATTTTCACCTATTGAATATCTCGACCTACTGGAAGTTGACCTAATGTGAAAGTTATGTATAAGAACTTTTTTACATGTCTTGTTTCCTCGCCTTTTCTGACCACACCAGTGATTTGTCAAGTGGAAAGCTAGTTTTTTAACATGAAAATTACACTGCTGCATTATCCATACTCAATGTGAAGTTGCAGCAAATCATTCATACGTGACATTTTAACCTTGGTGTTAGTGGGGGACGTAAATGGTGGTTTCATACCTCAAGCTCATATTTTGACCATACCCCACCCACTCATACTAAACATATGCAAATGAACAAGTCTTCGATTAATTCGTAAACATTCAATATATTCCAGTATTTTATTGAAAAGGTGTTCATGTACAACTATAAGTTTCAAAATATGTACGAATTAAACCGATAAACTGTGCAACAACACAAACATAACAGAAAAACAACAACCAATATTGAAAACAAAACTTACTCCGCCATGTTGGAATTTGTAAACTACAATCGTCCTGCATCTTGTTCGCCCATCGTCCCAACAGAGACGAAATACAACTTCTTAAATCTCTGGTCCTAGTTTTAATTTTTATATCCCCTATTTTCGAAGAAAAGGCAGGTATACTATTGTCGACACTGTCCGTGCATCCGTGAGTCCGTCCGTTCAAGTTTATTGGGATTTTTTATGACGAGAAAAACATTGTTTTTATGTCTTCGTTTTACGTCGATATAATAATGTGTTTTTAAGTCGATATAATAATGTGTAACTTGAATTCGGTCGTTTTTGTAAAGTTTAAAATATGACCAACTAGAACATTTAATTAACTAGTATAATTCAGAATGTCATTATATGTATGTCAATCATATAAATACTAGAGGTCTGTATTTATATAATGTATATTTATTATTGTTACTTCCTTTAAATTACGACGTTCTTATTGTGTGTGTTTTTTTACCAGAAGAGATGGCCCTGCACACAAACGCAATCTGAATGGTTAAAATATCAGCGTATCCAGGTCTTGATGGGGCCCCCAGTGTGAAATTTAGCCTATGGACTTAATGGATGTCCGTGTTGTAAAATGTCCGGGAGCGTAAAGTTATTTTCTAGTTTACTCCATAATCCATTAATAATGTTCCTGTTTACGCACATGCGGGATATCTGAACACGGATACCTTGCCATGCGATTTATTATCGGCTCGTAAATCAAGAGGTGTCGTTTGGATTTACTACCACTTGAAAATGGGTGTCTTCTGGCAGGAACCTCAGCACTATATTTCGGTTGGTGTACCATTTTTCATCTTGAGTTTCGTTTCGGCAAGAGTTATAAATATGGTACATGACAATATATAGGGTTATTATACTAATTTAAGCTGAGTATAATGCATCGTTTTGCCTTCTTGTGTTTCGTTTCGGCAAGAGTCATGCATATGGTAATACATGGCAATATATGATTCATATAAATAGTATTTATTTCAAATTCTGTACTCATGTTTAGTCTAATTGTTGTTAACTATAATCATTAATCGACATGTATTGCTTGATGTAAATAGTTCTGATCCATTATATATAGGCCTATACGTTAACGTTAGTTAATGTTAATTTTTAAATTAGTAGTATATGCTCTTCTGTACATTGGAGGAAATAAAGAATCTAAAGAATCTATATATCTACCTTGGTACAGGAAAAAAAATTCTATGTAAGAAATTCATATGCACCACATATTTATTCCAAATATGTATTTCATATAAAAGTAACACATATGTAATACATATGAAAAATAAATTTTACTAAATAAGATTGATACTTAAACAGATCGTTTAACCATTTCCTACATTGTTGAAAAAAACTTATATAAATGAATATATATTTTATATATCGCAGCTTCATGTGAAAATACATATGTATACATTAATTGCATATGTGACACAGGTTTTTATTTTAACATAAACAATATATGTGGTATATATTTGCCACATATAGTATATATTTGCCAAATATATATCATTTACACATATTTTTTCCTTGGTAGCTCAAAATTAATGTAATTACTAAACAAAGTTTTTCTTCTCAAATTATGACATTTCTTACATTGCAACGTTTTTACTTAAACAGCGGCCTTTTCGATGTTTGTCAACGATAAAGGAAACTACGCTTAATTGTAATCATTTATCTTTGTTTAATCATCATAAGTAACATCCTGTCCGTACATATCGCGTATCCGTTGTGACATCGACGGCGAGGGTTGTCTCGTAAAATTGAGAAATATTTATCCTACGGAATACCGGTTATTGCTCATTGCTGATTGACAATTGCTAGTTTCTTGCAAGCTTTAACAAAATCAATTTTATTTAGAACCAGCTACATGCCTATTCCATGCTGAACACTTCAGTAAAAACTGTAGTAGAAACTGTAACGGATGAGTTACGATTACACCGGGATACTGTTTAGGTTGTGTGTTTTTTTAGGGGCCATCTTTGATTTTACAGAACGTTTGACGGTAGTTAGGATCAACTAGACACAATAAGGATTATTCTCCTTTGAAAGTTCCGTGAAATTCCGCCCTGTAGTTTTGAGTGGACATAATAACGAATATTCCGCCCTTGAAAGTTCCGTGAAATTCCGCCCAGTAGTTTTGTAGTGGTCATAATAACGAATATTCCTCCGTTGAAAGTTCACTGCAATTCCGCCCAGTAGTTTTGTAGTAAACATACGTAGACGCCATTGACAGCTAATTTGACACCCCCGTACTACTATATATACTGAAATTATTTTTTTAGCAAGTCCTTAGGTACATTTAGCTTAAAGAAATGCAATGCTATTTTATAATGTGAAGTATTATAAAAAATTTGCATGACATAGGGTGATCTTCTCTTTCACTAATAATAATAGGGCACGGTTCCCGGATTCCTATATATGTATCCTTCCCCTCTCTCTGGGGCGGCTCTAAATAACCTAATTAGTTGTGACCCAATGGCAGTGTCAGAGTTATCTCCCATATAGTTAAAACAGCGTATTTCATATTGAAAAATACTAATATGATAAAGAACATGGTTCAACGCCACTAAATAACAGTTCTGGGTTTCAAGTTAAAAAAACGCAAAATCAATGGATTAATGCAATAACGAACCAAAGTTTAAAAAAATTGAAATTACCTCCCTTAACATTGAAATAAGAACGAAATTATAACATCTTTAAAGCAGGTAGATTAAAACATTTTGTTATTTTTTTTCGAAGGAATCGTTTCAAACACAATGCCCTGCATATATCTGCTAATTACGTTGTTAATGACTTCTGCCACGCATAGCCTAGAATATGCGCAAATGAATTTGCCATGCAATTTACTTGCTAAACTTGTTTTTATCAATATATATAAGGTCGAGTAGTCGCATCCCTTACTCAGGGCTATCTAGTGCTTATAAATAGGCTAAACTTTGGAGAGAAAAAGTGTGATTCTTTAACATTTCCTACATACCTAATAACAAATAGATAGGAAATTGTGAAAATAATCTAAATTTCACGGGGCACAGTACGAACATTTCACTAAATATTGCCCGACTTTAACCCTTAACCCGCTGAAACGACTGTAATAGCCTTTGCGTCCATTGTAAAGCCAGAATCACCCCCCCCCCCCCCCCCACCCAAAAAAAACACACCCCTTCGTCACATACATGGAATGGTCTTAATCCAAAGAAAGAACAGTCCATTATATATATGTAGCGGGTTAAGGGTTAAACCAGGGAGTAAGTATACATACTCCCAGCTGGTTAAACACACATAATAAAGAAAAAGTTGTATGCTATGCATACACGTTTCATTCATTTAAAAACCTATCTCAGACACAGTTCCAATGCTGGTATTTTCATTACTTAATCATTTTAATGAAACAAGTAATACAAAGGATATATTCACTATGTCAACCCATTGATTTCTAAGGGGAACGCCGAAAATGACGATAATTGTAAAACTACTTTTATTACATTTTTTTCTATATTTGAAAAATAAAGATAAATTAGTATAATCCATTTTGCTATGCATTAGGAATCGTTTGAATGTATTCTCATCAGTATCAATATATATTTGAGAGAGGGGTTAGAAGGATGAGTTAAGGTGCACGTGCCAGTTTGGCTACATCATTGGTTTAGATAGGATATTTCAAATCAGTCTATGTATACCACATCATTTACAATCCGAAACAAAACAAATACGGAACCCCTGCGACTTTTGGACAACCCCTAAACGTGTATGTATTAAGTAATGTACTCTAATTAACAGACAACTTACAAAAGTTTTAAAGCAATTCAGTTGGACATTAATTCATCATATCAACAGACACTTTTAGACACGCATTCGGAAGGACAGGGCTTCTCGGGCATGAATACACATACATGGGTGATAATCAAAGAAAAGCCGGTGAGTGCTTCAACTAATGTTTATACCACAATAGCCTTAATACACACAGCATATGTTAGTTATTGTGGTATAAATACAATAGAGCACGAGTCTTGTACGTGTACGGACGATAATGCACTCGCTAACGCTCGTGCATTATCTCCCCGTACACGTGCAAAACTCATGCTCTATCCTATACTTGTTTGTTTGTTTGTTTTTTGTTTGTTTGTCATGGTGTTTTACGTCATTTTCAACACATGACGGTCGATTAAGATGCAGACACTTATACAGAAAGGAAAAAGAAACGCGAATACTGTTAGAAAAAGGTTTTAAAATGCATTTCCGATATAGCTCAATATACACAGATGTGAAAAACGTTATTGTGACATGCACGTATATTTAGAATAAACAAGTGTTTCAATTTTAACGCAGATGGATTAAGGTCGACATGACCTGATAATGAAAAACTTCAGCCGCTCTATAATTCTCCAAGATGTTCAGCCACACGCATAAAACTTCACAAGTAGACTAACCATGTTGAGAGTTTGACACCCATACACGTTGGGGTCAATAAGCTGAAGGTCAATGTCACCGACCTGATAATAAAACTTTTTTTCCGCTCTACAACTCCTCAAGATGTGTAGCCACACCCATGAAACTTCACAGGTAGACAGACTGCCAATGGTGAGAATGACACCTATACATGTTGGGGTCAATATGTTCAAGGTCACTCACGACACTTCACACAAACGGGGGTATAGCAGTTCTACCGGTTCTAGTTTAAATAGGTTTAAACCTGTTCAAAAGTTACAGAGCAGGTACGAATACTGCCTTTGCATACTTATGCATGTGCTTTGAATACGTATGCATGTAGAACGACATTGGACACATTATGACCTAGACCTTTAAGTTACAGACCTTGACCAGGTAATTAGTAAGTTCTGTCCACTCCGCGTCCTTGGCATCCGAACGAGACTACTCTTTTTTCTTTCTTTTTTTCATTTCGATCACCAAGTTAATGGTGGTCCGTTTATTTACCCCGTTGTGAGGGTCGGGGTGGGCTCTACAAACCTTACAAAAAGATACATGTAATATGCATCAAGTTTATAGAAGCGAAATGTACAAAATAGGCTATTTATAAAAGAGGAATGACCAATGCATCATATTCAGAAACTGTATACACGGGTAGGTTTTCTTTTCCTTACATTTATAGATGTATCATATTATAATTTTGATTAATTTAAAGATACAAAAAGGGGCCACACTGCAGTCCAATGGTGTTTTAAAAACTGGATGCAGTTAAATCCGCCACTAGTATGATGCCAAAAAAAATAAATGTTTTTTTGAAGTTGTTAAATAATTTATTTATAGTGATTATAAACTTATTTACTTTTAATTTTTTATACGCTATTATTTTTTCGACTTTGTATAAAGATGTAATATACGTTTTAAAAAGGTTAAGCTGTGGAATTTGACGTCGCATCTTGTTTCGATAGATGTAAAGCTTGGCTTGCATGATGATTTTACTCAAGACTATGTCTAATTTCCAAATAAAATATCTGTTTCTGTCCAAATTACAATTGCTGTGTTGCATTTTTCTGTAATATAATCTTTGAGTTTTAACCAGAATTCTTTTACTATTCCACATGTCCAAAAGAGATGTTGTATAGTTTCAGGTGCATTATTGCAAAAGGTGCACATATTATTATTAATAATAATTATTTTTGATAATAGTTGAATTGTTCCAAGTATCCTATGGTTAATTCTACATTGGAACCAGAGTAATTTGAGATCTTTTGTAATTGTATAAGGCAAAGCCTATACTCTTCAAATTCAAAATGTGGAACACTAATAACTTCATTTTTCCATTTCTTAATGAACTGGGATATACACTGAACAAAATTGCTAAGTATCAACTTTTGTACCTTAACTATTTTTCTTGTTTTAAATGTATTTTAAAATAGATATATGATAAGTATTTTGTTTTGACCCATAGCATTTTTGGTTTAAATTGTTACATCTTTTGAGAGTTACCCTCCCTTTATATGAAAACATGAAATGTACTGATCAAACACATAACATGAGTCAAAGTTCGCTTAAAGATATAAAAAAATTAAAATTGGTATGAAATGACAGAAAAAAACATAAAACATTGACCCATTTATCGCAGATTTTCCGTCTATAAAAAAATGAAATATGGATAATCGAAATATGGATAATCTTAAATTACCTCCCTCTACATTGAATATTGTTTGAAATTCAAGTAACTGTAATTCAGCATTAACATTAAATATTTTGAAAATTTCTTTTGCAAACGCATTTGTAGTGGTAATGCTAGTAAAACTTGATGTCAAAATAATTTTAACAGGCATATTTTAGAATAAGGAACATCGAAAGCTTCACTAATTCGAAGTACTTAATAAAATCCTATATACCAAGTTTTATAAGTGTTATAACTTATTTCTAAGAAAACGCATGGACCTAAAAGTTTTAAAATATGTGCATGCAATCAGAGCAGACGATTTACTCGTTATTTTGCAGTTTAACCTAATCAAGCTCAAAATACACAAAACAATGAGAATATTATTGACATATTCTTAGGTTGATACTTAGCAAGTTGGTTTAGTATATATTGTTCCTAATCAGCTTTTCTCATTTTTTTTAAATTAACGATAGGATTAGTGGTCGGACAAGGTTTGGGCTGTTCAAGGCTAGATGCACAATCTGCAATTTAGCCAAATAATTTCTGATAGCAGTTATAATGCCTTCATATTCAAGAAAGCTAGACTGGAAATCCTTATTCGTGTATAGAACTTAACGAACACTATAGTATACTTAACGAACACTATACTATAGTGTTCGTTAAGTTCTATACACGAAAAAATATTTCCATTTTTGTTTAGAATGTCGTTGATAAAAATAATTCCTCCTGCATACCATCTTCTGTAAAACACACTAGAACCTCCGACCTTAATACTCGGGTTATGCCATATGAGTGACACTGTTGCCAAAACCTTGGTTTAACTTGATCCGCAAAACTTTTGTAACTAATTGGAACATCCTTCCAAAAAGGTTTATGTATTCTATTTAAATTATGTTTAATGTAATCTGTGTCGAATTTATGTTTATCACATGAAACTGCTTGTATTCCGTATAATATACCCATTACGTATTTCCTTATATTAACCATGTGTAATACAAGGCGACCGAAATTTCAAAATTCAAAATTCAAAAATTTCAAAATTTCAAAATTCAAAATTCAAAATTTCAAAATTTCAAAATTCAAAATTCCAAAATTCAAAAGAATTCAAAAGAATTCAAAATTTCAAAATTCAAAATTCCAAAATTCAAAATTTCAAAATTTCAAAATTCAAAATTCAAAATTTCAAAATTTCAAAATTCATGTGATAAAAAGGATCTGACACTCGTCATTTCATACACAATTTTATTAAACTCGTCCAGGAATTTGTTATTAAGCTCGCCAAAGGCTCGCTTAATAACAAATTCCTGAACTCGTTTAATAAAATTTTGTATCAAATGACAACTCATGTCAGATCCTCTATATATTATTAATAATTGGACAGACAGTTTTCACGAGGTGACTATATTTAGTTTCGGTTCGAGATATTCGACGGATCCATGTTATTTTTAAAGCGGGTATAGACGTTTCCAGGTAGACCACTAAGACCGGCATATTTGTAGTCTTGAATAATGGTATTTCTTTTTATTTTATCGCTCGAGTTATTCCAAAGAAATTTGTTAAAAGGTGTTTAAATTTATTTGATTTTATCCGCTGAAGGATTTGGCAATCCAGTAATTAAATGATTAAGTTTTGACAGGGTAAACTTTTTAAAATGACTATTCTACCAAAGGAGTGAGTCCTTTTAGACCAACTGGCCAGTAGTTTTTTTATTTCTTCTATTTTTGAGTCGTAATTAATATTTACTAATGAATTTAAGTCTGTTGTAAATTTCACACCTAAAACCGTACTACTTTTTTTAGTACACGAGTCGACACATCTCTTGTTGTTCATACTTGCCTCAGGTTTCATTACATTTTATCATTAAGAGAGCAAATAAAATTCCCGTCCATATAGGCAACGGCGCGATTTATATATCTTCCTAATGATTCGGCCTTTGGAAGAATCTGCCGTTACATGTGTTTCCGATGAGCCGGTTTTTATATCTAACAATTGTACTCAAAAATACAGGATGATGCTATCGGCAGTTTTAAAGAAACAAACCATCCAAATAAGGGCAAAATTGCACGACAAAACCGCATATCAAAACTAAGTGTTCAGGTCATATACTACTGTATATGTGCCGATTAAAAGTACAGGTTTAATCAAGAGTTTTTAAAATACCTGAGGTGACTGAATTTGCGTAAAATGAATTATGAGTTGGTAACCCTTAATTCGATGTCCAATTTTGGGGTTTGGCCTGGCTAGTTAAAGCGGTTTATATTGTGTCTAGAGTTTGGATTCTCAACATATGGGTAATTATATATATATCTTGTCGTCAGTAGGTTAACAAATGGTGTACATATGTTGTAAAATTAGACAGTTGATGGTGGTATAGCTACTTTAATATGTTTGTTATTTGCTTTCCAGAAGGAATTACGAATAAGAAGGCTGTTTTCCAGAAGGAAGTGCCAGTACGAATGTAAAGCTTCGGAGATATCATTAACGCTGTAATGGCAACCTCGGGTATAACAAGTGAATACAAACATGAACGAAATAGAAACATTCATTTAAATAATCAGGAAAGTACGCCATTAAACAGCCATCAAGTCCACGGCTATGGTACTGTATACAAACAGGTAGCAGCACCATGTGACAGTGAAGATGGATTTGTGACGCATCTACCCTGCTACAAGAAGTGTCATCACAAATTTCGTTTCAAAGTTTTCATATTTTGTCTTCTGCTCATTTTAAGCGTTATGGACGTGACTGGTGATTGGCTGTTTTATCATGACGTAGCGGCCACGGAAAGAGGTTTAGTTTTCGGTCCGCCAGATGAGCCCTTAATTGACGCGCTTCTCGTGTTCGCCATCGTAGGATCATTCACGTTTATATGTAACAAATCTGTGGTTTGAAGTGTTTAGGGATAAAGGATGGATTGAAAGCGAACTAGCATCCGCAATCACGCTTTGGGTTGAAGACGTTCCACACATTGTCATCAGTATTTCTATTGCAGCCTGTCGCGAAATGGCCATCAGTTATTTCCAACTCTTCAAAGCCGCCGTTGTCATCCTAAGCTGTGGGATCCGTCTTATCTTAGTCTTTATACGTTACTGCGGGAGGAAAGCACTACAGGACTTCGATTGTGCACCCAAGAACCCACACGCTCTACATCACGTGATATATCGCGTGTTAATCACCATTGCAATGGTCATAGCGTTTTCTGGCGCTGTTGTTGTATTCTTGCTCACCGAGTACGAAAGAAACGACAAAGGTGTCATCGTTTTTAGGATGCCACATTATGCCATTAAATCTGAACATAACGAGGAAAAGTTTTTCCATAATGTCAGTACATACTTCAGTCATCCACTTTTTGATTACGATTCCGGGCATCTTGGAAAAGCAGACGTCAACTGGCTCAGAATGGCGTCCATTTATGACATCACAAAAACTGATTTTGATAAGAATTTGTATATAGAGTACGATCGTAATACTAGGTCTAAAATAGTGATATGGTTAAGCAACAACAAGGCTCAGATGAAAGCGGTGGAATGTTTCGAGATAAATCGCTCTGCTCGTTTGCTTCAAAATGTCACAACTACAAGCTGCGACACATACATTAGAGATTCTCAAACTACGACACTCATGTTCAAGTTTCACTTCAAACACCCCCAATTTCCTAGCCTTCTCTTCGGCGATATAAAGTACAACTTCGTGGTCAAAGATCAACTGAATTGTCATAAACCTTATATCCGCGTCTTTCACAAAATCGATAACAGAATAAAGAACCTCCATAGGCAAGCTAACGCGGTCATGCACTACTTTCGCACCAAGAAAGGCACGAGCGAACAAAACCACGTGCTCCATCTACCGAAATCCACCAATGGGAAGTTTTATAATTCGAGGGATCTGATCGACTCTGCCACTATCTGGAGGCGAGGATTCTCCAGCTGTACAAGTACGGGAAGCCTTGCACCGCATCTTGACGATAATATCCATGTATATTGTTAGTAGAAATATGTACGGTAGTCTGAACTACGGGAAGCCTTACACCGCATCTTGACGATAATATCCACGTATATTGTGCGCAGAAATATGTGCCATAGTCTAAACTAGGGGAAGCTTTGCACCGCATCTTGACGAAAATATCCATGTGTATTGTGTATAAAGTCTCAACTACGCAGTCTTATTATATACTCCTCAAAATATTTATAGAACCATACTGTAATCATGGTAATTGAACAATTTATTGTCTTTTTGCCAGTTTTAAGTTTACCGGTAGTTGTATTCTTTTACAATTGTTACATTACACATGTATCAACTTTTTATATGTATATGAAATCCGGAATATTACACATTAGATACTTATTCCTGTTCCACTTTGTAGTCCTTTAATTATCTTGAGGTATTAGATTTTATAGTTTATTGTCTAGTGTGGAGTCCCTACATGACATGGAGTTCTTGATCATTAGACAATATCAATACAAACCCATTACTAGTGTTATTGTGTCGTTGGTTTAAACATATTATAGTGCATACATACATTTAACAGTACATTAAGTAAAGGATTGGAACGAAAGAAAACTTATAAAGTGCCTCTCCTTAGAAAACGTGTTTCCAATTCAAGTATGTATTAACAGCTACGGCACATACATAGATATTGGTAGAATTCTTATAATTATTCAGTGTCACATTGGCTTCAGTTAATATTTGCTTACACAAATTAAAAAGACAAAAAAACACATGCAAAAAGAAGTTAAAGAAATATGATGATACATGTAGATGGTGAAGGAAAACATGAACAAAAAGTAATTCGAACAAGAGACATACCCACTCCAAAAAAAAAAAAAAAAAAAAAAAAGTAAAGTAAAGAGGACTGCTTATAGTTTTGTTGGATAACAGGATAATAACGGGCGACACTGGGATCAGAAGGCGGAGTCACAGACATTAATCACATTTACATACTCTGCCAGATTAGAAGTGTCCTTGATCAGGACGATCTGATCAAATTCTATGTCAGTGTATAATGCATACCAAACTTCTGACATTTTCCGAACACTGTTCAGTATTGTTTTTTATCATGCAGATATGCACTTTTCTGCCTAATAAAGGGGTGACCTATTAAATTTTGCTTTATTAGGCAATGATCAATAGAGCAAATCGATGCGGAATCCCTCGTCATTTATTGTACGTAACGTTATCTGACGTCATGCACGTAACATTGCCTGACGTCATAAAACAAACAAAATACAAGAGGTCAATGACCTTGAAGCTCTACTGATTGATTTTGATTTCAGGAAGTAGTCGCTACAGACTTGTTTTTTGAAAAATTACTTTTAGCCGTGGCGGCCATCTTGAATTTCCGGCCCACCTGAAATTTTGCTAGGATCAATAAGACATCAAGAGCAACATTCCTGTGAAGTTTCATGAAAATCCGTCAAGTAGTTTCAGAGGATTAGTCGCTACAAGTTTTTACTATATAACTCTATGTAAACAAAGATGGCAGCTGGCAGCCATGTTTAACGTTGAATCAAAATAATGTTTGACTCTGATAACCGTCATGTCATGCTGATCATTTTACAAAAAGTCCCATATCAATATCACTTATAGTTTCAAGACGTAGTCGCTACAAACTTCTTTTTTAAAAATCTATTTTTAGCTGTGGCGGCCATCTTGAATTTCTGGCCGATCTGAAATTTTGCTAGGATCAATAAGACATTAAGAGCAACATTCCTGTAAAGTTTCATGAAAATCTGCCAAGTAGTTTCAAAGGAGTAGTCGCTACAAGTTTTTACTATATAACTCTATGTAAACAAAGATGGCCGCTGGCAGCCATGTTTAACGTTGAATCAAAACAATTTTTGACAAGGACCAACATCATGTCATGCTGATCATTTTAGAAAAAGTCCCATATCAATATCACTTATAGTTTTCAAGAAGTAGTCACTACAAACTGGTATTTTGAAAATTTATTTTTAGACGTGGCGGCCATCTTGAATTTCCGACCAACCTGAAATTTTGCTAGGATCAATTAGACATCAAGAGCAACATTCCTGTGAAGTTTCATGAAAATCCGTTAAGTAGTTTCAGAGGAGTAGTCGCTACAAGTTTTCATTATATAACTCTATGTAAACAAAGATGGCCGCTGGCAGCCATGTTTAACGTCGAATCAAAACGATTTTCGACAAGGACCAACATCATGTCATGCTGATCATTTTAGAAAAGTCCCATATCAATATCACTTATAGTTTTCATGAAGTAGTCGCTACAAACTTGTTTTTTAAAAACCTATTTTTAGATCTGGCGGCCATCTTGGATTTTACATCAACATGAATTTTTGCTAGGATCAACTAGACTTCATGGGCAACATTTCTGTAAAGTTTCATGAAAATCCATTCAGTAGTTTCAGAGGAGTAGTCGCTACAAAAAAAAGTTTACGGACAGACGGACGGACGACGGACGCCGCACCACGGCATAAGCTCTGCTGATCTCTGATCAGTAGAGCTAACAACAACATGGCGGCGTCCTCGATAAGCTTAACATTCTGAGAAATAGGAAATAATAGTAATTCATACAGAAAATGTGGATAATCTACATGATAAATAGAATATTATGTCAGTGCCTTTTACTATCAAGTTTATTAGGCTCGGCACGAAAACGAAGAATGGCTCGGCTATTTATCACCTCTTGCAAACAGACTCAACAAGAGGTCAATGACCTTGAAGCTCTACCGATTGATTTTGATTCAGGAAGTAGTCGCTACAGACTTGTTTTTTGAAAAATTATTTTTAGCCGTAGCGGCCATCTTGAATTTCCGGCCGACCTGAAATTTTGCTAGGATCAATTAGACATCAAGAGCAACAATCCTGTGAAGTTTCATGAAAATCCGCCAAGTAGTTTCAGAGAAGTAGTCGCTACAAGTTTTCATCATATAACTCTATGTAAACAAAGATGGCCACTGGCAGCAATGTTTAACGTCGAATCAAAATAATGTTTGACTCTGATAAGCATCATGTCATGCTGATCAATTTACACAAAGTCCCATATCAATAGTTTTCAAGACGTAGTCGCTACAAACTTCTTTTTTACAAATCTATTTTTAGCTGTGGCGGCCATCTTGAATTTCTGGCCAACCTGAAATTTTGCTAGAATCAATTAGACATTAAGAGCAACATTCCTGTAAAGTTTCATGAAAATCCGTCAAGTAGTTTCAGAGGAGTAGTCGCTACAAGTTTTCATTATATAACTCTATGTAAAAAAAGATGGCCCAGCCATGTTTAACGTTGAATCAAAACGATTTTCGACAAGGACCAACATCATGTCATGCTGATCATTTTAGAAAAAGTCCCATATCAATATCACTTTTCAAGAAGTAGTCGCTACAAACTTGTTTTTTAAAAACCTATTTTTAGCCGTGGCGGCCATCTTGAATTTCCGGCCGACCTGAAATTTTGCTAGGATCAATAAGACATCAAGAGCAACATTCCTGTGAAGTTTCATAAAAATCCGTCGAGTAGTTTCAGAGGAATAGTCGCTACAAGTTTTCATTATATAACTCTATGTAAACATCGAATCAAAACGATTTTTGACAAGGACTAACATCATGTCATGCTGATCATTTTACAAAAAGTCCCATATCAATATCACTTATAGTTTTCAAGAAGTAGTCGCTACAAACTTGTATTTTGAAAAAAATATTTTTAGCCGTGGCGGCCATCTTGAATTTCTGATCAGTAGAGCTAATAAAACGGGTGTCACGAAACATCCAAAAACCTAAACCTCCTAAATCCACACAAAATCTACATTATATGGTGGTGCAATGATGTTTTTGTACCAAATATCACAAATAAAAATATCATTTGAGAAAAATGAAGATATAGTTGTTAATTTATTACAGAATTAACGATTTTTTCATTATTTTTAAACATCGTGATAACAACATGCATTATCATTTTAAAAAAATAAGTTATATAACAACTATATCTTCATTTGTCTCAAATGATATTTTTGGTGATATCTGTTACTACTACAATGTTGTAATACCATATAAGGTAGATTTTGTGTGGATTTGGGAGGTTTAGGGTGTAGATTTGGTTGAATTTAGGGAAATAGGTAGATTTGGTAACCAGTTATTGATTATTTATTAAGATATTATCAAGTACACTAATCCCGTGTATTTGATTGTATTTGAGTCGATCCTCTATTATTATTTCAAAAGCACGGGTAGGCAAGGTTCCTGGATTCCTATGTATCCTTTCCCATGTGGTTGCCAGGGTAGAATACAACCACTGCAAATCCCGTTAGAGGCAGAGGGGTAGGACCCCACTTCATGTTCATTTTGTCATTTTTCTTATCATGCTCAGGTCTTCTTCATGACTGCTTATGAAAATGTGGAAACGTGGCTCTATCGTTATAGTTCTGCAGGTTAGAAGGCTCTAGGCCCATTCTCCATATTTTTTTATCTAGATGTAAATGGAGGATGAACCTGGCATGCCATAAAACCCCAATCCAATTCAATTCCTATGTATCCTACCTCTCTCTCTCTGGGTTAGCTCTGCTATGTAGGGGAGTCGTTAAACAATTATTTGCTTGATAAACACGACAGTATGTTGACAAGTCAAACATCATACATCAACACAAGAAAGAAGGAAACCAGAAACTGAAACGTTCATAAGTTTTAATCACATATCAAACACCATGTGCATTGAACTGCCATGGACTACAGGTTATATGTTCGTTCCTACCCTGGGTCAGGGATCTTCACACGTGTTTAGATACCTTGCTCGAGTCCAGTTTGCTTTATTATACTTGTATACTTTCCAATCCATGTATATTTACTCTTCTGGTTTTAGGTTTGTTTGGAGAAACTTTATTGTGTTTTTTTTAAAAACTACAGTTAGTTTGACCCATCAAACTGTATAGTAATAATATAGACTAGCTGACAGTAGCTAGATAGACATATAAAGCTATACAGCTACATATTGCATGTATCTGCCACAAGAAAACAAGTGTGTCATGATCATACACTTAGGGGTGATTAACTCCTTAGGTTTTTGTTTTCTTGGATGGCGGTTCATCGTTTGTTTTCGTTTTCTTGGATGGCGGCTCATCGTCTGTCTCTGGTAGAGGCATGGGTGGGACACTGAAGTCTGGAACCTGGAAGAAGAAATGGTAGGTATAACTACATTTTGTATACTGGTTAATGGTTTATTTAACAAAGGGGTAGTACAAGCTCTAATGGTTTTCCTTTGTTCTTGCAAATTTTCATAAACCTGTAGGTCTGAGCCTAAACCGTGCTATAAATGCCGATATATTTCAGCCTTGCTATAAATTACAGATTCGGCAGTTATACCATGGTCTACGCAAATTTACGCGCGCACAGTTGTAATTTACACACAACCTGTCAATCAAAACGACTAAACCATTACCAAAACAGCACTCCTTGACATTGCATTTGCCCAATAATATACAAAGGCGATTGGCTGCAATAATCAAAACATGCGTCATGCTCATGCTGCGTGATAATGCTATTTCTTGATTGGATCGAGCTGTTATTTTTGCTGAAAACTGTAACGCCATAAAACTTCTTGCACATGCGTAGTTGGATAAATGGCTCTGGTACAAAACATTTATAGCATATTTTTCTCGTATGCGATTTATACTGCACTCTCGGGCCTGCGGCCCTTGAGAAGCAGTATAAATCGCATATACGAGAAAAATTATGCTATAAATATTACTTGTCAAAAAATATATTTGTGACAATATCGATAGCGCATGCAACTTTTGTGTGAATGCGAAACATTCGGCGTATTTGTAATTTGGATTAGACACAATTACTTAATAAGTGTGCACCATTATTGAGGCATTTTTACTAATGGCAATTTAGAAAATTATACTATGTGGACTTGCCAAACAGTGTGTAAAGGACTGAAATTCCTATTAAATACCTGAAACTACTGTTTATAGACCAGTTGTAGGTATCCTTATGGGTACAAACTGTGCACCTCTTGTCACAGATTTGTTTTGGTATCACTATGCAAGATATTTCATGTCGAGTATTGCCCCAGATACTCAGACAGATGTCATCAGAGCCTTAAATAATGCCTCTCTGTATCTGGATGATATATTGACCACTGACAACCTTGACAACCCTTTCTTTTCTACTATGTGTCCCTTTACAAGGGACACATGGCAATCTTGAGTTTTATTTAAACATTTAAATTTGCTTGTCGATTTACTTATCCTGCGTCATTTTGACTTTAAAACTGCTTGCATATAATTAAATAAAAAAATGAGATTTCAGTTGTCTTCACTATTTTAACATTTTTTTAATATATTATTTGTTCAATATTATAAAAAGTTAGTAATATGTAAAAATAATTTGCTTTGAACTGTTCTAATATTTAATATTAATGATTTAACAAATGCAAGTTAAGAGGAAAACTAACAGGACGCCGTGAGTTTTTAAAAAAATCAAGATTGACATGTGTCCCTTTAAAGCACCGACATTTTTTTTTTTTTTTTTTTTTTTTTACAAAAGTAGAGCATTGCTCATATACAGATAACACTAACTGTCATGTTCTGTATCATGATATTTTCTGTATATCTGATTCGTATTGTTTAATAATAAACTGGTTAACTATCATGAAGACGCATTAAAATTAGATTAGGTTATCATTTCATATCAACCCAAAACAATGTAACAATGTGTGTCAAATGGTAATCCAATTTTAAAATAAAAACACGCACACAAATGTTAGGTTGCTACAATTTGTAATCTATTTTAAAAGCTTATTTGTTTATAAAGATGGGTGACATGAGCATGGAAGGGCACTAAAAATAGAGAATGTATCGAACATTATACATAATATCGTATCTATATAAACATGAATGTTGACTTTGTACACATTGTTATGAATGTAGACATACAACCATCGCGCAATAACTATATTTTGTACCATAAGTATAAACCTTGACCAAAACCTCGGACCAGGCAATTGTTCAATCATCAGCATGATACTAAGTTGACATTAAATGTTTTCTTCAGCTTTATTGCAGTAACCGTACTTGTTTTTTACCACTGTACATACTAAGTGACAGCAGTACAACTGTGACACAAGGTAAGCCTTTACCATTTTTACTTTATTTTTATATTATATTATAACAGTTTTCTCTTATACTGTCTGTAAGATTTTTGTTTTGTTCTGTTATCATATATGTAGAGGGTCAGTAATTAACAAAAAAAATATGTATGTTCAAAGTTTCTATATTTTTCTTCAAACATGTTAGGTCCAGGGCTTATGCAATATTTAAGAAATAATTTTGGCCAACAACTCAAATTTTCAAGACTGTTGTATCTTCTTTATTTATATGTAGAAACAACAGTGTTATGTTGAACCTTCAGAATGCTCACTGTCTGTGTAACGTATCTCACAGATCACAACAGAGATGTATTCATAACTTTCACAAGACATCATCAAAATAATTTGACCAATCAGTGATCAATAGAATAAAAGACCTCCACATTCTGGTAGGGGGTAAACTCTGTGTTTAACGTTGGTGCTCAAATGAATTTAGCCCTTTATTAACTAGTTTGTAGTGATGCTTTATCTGTTGTGTACATCTATGTATCTTCTTTTGGTGTTGTTTGATTTTAAAACACCAATATGGATACTTTAATTTAAATCGTAGTCTAATATTTTTATTTTTCATATAGTCTAGAGATTGAAGATAAAGTCAGAGTAAACCCCTTTATTTTTCACCTACCGAATATCTCAACACCTCAGAAATGTTTAGCTAATGACAGAATGTGAACGTTATGAATTAATCAAATTTCGACCTTCGTACACATCTCATAGATGGAAAGATTACTAATGTTTTTAATAGATAATTAGAAATGACTTGTGACTGGCCCGCAGTTATGTCACCAATCTTAATATTGTGTATTGTATGCATATGTGTGGTCGAGTGCAGACCTACGTAACACTGCGATAAAATGTGTGATGTTTCTATAGGACCATTTTTGTTTTTTGTAGAAAACGACTGATTTTAATACATATCCAACTATATTTTATAACTGTCAATATTAATAGTCCAATAAATGCATCATGCAGACGCACATACTAAAGATGAAAGCCGAGATGTTTAGCACTTTTGATATTTATTTTTCAGATTCATTAGTCTTCCACTGGTAAAGTAAAACGGCTAACAGTAAACCATGGATACCTTACAACCAACCACTACAGACAATACTGAGCGAAAAGAACGTATCGATTCAAAAAGACAAGAAAAGAGAAGAGACAATGACGTTAAGCGAAATACAGACAGTACAGTTTCAAGTGGAACTGAAGTGAAAGGAAATGGGCTCAATCAAAATAATTCATTAAGACTTAAAACAAGACGGAAACATAACACAGTTGACAATTATGGCGCTTCTGACACCAGTCTCACAAGACCAGGAAATGATGAGACTGATGATTTACAACTGTTTACTCATTTGCCATTCTACAAAAGATTACACAACAAGTTTGGCTTCAAACTGTTCATGTTTTGTATCCTCTTCAGTTTGGATGCCGCCGACCTAATCAGTGACTGGCTGATCTACCATGACGTGGGAGTCACCGAAGAAGGCTTAGTTTACGGACCACCAGGAGCTGCGCTGACACAAGCACTTCTAGCGTTCTCAATCATTGGGACATTCACTTTCATATTTGAGGCTACTAATCTATGGTTTGAAGTGTTTAGGAACAATGCATGGATGGACAGCGAGTTAATATCCGCCATCACACTTTGGATTGAAGACGTTCCTCAAATCATTATCAACATTTCTATTGCCGCCTGCCGAGAGGAAGCAATCAGTTATTTCCAACTGATCAAAGCTGCTGTGATTATTTGTAGTTGTGTGATCCGCGTCATAGTGTCCCTAATTCGTTATTGCGGAAAACGGGCCCTCCGTGACCTTGAATACGCTAGCAAGAACGTCGAGTCTCTACGCCACGTGATCTACCGTGTTGTCATGATGTTAGGCATGCTTATAATACTAGGCGGAGCTATAACAATATTCCTATTTACACAATACGAGAGACATTCCGATGGGAGCATCAATTTCAGAACGCCACATTCTGTAATAAACGGCGAGTATGACGACACAAGGTATTTCCAGAATGTGAGCGTATACTTCCGTCATCCACTGTTTGACTATTCTAAGCAGCATTTAAATGAAGAAGACGTCAACTGGATCCAAATGACGAACATTTACAACATCACAAAAGAAACCATTGACGGAACCATGAAAATCGAATATGATCAAGAAACTAAGTCGAAATTCGTTATATGGCAAAGTGACAAATCTAATCAACTGCAGATGGAAGAATGCTTTGAAATAAATCGCACGGCTGAAATTCTACAAAATGTCAAGGTGTCATCTGGTTGTGTTGGTTACATTAATGGAACTCAAGCATCAGCAATATTCTTCAAATTCCATTTCATAAAACCGAAGCACCCTGGTCTCATATTTGGTGATATTAAATACAATTCCATGGTGAAAGAAAATGGAACGTGTCACAGACCGATGTCCGATGTTAGCAACATCAATCAACAAATAAAGAACAGTGGAAGTGAAGCTATTGCTGCCATGCACTACTATCGCACTAAAGAAGGTATCAGCGAACAGCATCATGTGCTTCATACGCCTGGGTCAATCAACGGAATGTTTTATCAGTTAGCAAATCTGACCGACATATCAAACGTCTGGAAGACAGGGTTTGCCTACTGTGCCAGTACTGGTAGTCTTGCCCCACATCTAGATACCAGTATTAATGTTGACTGTGTGTAAATACAGACCAGAATTAATACAACAAACACAAAAATAAGACTTAAACAAGGCCTATATCGATAAACATTATGTACTTTCAATATTTATTTTGGGCCTAAAACTGTTATATAATTACTCACATTCAATGTAAAATTACTATATTGCTATTAAATGTAGAATTATCATTTATAATATAAACTTTTAAGTCATTGCCATGTTACTATGCATTTAAAATGGTATATATTATGCATTATCAAACGTCTATCAATGACAATACTATTGCGACCTTGCTGTATTAACGGATGACAAACATTTCTTTTGGAAAGTAACCTTTACCATGATTTACAGAGTGATATATAAGTTAGACTATTTGTTAACTGCTTTTTAAAAACAACAACATGGTAAATGATAGGTTGTAACTGTGTTGTCAATATACATATGTATCTATAGAACATGCCAATCTCACCATAGACCTATCATATATATAAATACTTAAAAGGCAATCCGTTGGAAGCAACAAACACAAACAAAAGAGAAAAATAGCAGACTCGGTTTTATGGAGTCTTTTCATGAGAGGTAATTATAAGATGCAACACCTCTCACGCCTCCTAGCACCGGCTTAAGCGATATTCTACTATAAAGCAACACAGAGTGGGGCTTGATGATCCCAAAGGACCAGTAAATAATAACACTATTTAGTCTGGGCGACTTTTTGCGGCCCCCACACTGCACTAATCAAACGCTAGTGTGAATGTCAATAAATACTGAAAAGCAACAAACACAAACAAGAGAGAAAAGTTGCAGACTCAGTTTTATTGAGTCTGTTCATGAGAGGTAATTATAAGATGCTACACCTCTCACGCCTCTTAGCACCGACTTAAGCGATATTCTACTTTAAAGCAACACAGAATGGGCTTGATGATCCCAAAGGACCAGTAAATAAAGCCAATATTGAATGCATATTGTGTTATATCTACCGATAACTCTGCACCATTAAAACAATACTGTTGCTATACGGTTTAGATTAATGCATGTATTATGTCAATGATTTTGTCCATGAATTAAGTATTTGCCTTTTCCTTTTATGTGTTATTAAGTATTTATTGTGTTTTTGCTATTTATATAATATACATATTTAGTATACATCTTACAAAATCCTTTTTAAAACACTAGATTCCGGATGATACTGAACTAGTATACACTATTAAAAAATAGTGACTAATTGGTCCACAGGGCAGGGTGAATGTTTTAAACAAGAGGTCCAAAAGGGACGTATCGCCCAAAAGGGACGTATCGCTCTCGTTGTTTAAGACTATGGTGTCCATGAGATTGTTTAATTATTATTATTATCTTAATGATAAACATCTTCCAACAAATTTGGAGGAAATCAAGTGAAAAACAAAGCTTCCAACCTCTACAAATTGGCAGAGGGCGGGGAAAGAGGGCGGTGAAGATAGACTGGATGTCAGATTGGGTATGACTTCACCATATGATGGCATGCAAGAGCAACATTATTTATGACAGTGTAATTGAAGTTTTAGTGTATTTGACCTTTTCACACCCACTGAGGGCCCCTGAGCTTGGAGCCAAAAATGTTGCTCTTGCACGCCATCATATGGTGAAGTCATTACCCTAAGTTTGGTTGAATTCCTTTCAGCGGTTTAGGAGATGTGGTAACGGACAGACAGATGGACGGATGGACGAACAGGGGCGATTTTAATATACCCTTTTTTTTTTTCAAAAACGTGGGTATAAATATAGCACTTTTCATTAAATCGAGGGCCACAACCGGCTGTTTTTGCTCAAAATTGGCTGGTAAATGAACCTGTTCATTCATGCTGTCATTGATATAAACACTATGAAATTAGTTAAATCAACAGAAAAATAAAGGAGCTAGAGCAAAGTATAGCATTTTTAATTAATTCAAGGACAGTTTTCATTCAGACTTGGCTAGTTTTTCAAGGCCGCTTCTTGGGGGTGGGGAAGAATAGGGATCTGTATCAATAGATATAGCTGTTTTGCAAACTTGTCCTAGCTTTTATTGATATTACATTTTCAAAACGTTTGGTAGTGAAGAAGTCAAGTGTTAAACCTTTTCAAAAAGAACTGTTGCCAAAGGCTGACAAATACCTCCCACGAAGGGCCATAACTCTTAACAAAAATTATCGAATCAATTCTTTTTCTCTATGATCATCCTTATATCATGCCAAGTCACTATGGCAAATATGAAAACAATCCACTCAAAGGGTCGCATGGCAATCTTGATTTTATAACAACTCACGGCTTCCCTTAATCCGCTACATATATATAATGGACTGTACTTTCTTTAAATTAAGACCATTCCATTGTAAACCCGGAGTTAATCGCAGGCTGATCTGGGTTTACAATGGACGCGAAGGCTATTATAGTCATGCTTAGCAGGTTAAGGGTTAATATTAATTATAAGAACAAAATAAAGCAAAAAAGATATTTGCAAGCAGGTTTCATGCCAAATTGATACTAGATAAATGAATCAAATTCAATGCTGATTTCAATGATTTTTAAACACTTCAAGCTTGCCGTGTGTACCTTTTAAGATAAATAAGGAGTTAGACAAACAAGGTGTGCTTAGATAAATAAGGAGTTAGACAAACAAGGTGTGCTTAGATAAATAAGGAGTTAGACAAACAAGGTGTGCTTAGATAAATAAGGAGTTAGACAAACAAGGTGTGCTTAGATAAATAAGGAGTTAGACAAACAAGGTGTGCTTAGACAGACAGATGGACAAGCTCAAATCATTATCGTTTTCGAGGTGTATAATAAATCAAAGGCTATAACTCTGGTCTTACTAATTTGATTTATTATACCTCACTGTAAACACTCCATGTTAAATCCGCATACCCTGCCGGGTTGATATTTCGCGCTATCACCCTCAACGCGTCATAGCGGGTGATAGTGCAAAATATCATCCTGCTAGCTTTTTAAATAGCTAAGTTGTAAAAATAGATTTTTTCAACAACAACAACAATTTTTTCTTCATTATCGAGTTTAGTAGGAGTATTTGTTCAGTATAATAAATAGAGAATATTATGTCGGTGCCTTTTACTATCAAGTTTATTAGGCGAGGCTTAGAAAACGAAGAATGGTGAGGCTCTACCGAGCCATTCTTTATTTTCGTGCCAAGCCTAATAAACTTGATAGTAAAAGGTACTGACATAATATTCTATTTATCATGTAGATTATCCACATTTTCTGTATGAAATACTATTATTACCTATTTCTCAGAATGTTACGCTTATCGAGGATACCGCCATGTTGTTGTTTTTTGTTTGTTTTATGACGTCAGGCAACGTTATGTGCATGACGTCAGATAACTTTACGTACAATAAACGTCGAGGGATTCCGCATTGATTTATCTATTGGTAAGTGCCAAATAAAGCAAAATTTAATAGGTCACCCCTTTATTGGGCAGAAAAGTGCACATCTGCATGATAAAATAAATATCACATCCTCTTGAGGGTGCCAGTGGGTATTATCAACCCTCGAAATGATAATTTTGACCGAGACGATATTCTCGGGTTGATAATATCCACTGACACCCTCAAGAGGATGTGATATTTACATATTATAATACCTCACTGTAAACACTTCATGTAAAATTCCCATAGCCTGCTGGGTATATATTTCGCGCTATCACCCTCAACGCGTCAACTCGACATTACATTCTCGGGTTGATAATATCCTCTGGCACCCTCAAGAGGATGTGATACTTACATAATAGTTGGTTTATGAACTTATCCAAGTTTTTACTGATATCAACAATCTGGCCAAGTTTGGAAAATATCAGATGGAAAGGGATGGTGCTAGAGAGCTAACAAAGCAAAATGCAACCTTTTTAACAGTTCAAGGGAAATAACTTCGATGTTTCTAGTCTGATATTTCTAGTTTTCTAACATGTCAGAGTGATTAATGATATTAAAATACTGCCAAGTCTTGGTCAGTATCAGATGAAAAACAAAGGAGCTAGAGCGCTAATAAAGCAAAATGTAACATTTTCAATATGTAAATCAAGCGCCATAACTATGGTGTTAATTATTACGCAACTATAAAATGAAGTTCTCAGACTGTAAAACCACTTACATACCGTCCCAGATTGAAAATGTTAGCATGATTATCTGTCTATTGAATTACAGGCTCCGTTTGATTGAGCCCTTTCATGAGTAACAACTACATGTACTACTACTGCAGTGCTACCAGTGTTGCCTAGCAACAGTTATAGATGAATTTGATTTTTAAACTACCGTACATGAATTGACACAAGCAACTTGAGATTTAAGATTCAATTTGGATTCAACAGGTTGTTTTAAATGTTCCAGTTTAAATCATTTCATGGTTTATTTTACTCTCTATACTTTTTGCTGGTTATTTACAGCCGAATGTTTAATACTGGTTACTGATAGTTTTGGCCTTTGATCTACCTATACTGACCTTAGCTTTACTGGCTACTAACCACTGTATGTACTAACAAGTTTGAGCTGCAGTTTCAGATGCTGCACATTGGATCTATCTATACTGAATTGTACATTAGATATATCTATACTGAGCTGTACATTAGATCTATCTATACTGAGCTGTACATTATATCTATCTATACTGAGCTGTACATTAGATCAATCTATACTGAGCTGTACATTAGATATATCTATACTGAGCTGTACATTAGATCTATCTATACTGAGCTGTACATTAGATCTATCTATACTGAGCTGTACATTATATCTATCTATACTGAGCTGTACATTAGATCAATCTATACTGAGCTGTACATTAGATATATCTATACTGAGCTGTACATTAGATCTATCTATACTGAGCTGTACATTAGATCTATCTATACTGAGCTGTACATTATATCTATCTATACTGAGCTGTACATTAGATTTACCTATACTGAGCTGTACATTAGATCTATCTATACTGAGCTGTACATTAGATCAATCTATACTGAGCTGTACATTAGATCTATCTATACTGAGCTGTACATTATATCTATCTATACTGAGCTGTACATTAGATTTACCTATACTGAGCTGTACATTAGATCTATCTATACTGAGCTGTACATTAGATCTATCTATATTGAGCTGTACATTAGATTTACCTATACTGAGCTGTACATTAGATCTATCTATACTGAGCTGTACATTAGATCAATCTATACTGAGCTGTGCATTATATCTATCTATACTGAGCTGTACATTAGATCTATCTATACTGAGCTGTACATTAGATCTATCTATACTGAGCTGTACATTAGATCAATCTATACTGAGCTGTACATTAGATATATCTGTACTGAGCTGTACATTAGATCTATCTATACTGAGCTGTACATTATATTTACCTATACTGAGCTGTACATTAGATCTATCTATACTGAGCTGTACATTAGATCTATCTATACTGAGCTGTACATTAGATTTACCTATACTGAGCTGTACATTAGATGAATCTATACTGAGCTGTACATTAGATCTATCTGTACTGAGCTGTACATTAGATCAATCTATACTGAGCTGTACATTATATATATCTATACTGAGCTGTGCATTAGATCTATATATACTGAGCTGTACATTAGATCTATCTGTACTGAGCTGTACATTAGATCAATCTATACTGAGCTGTACATTAGATCTATCTATACTGAGCTGTGCATTATATCTATCTATACTGAGCTGTACATTAGATCTATCTATACTGAGCTGTACATTAGATCTATCTATACTGAGCTGTACATTAGATCTATCTATACTGAGCTGTACATTAGATCTACCTATACTGAGCTGTACATTAGATTTACCTATACTGAGCTGTACATTAGATCTATCTATACTGAGCTGTACATTAGATCTATCTGTACTGAGCTGTACATTAGATCAATCTATACTGAGCTGTACATTAGATCTATCTTTACTGAGCTGTACATTAGATCTATCTGTACTGAGCTGTACATTAGATCAATCTATACTGAGCTGTACATTAGATCTATCTATACTGAGCTGTACATTAGATTTACCTATACTGAGCTGTACATTAGATCTATCTATACTGAGCTGTACATTAGATCTATCTATACTGAGCTGTACATTAGATCTATCTATACTGAGCTGTACATTAGATCTATATATACTGCGCTGTACATTAGATCAATCTATACTGAGCTGTACATTATATATATCTATACTGAGCTGTGCATTAGATCTATCTATACTGAGCTGTACATTAGATCTATCTGTACTGAGCTGTACATTAGATCAATCTATACTGAGCTGTACATTAGATCTATCTATACTGAGCTGTGCATTATATCTATCTATACTGAGCTGTACATTAGATTTACCTATACTGAGCTGTACATTAGATCAATCTATACTGAGCTGTACATTAGATCTATCTATACTGAGCTGTACATTAGATCTATCTATACTGAGCTGTACATTAGATTTACCTATACTGAGCTGTTCATTAGATCTATCTATACTGAGCTGTACATTAGATCTATCTATACTGAGCTGTACATTAGATCTATCTATACTGAGCTGTACATTAGATCTATATATACTGCGCTGTACATTAGATCTATCTGTACTGAGCTGTACATTAGATCAATCTATACTGAGCTGTACATTAGATTTACCTATACTGAGCTGTACATTAGATCTATCTATACTGAGCTGTACATTAGATCTATCTATACTGAGCTGTACATTAGATTTACCTATACTGAGCTGTACATTAGATGAATCTATACTGAGCTGTACATTAGATCTATCTGTACTGAGCTGTACATTATATCTATCTGTGCATTAGATATATCTATACTGAGCTGTACATTAGATCAATCTATACTGAGCTGTACATTAGATCTATCTGTACTGAGCTGTACATTAGATCAATCTATACTGAGCTGTACATTATATATATCTATACTGAGCTGTGCATTAGATCTATCTATACTGAGCTGTACATTAGATCTATCTGTACTGAGCTGTACATTAGATCAATCTATACTGAGCTGTACATTAGATCTATCTATACTGAGCTGTGCATTAGATCTATCTATACTGAGCTGTACATTAGATCTATCTATACTGAGCTGTACATTAGATCTACCTATACTGAGCTGTACATTAGATCTACCTATACTGAGCTGTACATTAGATTTACCTATACTGAGCTGTACATTAGATCTATCTATACTGAGCTGTACATTAGATCTATCTGTACTGAGCTGTACATTAGATCAATCTATACTGAGCTGTACATTAGATCTATCTATACTGAGCTGTACATTAGATCTATCTGTACTGAGCTGTACATTAGATCAATCTATACTGAGCTGTACATTAGATCTATCTATACTGAGCTGTACATTAGATTTACCTATACTGAGCTGTACATTAGATCTATCTATACTGAGCTGTACATTAGATCTATCTATACTGAGCTGTACATTAGATCTATCTATACTGAGCTGTACATTAGATCTATATATACTGCGCTGTACATTAGATCAATCTATACTGAGCTGTTCATTATATATATCTATACTGAGCTGTGCATTAGATCTATCTATACTGAGCTGTACATTAGATCTATCTGTACTGAGCTGTACATTAGATCCATCTATACTGAGCTGTACATTAGATCTATCTATACTGAGCTGTGCATTATATCTATCTATACTGAGCTGTCCATTAGATTTACCTATACTAAGCTGTACATTAGATCTTTCTGTACTGAGCTGTACATTAGATCAATCTATACTGAGCTGTACATTAGATCTATCTATACTGAGCTGTACATTAGATCTATCTATACTGAGCTGTACATTAGATTTACCTATACTGAGCTGTACATTAGATCTATCTATACTGAGCTGTACATTAGATCTATCTATACTGAGCTGTACATTAGATCTATCTATACTGAGCTGTACATTAGATCTATATATACTGCGCTGTACATTAGATCTATCTGTACTGAGCTGTACATTAGATCAATCTATACTGAGCTGTACATTAGATCTATCTATACTGAGCTGTGCATTATATCTATCTATACTGAGCTGTGCATTATATCTATCTATACTGAGCTGTACATTAGATCTATCTATACTGAGCTGTACATTAGATCTATCTATACTGAGCTGTGCATTATATCTATCTATACTGAGCTGTACATTAGATCTATCTATACTGAGCTGTACATTAGATCTATCTATACTGAGCTGTACATTAGATCTATCTATACTGAGCTGTACATTAGATCAATATATACTGCGCTGTACATTAGATCAATCTATACTGAGCTGTACATTAGATCTATCTATACTGAGCTGTACATTAGATCTATCTATACTGAGCTGTACATTAGATCAATCTATACTGAGCTGTACATTAGATCTATCTATACTGAGCTGTATATTAGATCTATCTATACTGAGCTGTACATTAGATATATCTATACTGAGCTGTACATTATATATATCTATACTGAGCTGTACATTATATATATCTATACTGAGCTGTACATTAGATATATCTATACTGAGCTGTACATTATATCTATCCACACTGAGCTGTACCTTAGATCTATCTACACTGAGCTGTACATTAGATCAATCTATACTGAGCTGTACATTAGATCTATCTATACTGAGCTGTACATTAGATCTATCTATACTGAGCTGTACATTAGATCTATCTATACTGAGCTGTACATTAGATCTATATATACTGCGCTGTACATTAGATCTATCTGTACTAAGCTGTACATTAGATCAATCTATACTGAGCTGTACATTAGATCTATCTATACTGAGCTGTACATTAGATTTACCTATACTGAGCTGTACATTAGATCTATCTATACTGAGCTGTACATTAGATATATCTATACTGAGCTGTACATTATATATATCTATACTGAGCTGTACATTATATATATCTATACTGAGCTGTACATTATATCTATCCACACTGAGCTGTACCTTAGATCTATCTACACTGAGCTGTACATTAGATATATCTATACTGAGCTGTACATTTGATCAATCTATACTGAGCTGTACATTAGATCTATCTACACTGAGCAGTACATTATATCTCTCTACACTGAGCTCTACATTAGATCTATCTATAGTGAGCTGTACATTGTATCTATCTATACTGAGCTCTACATTAGATATATCTATACTGAGCTGTACATTATATCTATCCACACTGAGCTGTACCTTAGATCTATCTACACTGAGCTGTACATTAGATCAATCTATACTGAGCTGTACATTAGATCTATCTATACTGAGCTGTACATTAGATCTATCTATACTGAGCTGTACATTAGATCTATATATACTGCGCTGTACATTAGATCTATCTGTACTGAGCTGTACATTAGATCAATCTATACTGAGCTGTACATTAGATCTATCTATACTGAGCTGTGCATTATATCTATCTATACTGAGCTGTACATTAGATCTATCTATACTGAGCTGTACATTAGATCTATCTATACTGAGCTGTACATTAGATCTATCTATACTGAGCTGTACATTAGATTTACCTATACTGAGCTGTACATTAGATCTATCTATACTGAGCTGTACATTAGATATATCTATACTGAGCTGTACATTATATATATCTATACTGAGCTGTACATTATATATATCTATACTGAGCTGTACATTATATCTATCCACACTGAGCTGTACCTTAGATCTATCTACACTGAGCTGTACATTAGATATATCTATACTGAGCTGTACATTTGATCAATCTATACCGAGCTGTACATTAGATCTATCTACACTGAGCAGTACATTAGATCTCTCTACACTGATCTCTACATTAGATCTATCTATAGTGAGCTGTACATTATATCTATCTATACTGAGCTGTACATTAGATATATCTATACTAAGCTGTACATTATATCTATCCACACTGAGCTGTACCTTAGATCTATCTACACTGAGCTGTACATTAGATCAATCTATACTGAGCTGTACATTAGATCTATATACACTGAGCTGTACATTAGATCTATCTACACTGAGCTGTACATTAGATCAATCTATACTGAGCTGTACATTAGATCTATCTACACTGAGCAGTACATTAGATCTCTCTACACTGAGCTCTACATTAGATCTATCTATAGTGAGCTGTACATTATATCTATCTATACTGAGCTCTACATTAGATATATCTATACTGAGCTCTACATTAGATCAATCTACACTGAGCTGTACATTAGATCTATCTATACTGAGCTGTACATTAGATCTATCTATACTGAGCTGTACATTAGATATATCTATATTGAGCTGTACGTTAGACCTATCTATAATGAGCTGTACATTAAATATATCTATACTGAGCTCTACATTAGATCTATCTATACTGAGCTGTACATTAGATCTATCTATATTATATCTATCTATACTGAGCTGTACATTATATCTATCTATACTGAGCTGTACATTAGATATATCTATAATGAGCTGTACATTAAATATATCTATACTGAGCTGAACATTAGATCTATCTATACTGAGCTGTACATTAAATATATCTATAATGAGCTGTACATTAAATATATCTATACTGAGCTCTACATTAGATCAATCTACACTGAGCTGTACACTAGATCTATCTATACTTAGCTGTATATTAGATCTATTTATACTGAGCTGTACATTAGATATATCTATATTGAGCTGTACGTTAGACCTATCTATAATGAGCTGTACATTAAATATATCTATACTGAGCTCTACATTAGATCTATCTATACTGAGCTGTACATTAGATCTATCTATACTGAGCTGTACATTAGATATATCTATAATGAGCTGTACATTAAATATATCTATACTGAGCTGTACATTAAATATATCTATACTGAGCTCTACATTAGATCTATCTATACTGAGCTGTACATTAGATCTATCTATATTAGATCTATCTACACTGAGCTGTACATTAGATCTATCTATACTGAGCTGTACATTTATACTGAGCTGTACATTTATACTGAGCTGTACATTAGCTCTATCTATACTGAGCTGTAAGATCCTGGTTACTTACCACTGGGTGTACAAGTTTGAGTTGTAGTTTCAGATGTTGTACATTAGATCTATCTATACTGAGCTGTATCACAACCCTGTCGAACACTCTCAGTGTCACACTGCCGCAGCTCTGGGTGTTCTCCTGTAATATGAAACAGAGAATATAAATGGCATGTCACATAGCATTTTAAGGTTTAGTAGATCCTCCATCAATAAGGGAATAATAAAGAGTGGCACTTGGCAAAAGTTATTAACAAATGGCATGGCGTGTGGCATCCTATGGTTTTGTAGACCTTCCATCAATAAGGCAACACAACAATAAACTATGGTAGTGCCTCAAGCCACATGACAACACCATCATTTGCACTATCGCCATCGAGAATGATCTGCATAAGCACTGTCAATAAATGCTGCAAGCAACAAGAGCTAACTTGCTGTCCAAACGGCAGACCATGTGTTTTGTGTAGTATTACCTCTTCATTAAATACAAAGACGGCTCCCTTCTTGTGTTTTTCTGTGTTGAGATATAAAGTTGCCTCAAGTCCATACTTGGGTATGAGGATCTGCACAGCATTCTTCCTCACAAACAGTAAGTACCCCTCCTCATCTACTGTTCTCTTCTTGAAGAATAACTGAAATAATGAATTGAATATACAGTCAAACCTGTCTATAGCGGTCACCTAAGGGAATGATTGAAGTTGGCTGCTAATATCTCTCTACCTACTTTCGTTTTGGGATTCAATTAATGATGACCGTTATAAGTGATAAGCGGACACTAATTGGACTCATTTACCACAGCCACTGACCGTGCTGAGCAGGTCTTGTTATATAAAGGTGATTTATAGAGGAATGTATTGGGAGGACCAAAGGCTGACCATTATGGCCAGGGTCACGCTATACAGAGGTGACCGTTAGTACAGTTTTGATTGTATGTTTGTATAATAACATATAAAACATTTCATTCGAATCTAAGATGATATAAAGCAGCCTAGTTAGCTAAGTGGATAGGCCTTAGCATCAGAGCTACAGACCTCTGCCATGCGTTAGTTCGCTCCCTGGTTGAGGTATGTCGGAAGGGAAACTTCATCTTATCTCCCTCTAAGGTTGCTGTCCTAATATCCCCTAATAGGATGTGTTAACAGACTGTGCAACTCAATTTAATTTCATTTCAAGATGACATTATTCATCTTTGATATGGATGGAAACACTTTTTATGGGAGTATGTTACTTATAATCAGGTCTAAGTTTTAAACTGAAGATACTGAAGGATAAGAGGTAGTTAGGAACTCACATGTGTATGTAAATTGACTGATGCCCTGCCAGCATACTGCGCCATCTTGTGGCGATAGTTGAGATTATTACAGACGGACTGAGTTTTGTGTTTGTCGAGTAACTCTGGGTAGGAGGCATCTGCTCCGATACATGTTGCCAGCAACCGATGGACTAGGATATCTGAATATCTGTGAATCAGAAACTGTATGTTAAACTCCGGGCAATGTCACCTTTGACTAACATGGCTACAGAGAATGTTTATTAAAAAAACTGTTATGATTCGGACTCGCGGAAAAGAATTTAAACAGGAGTTAAGAAGTCCTGATATTATTTATACGTAGCACAGGTTTTAAACCCAAAACATTCTATAAGTTACATAACTTTTACTTATCAGACTCAAGTACTACAATTCAAGGGGTAAATGCAGAACTAGTGTAACTATACATAAATAAAGAATCAGATACAACGGTTTCGTGCTGACCCCCATATTGCAGGGGTGAATGCAAAACCAGTGTAACTATACAAAAATAAAGAACCAGTTACAACGGTTTCGTGCTGACCCCCATTTTGCAGAGATGAATGCAAAACAAGTGTAACTATACAAAAATAAAGAACCAGATACAACGGTTTTGTGCTGATCCCCATATTGCATGGGTGAACACAAAACTAGTGTAACTATATATAAATATTGCAGAGGTGAATGCAAAACCAGTGTAACTATACAAAAATAAAGAACCAGATACAATGGTTTTGTGCTGATCCCCATATTGCAGGGGTGAATGCAAAACCAGTGTAACTATACATAAATATTGCAGGGGTGAATGCAAAACCAGTGTAACTATACAAAAATATTGCAGGGGTGAATGCAAAACCAGTGTAACTATACAAAAATAAAGAACCAGATACAAAGGTTTTGTGCTGATCCCCATATTGCAGGGGTGAACGCAAAACCAGTGTTACTATACAAAAATAAAGAACCAGATACAACGGTTTTGTGCTGATCCCCATATTGCAGGGGTGAATGCAAAACCAGTGTAACTATACAAAAATTAAGAACCAGATACAACGGTTTTGTGCTGATCCCCATATTGCATGGGTGAACGCAAAACTAGTGTAACTATACATAAATATTGCAGGGGTGAATGCAAAACCAGTGTAACTATACAAAAATAAAGAACCAGATACAACGGTTTTGTGCTGATCCCCATATTGCAGGGGTGAATGCAAAACTAGTGTAGCTATACATAAATATTGCAGGGGTGAATGCAAAACCAGTGTAACTATACAAAAATAAAGAACAAGATACAATGGTTTCGTGTTGACCTCTCATATTGCAAATGAAGTGTGAAAGTCTGTGTTAAACATTTATAATGTTTGAATTTGAAACTTACTCAAAAATCCAAAACATTTTTCCTATAATGAACAAAGAGGATAGAAAATATTGCAGGCCGTCAATCAACAATTCTCGAAAAATTTGAAGGAAAATAGGATTTTTTTATCAAAAATATAGGAAGTTTTAACAAAAATACAGGATTTATTTTCACAATATTTGTCTACTTTTGGCTCTAAATGTAGATATAACTATTGAATTTCAAAAATTGAAAAACATTTTCGATTTGAGAATATAAACTCACATCTGGTGTTCATCTTCAATTAAAAGTAAGAAAATTTTGTGTTGTAAAATTCCAGAACGCAAGGCGAACAAGAACAATTTTAGTTTGTTTGTATGGTGTTTTACGTCATTTTCAACACGTCAGGTTATATATGACGGTCGATTTTGTTGTGGTGGAGGCCGGCCATCCACTTTTCCTGGGTAGAACCCGTACTGTACACCTTCCGCCATCCGAAACAAACTTAGAAATCCATTGTTTTCAACAGAAATCTGTTAAACTATAGTAATTATTTAAAATATAGGAAAATATAGGAACTTTTCAGAAATATAGGAATATTATATATTGTAGCTGTCAGTACCTTCTTATAGGTGAGGTAAAATGTGTGTATATTTCCGTGGCGAGACCGTAATGTAAGAATTCCGCCTCTGGTATCATGCCGCTGCAGAAGTATACAGCCTGCATCATGCACCGTGTCGTCATTATCCGCAACATTGTGTTGAAGTACTTGTCCTCCTTAATCACGGCCTCGTCCAAACTCTTCGCCAGATCTAAACCGCACGATACATTCACTTTGAATCCCTGAGAAAATTTAGAAAGAGTTCTATGATACTTTTTACAAGCACCAAGTTTACATAAAGATCACATCGAGGGTTGAATGCTCATCTATGCTAAGTGCGTATAAAGTATTAAGAATTTTGTTTCAAGTTCAGCACTCAACATATTCCGTGGTTTGTTTTTACTGTGTTTATAGCCGTTATTGGACTATATTCCCAATGCCAAAACATATATTTTTTTACCAATTTTGAGACAAAAATTCCCAATTTAAAAAAATAAATAAAAAAGAAGCATTAGTGCGACAAGTACTGAAAACAAAATGCTTTTAAATGCCTCTGTTGACCTTAGTGTACTCGAACAGTATTAAGGATGCAATTATTAAATGAATTGAAATGTATTGAATTGTAGGTAATGTTTTACTGTACTTTTTCCAAATTTTATGAAAAATCACATTAAAATTCCCATTTGTTACGGTAAGGGTTATGTTCCCAAAGTATAGAAAAAAACACTGATATTAGTCGAGTGCTGTGGTCTAGTGGTAGAGCATTTGACCCATGATCCAAAAGTCATGGGTTCGATCCCCACCATGACCGTATGTGGAGTGTCCTTGAGCATTTGCCCAGTACTTGTTCTACCCAGAAAGACATCGAGAGTGATTAAAATAAGTTCAGAGAGCTTTTGTTACAATCAATGTAAAATAAATAAGTTTCACATATTGAACAAAAACAATACGAGATGACATACTTCATCTTATTTTATTGTTTTTGTTAATGACAGCATATTATTTTTTTCAGCAAAATTGACACTTAATCAAATGACCAAGTGATAGTTTTAATCTTCGCGACATTTTAACCTATGACTTTTAAGGCTACAACAGCATACAGGGAAGTTATATCCCCTGCCTTTTGAAAAACATACATAATGACTTGCTATTGATCTTGTACATAAACTTTGGTGTAGAAAGGTATAAAAGCTCAACAGGAGTAGGTGACACACATTTTACATTTAACTATTGTGACTGTTAGTAAAGGGCAAACAGCAATAAATCCAGTAATTATTTGATCTACCCTTTCTTTCTACACTTAAGTACTTTCTTAACATGTTGCACACCTAGTTTGGTGCAGTTTGCCATTTTAGTTTTTGAGGAATAGGCACAAAATAATTACAATATCAATATTAAGACTTTTATCTAACATATAAAGGGAAGTAATTTGTACACCTTTTTTGGTAAGGTTATCGCATATAGATTTTGAAAAGTAGGCGATACAAAACTGTGCAATATTAAAACCAGACATAGAATTACGAAGGACAAGAACTCCTATAATTTAGGAAGGGCAAGAACTCCTGTAATTGTTATCAGATTTACCTGCCCTTGCTTCCTATTACATGGCAGTGATTTTGCAAACGTAGCTTGGTCAGGATAGATGCTATAATTTTAGAGGAGTAGCGACACAAAGATTTATAATATTAAAACCACTTAGAACTATATGGGCAATAACTCCTGTAATGCGTTTCCGATTTATCTGCCCTTTCTTCCTACAAATCAGTACTTCCTAGTGATCTTGCAAACCATGTTTGGTGCATGTAGGTCTACAGGTTTGCGACACATGAACGGACGTACAGAAGCACGGACACGCAGACGGACAACACCATTTCTATATCTCACGCTTTCGTGAAGAGGGAGATTAAGAACATCTTTATTTAATGATCTCAGATGAAAATATAATCCTTAAATCAATACCTTAGACAAAGCAGCTTTAATGAGTGGGTCAAAGTTTGAGGGTGGTGGTGAGGGATGTCTACGCAACACTGCACAGTTTGGAAATTCCTCGTGGATCTTGGCTGCTGTGGCAATATTGGCTAACAACATAAACTCTTCAACCATGGAGTTAGTATCCCTGTAATTCAGGTTTGAAAATATATATATGTTTTAGAAACTTCAAAATATTGTTTTATAAACTTAAAATGTACTTCAAATGTATACAGATATGAACAGTATAATGTCAGATGCAAATTTACAAAGTGTGCTGAGTAAAAGGATCCTTAATAAGGGATCATCAAATACAGGTTCTCTTTCTTTTACAAGCCCTCATTGGAGGAAAGACTCAGGTTCATGGTACACATCCCCCATCTGACACAGTGTTCTGCAAACAGTTCTTGAATCTGCAGCCTTTTGATTTATACAAGATATGGCACCCCAATCTCCATCCAAAGTTTCAATAAATTGACTGTTGGACGGACTACTTACATCAGTTGTTTGGCTTGTACATCAATAGGATCATGGGTCTCACTGTCAATGTGGAATCTGATCTCCGGAGAGGCTAATGTCAAGGCCCTGTATAACAAATACAAAAATAAAAACAATATATACCTAGTATTTGGGTTTTTTCATTTGATTATTAGGGCTATTCCATTAAAACATACAAGGGACCACAAGAAGACAATTTTGAAATGTAACACCCACCCATAGATGTCTAAAGAACGAAATATCAGAAAACAAGGTTCACCCATAGATGTTCATTAGTCTGTCCAAGATAAATTGCCAATTTAAAAATATATTTTTAGTTACTTTTTATAATTACTCATAAAAGATGTTCATTACTTTATATATATTAATTCTGTTTTAGAGATGTGACAGTAGATTGATGATGAAATACTTGAATGCATATGTTTGCTATATACCCTTTCTCTATCCTTTTCCTCTTGAGTATTTTGGCCAGTCTATTGAGACCTCGGAGACTTTTTGCTGTGTCATCATTCTTCTGTGGATCATCTATAATCATCTGGGCCTCAGCGTACGTTAATGACGCCTGTAGGAGAAAAAAATTAATGTGCCGTTAAGTACTGATAAAAGGGTATGTATGTATGTCTGTATGGTGTTTGACCTTACTTTTATTGAATCTTTATAACATTCTTGCAGTGTGGGAGTGTGATAAAGCCATGATATATTTATACTAATTACACTAATGAAATAAACATGCAAACGATGGCTGATTCATCTTTCGGTCTTATCCATTCAGCTCATTGTGCATCAGACTTGATTTGTCGATTTCCGTTAAGTTTAAAATACTGAATAATGGAAACGACAAGGTGGTTTCGTTGTTCGATGCCATACGGAGAAGACCAAGTCACCATACGACGTCATCATACAAACATACAACATCATCATAAGACAATGTTACATATCGGTAGCTACAATAATAAATGTTGCTTATGAATATTTTTACGAGTAAATTTACTAAACTCGCTGAATACAACTGATATAATGCTTGGCAGAGCCTTGCATCATATAAATCCAACTCATTAAATAAATTCAAAATTAAAAGGCACTGACATGTAAGATGATCAATTTCAGCCTTATCACGTCAGTGTCTATTTGTAGCAATGAGCTCTATACTCAACATAATGGTGCTATTATAGACATATGACACATACCCCACCCAGTCACAGTTTACGGGACAACAGGCAGACCAGTCCTAGCACTACTGTATATATGCTAAATGTGAAGCAAGAGAGCTACTATACTCATTTGCAAAAGAAAGTTTACACTTTGAACATTTTACTTTACATCCTATCCTCTTTACCAAGCGACGGTCCCTTAATGATTCAACCTATTGAAAAACAAATGACAACATCACATTGGCAAACCAATGATTGTGACTTAGGTACCAAACATGGAATATTCATTATGGAATTTGTCAATTTAATTCTAAAAATACTTTACACAATTAAACCTAAACAAAACTCAGTGTACACTTTCTTTTGCAACTGAGTATATTATCATTTTTTATGAAGTCTTTGGTATGACCCTGGCCGGGGATTAAACCCCCGACCTCCCGCATACCAGGTGTAACCTCTACCACTAGGCCACATTGAACGGGATGCATCTTAGAAAGAAATGAGACACATATGTTGATTTCTCATCCATCATTTACACAGTGTATATGTAACTGCTGTACAAGGACTAGGAGATTACAAGTGGAACATTATATTATTATAATGATAGCATTCATTGGCTTTGTTCTAAATTATATTTCTTGCTTTTAACGATTTTTCCCGATTTGATACTGTTTTTACATTAAAACAAACGCACATGAAGTGCAAACAATAGCAACAGGAAACCAGTTTAACGTTCATTGTAACCACTTGCACTGAAACCCAGCAACAACTTGATATACAATATTGCTGGTTTCCAGTATGATTGCAAAGGAGGTATGTGAAAACCTGTTTTTCCTTGATACTGAGTTGGACATAGTGTCCGACTTACAATCTAATCGAGTCAGCTTGTATATTATCATATTCGATGAAATTAATATAAACATTAAAAGAAAACAGAATGATCATCCATTTGTACCATCAAATAATGTCAACAAATTGATCCATTCTTCTGTATTCTCACACAAAACAGTGTCCGATCAAAATCGTCCCGACTCCATCTCATTCATGGTAGGGTACTGTTTTGCCTTATATGCTGTTTCTACACGCAAAAGACATGTAAACAAGTGGGATACTCCCGTGAGATAATGCCATATTGATTTAAACTGAAACCAGGATTAATTATCGTTTGAAGTCGGATATCTGTGTCATTCTTTACAAAGGGTGTCCAACTTACCTTTGATTTAATAACGCTCTTTGTAAACGATGTTTTCAGAATTTCTGCATCATTTGTTATCTCCCACAGCACAGTGAAAGCAAACCTAGAAATGAAGCATATAGATTTACATTTCTTTTTAAATAATATTTATACAACGTGACTACAAGCTATTGTTACAGTGAAGGAATCTATGTTTATAGGTCTTCAATAGTGCACCAGTAGTGCATATTTTAGCCCGCTCAATATTTACTCCTAAACTTTCTTTCAGAGCTGCAAATAAGCCGAGTTTTTGAGTATTTTACTCATATCTTTTTTTACAAAACCCCTCAGTTTTTTTTAAATTGTATCATAACCCATCAATTAAATACAAATCCTCATGAGAATTATATTTGTATGTTTTGTCCTGTGGAACAGTTTATTCCGTTTTTAGATGATGAAAATTGTTCCAAGCATGTGTCTATATAATATATATACCTTAATGTCATACAGTGTTTCTTTTGTTTTTACTTCAACTTTCGTTTAATCAGAATAGTTGTTCCTTTTAAAATGTATTAATTCACATCTATTTTGAAAGCATGAATTATTTATAGATTTTTTTTACTCTGAACGAGTTCCTTGTTACTCATTCATTTTGAACCTGATGAGTAAATACACATTGCAGTCAAAAACTATCTACAGCTCTGTTACTCTACAGCATTCTCACCTCTCAGATTTACAACGGTCCCCAGCTGAAACCCAGCAATAATTTAAAGTCAGGCTTAATTCGGTTTTAACCGATACTGAGAAAATATCTACTACCAAATTATTAATTACAAGCATATTGTGATTAGCGCAAGTTTAACATTTAGATTGAAACTGACCGAAAACCAATCATACTTTATATACTGAAAGGTAAAAGAAATGCGACATGGGAATTTCCGCTATATAATGAAAATACTGCACACTTAATTCCATATATATTCCAAGGAAATCCCTAGATGTTTTGTAAAAAAAAAAGTTGCAGTTAGTTAGAGAAAGGACACAACTGTGATGTTGTAGACGTTTTAATCACAGTACACGTTGTAACAAGAAATTCATAAATGTTGAAGTTTCTCTTTGAAAAATTGAGCCAGTTCAGTACTGTATTTAACGTAAAGAGTTTGCAAAATATTGCGTCCTAAGTTTGCGCCGAACGCGTACTCTGTCAATAATGAAACTTTGCAGGAATACTATTTGCTGTGTTATGTGTTGTTTTAGTCTTCTTTTCAAAAGGAAAGATCTTACGTAGCCATGAACCATTTGATTAACAGCAGCATATTGTACAAACAATATATAGTGGAAATTCCCGTGTCGCGTTTCTTTTTCCTTTCAGTATATTAATAATAAACTGATTATTCAACCATTAATATTTCTGCTCCAACTTGAAACAGATGCATATGATTGCTCGATACATTCCGCCTCATTCCCAAATAAGTGACACGTTGTGCCGAAGGTACCGGCCATTGTGATACTCTGGCAAGCGAGAATGCTTTATTGTAGAAAGAAAGCATTTGGTCTCTCTTATGTCTCATGAAGGTCATTATAAAACAAATATATAAGAGTGTCTATACATACCTATCTACATTACTTCGCAGAGAACACAGATTGGAGCTCAACAATTCTGGTACCATGTCTATCCTCTGTAGATATAGAAATGAAACAGAATTATGTAGAGGCATTAAAGGGCATTACCTGGAACAACCTTAGAATTTAAAAACAGTCCAATTCATGATGTCATATATTAAAATCGAAACATTGAGTTTGCACCTTATTGTTCAGGTCTAAGATTTGAAATCTAACATGGTTTATTAAAATACTCAATAATGCTGATTGGTTATTGGGGAGGTCCTATACAATACCTCTGACATCTTGTATGACAACCAGTAAGAAGTAATTTTAAACGCCAGAAAACATGACCATTGAGCCATCATTTTAAACGTCAGATGCAAAACAACAATGCAAAGGAATGCGCTATTTTAAGTGACGCTTAAGTTTGGGACTTGAAACATATCAAAACCGTGGGCATGCGGCCCTTGGTATTGATCTGGGACAATATAAACCCACTGGAAATGTTTTATTTCTTAACCCATCAAATGTTTTAAATGAAATCTGGCACTACATGCATAAATTAACCCTGGTGCATAACCTAGGATAGCACATATTGCTGTACGTAAGTGGTTAGTATTAGGCTCGTTCATTATGTTTTGGACCTTTAGAATAGTTTGTTTGTATGGTGTTTTACGTCATTTTCAACACATGCAAGGTTATATATGACGGTCGATTTTTTGTGGTGGAGGCAGACCACCAACATTTCCTGGGTAGAACCAGTACTGTATATCTCCTGCCATCTGTAAGAATCTACACTTCCTTGCTTACAAGTCGAGCTCCCAGTGGGATTCGGCGGTGAGAGGCGAAGGTTTACAATGCAACGCCATTAAGCATTCGGCCACGGAGATGCTCCTCCTTTAGAATACAAAATATCATTATTTGGCAATTTTCATTGGACCCCTAGACTCCCAGGAAAATGCTGATGTACCCCTTTTAAATACAATTTATTGCTAATCTCTCTGAAATAAGGGGAAATAATTACTTAAATTGGGTTTTGAATTGTAGGATGGTATAGCAGCAAGCTCTCAGCACAAATAATATTCTTGTGAAATTTTCAACAAGATACAAGTATATCAAATTTATAAACAGGCCTAATTTTGAAACGTCAAGAATAAAGATTTGGACAGAAAACAGGATTAACATGATGATTTATCTATAAGTGAAAGGCGTCTGACCTTATCCACCAGATATACAGTTGTCCCTCGACTAGCGGCCTCCCGGTCCATAGCATTTCCTGGTCGTATAAAGTGACTCACATCGGCTATGTGTACACCAACCTTTAACATACAATATACTGGTTATTAATAAAGTACAAACGTTATTTATTTTACGCTTTAGGAAACAAGCTACCAACTTATACAAATCACTCTCGATGAAGGTGAAAATGTGGCGAGTGATGTGAGAGAGAACTGGAGAACCCGAAAAAAAAACACTTGTCTGAGTGGACACCCACCATACTCTCTCTCATACAACGCCGAGATGGAGAATCAAACTTGGGTCGCAATGGTGAGAAACATTAAACTGATTACAAAATAATGGAATTGTGTAATAAACTTTGGAAAAAAATTAATACATGGAGAAAATAAATCCATTGGGTAGTTTAAAATTTATTTCATGCTATTTGGGGAAAGTCAAAGCTGTTGCTTCTTGGTGCTGTAGGAAACCTAAGTACTGCACTACTGTTTGAGCCCACATGCCGAGTGCAATAGTGCACCAGATCACGTCGTCTACATCACCTCGGAGCAACCGTTTTCATTATTATACCTCATGTCAATCTCCCAAAATCTCCATGTCAAAAATAATGTCAACCTCAGGTTTGCCTGGGTCGACTTTATTTTCCTGAGCTTAACAATATCCGCTGCCACCCTCACAGGGATGCAATATTTATATACTATTCCATTGGCATCTATGAAATAGTTGTACACTGCTAGAATAGTGAGTACCTACCTCAAGATTACCGTTGTCCAGTTCACGACAGTGCAGGGCGTCATCTATATCTGTACACCCTGGGGGATCCACACTGCATATCGTGATGTGACGTAAATCTTGTCTGTGCTTCATATCCTGCAGTAAATATGCAAAATTAAAATACAAGATCTCCTTTTTTCTTGTTAAGGAAAACTATTACTTTTTTTCTTGTATTTTCCATTAAACTTTTGAATGTCTTAAAAGAGATCAGTTCCAGCATGCTAATGGTTATACTGGGTCTGCAACTGTATCTATTGTTTTTGGAATGTTAAATAAATGATCTTCACAAACACCATACCTCTTCAGTGATGATCCAGGGCAGCTTGGGGAGGAAGCTGAGAACAGCCTCGGAGAAGTTGGAGTGTGGGACATCATGCTCCAGCAGTAACACCTCGTTCTCTGTATCCTTGTCACCGATATTGCCCAACTTGCGCACAAAATGGCCCTGAAATGACACGCTTCCATATTAACAATTCATACAGTATATCGCCCGACTAACATACAAAATGGCCCTAAAATGAAGTGCTTAGGCTGACCGTAAATTGTTGGTTTGCCGTTTTGCTAACTACCCATGAAAAAGTGTTGTACCAAAAACGTCTTATTTTAACTAAGTAAGGGACTTCTTTAAATAGAAAGCAGATCTACAGAAATGAGGTATTTCTAAGTGGGTTACTAGTAAGCAAGTTACTTTTACATCTGCAAAATACAAAGCAAAGGATGTTTATAAATCAAGGCATTTTTAACAAGAGCACTGCCTAGCGAGGCATATACGACCATAGTTGAAAAGTTTAAGTTCCAGGTCAAACCTATAATATAATCAGAGAGTTATTAGTCTTTATAAGATGTGTTCATTGGATCATGTTGAAGATGTGTGCAAAGTTTATTTTTGTACATCTAATACTTCGAAAGTAATTAGCCACAATCACTTGTAAAAGGCAAGTGTAAGTTCCTGGTTAAACCTTTTTTCCAAAGAGGAATAATTAAAAAAAACAAGGAATGTCACTGTAAGTGACAAATGCCCCTGAAGTGGTTTCGACCTTTGACCTCTAAGTATGAACTTGACCTTGGACCCACGGATTTTGCACGCGACACGTTGTCTTGTTGTGGTGAGCACTTGTGCTAAGTTATTTGAAAATCCGTCCATGAATGTCGGAGTTATTAACCCGACATGAAAGAACTTCTTTTTGACCTTTGACCTCTAAGGAGCACGGACCTGAATTTCGTGCGCAACAAGACGTCTTTTGTGGTGAGCAATTGTGCCCAGTTATTTGAAAATCCGTGCAGGAATGCCAGAGTTATTGATCGGACACGATTGTATGGACCGACGGACGGACGGACTGACTGGCGGACAGACAGTGCAACTACTATATGCCGCCCTTTGGAGGCATAAAAATAACCTTCAAGTTATGGGGCTTTATCAGATCTATTCATCGGATCATGAAAATGATAACAAAGCATCATTGTTTTAGACCTTATACTTTGAAAGTTATTAGCCACAATCAGTTGTCAGGTAAAAGTTAATGGACAGACAGACGGACATATGTACAGCCCGCAGTATACGTGACTTTCGGCTTATGTGGTTATTCTTTTGTGACCTTTGGTGGTCTTGTTTGACCCTTTGAGATGACTTCTGTGGCACTTTTGCCACTTGGACACATATCAACACTAATTGACACATTCACCCGTCTGTGACCTTTTTTATTGCTTTAAATAAAGCGAAAAACTCTGTTATACTGACTGAAGGGCATTTGCTTCTATGACTAGCCACACAAGCAAAATAGGCCACAGAAAATAAGATTGTACGTCAAAAAGGCTCTTAAGTATACCTGCGCTAGAATGGACAGACAGACAGTATGAATGAATGAATGGTGCTTTATGGCACGTCGACACATAAATAGGTCATATTGTGCACAAAAACTGATGAAAGATGAAGAAATGAAGTAGTAATTAAAAATTAATGTAAATATACAGACAGAAGGACGGCACCGCGACATAATACATCCCTATTGGCGTAAAAAAAGCAAGGGACTTTTATAAAGAAAAAGTCTTATACAAGCTGAGTGACTTTTATGAGGGACTTCTAAAATGTGAGGGACTTCTACAAAGTACATAATGAGGCACTACTGTAAAGAGAGGGACTTCTACAAAGTACAAAATGAGGCACTTCTGTAAAGAGAGGGACTTCTACAAAGTACATAATGAGGCACTTCTGTAAAGAGAGGGACTTCTACAAAGTACATAATGAGGCACTTCTGTAAAGAGAGCGACTTCTACAAAGTACATAATGAGGCACTTCTGTAAAGAGAGCGACTTCTACAAAGTACATAATGAGGCACTTCTGTAAAGAGAGGGACTTCTACAAAGTACATAATGAGGCACGTCTGAAAAGAGAGCGACTTCTACAAAGTACATAATGAGGCACTTCTGTAAAGAGAGCGACTTCTACAAAGTACATAATGAGGCACTTCTGTAAAGAGAGGGACTTCTACAAAGTACATAATGAGGCACTTCTGTAAAGAGAGCGACTTCTACAAAGTACATAATGAGGCACTTCTGTAAAGAGAGGGACTTCTACAAAGTACATAATGAGGCACTTCTGTAAAGAGAGTGACTTCTACAAAGTACATAATGAGGCACTTCTGTAAAGAGAGGGACTTCTACAAAGTACATAATGAGGCACTTCTGTAAAGAGAGGGACTTCTACAAAGTACATAATGAGGCACTTCTGTAAAGAGAGCGACTTCTACAAAGTACATAATGAGGCACTTCTGTAAAGAGAGCGACATCTACAAAGTACATAATGAGGCACTTCTGTAAAGCGAGGGACTTCTACAAAGTACATAATGAGGCACGTCTGAAAAGAGAGCGACTTCTACAAAGTACATAATGAGGCACTTCTGTAAAGAGAGCGACTTCTACAAAGTACATAATGAGGCACTTCTGTAAAGAGAGGGACTTCTACAAAGTACATAATGAGGCACTTCTGTAAAGAGAGCGACTTCTACAAAGTACATAATGAGGCACTTCTGTAAAGAGAGCGACTTCTACAAAGTACATAATGAGGCACTTCTGTAAAGAGAGGGACTTCTACAAAGTACATAATGAGGCACTTCTGTAAAGAGAGCGACTTCTACAAAGTACATAATGAGGCACTTCTGTAAAGAGAGCGACTTCTACAAAGTACATAATGAGGCACTTCTGTAAAGAGAGGGACTTCTACAAAGTACATAATGAGGCACGTCTGAAAAGAGAGGGACTTCTTAAATGTGAGGGACTTCTACAAAGTACATAATGAGGCACGTCTGAAAAGAGAGGGACTTCTAAAATGTGAGGGACTTCTACAAAGTACATAATGAGGCACTTCTGTAAAGAGAGGGACTTTAACAATGTGAAAGGCATTAACAAAGTAAGACTACAAAGTGAGGGACTGCTAGGAGAGACTTCTACAATGTTAGGGAAGTCTTCAAAGCAAAGAGACTTCTACAAAGAGAGAGACTTCTAAAAATGATTGACTTTTTACAAAAACAAAGCAAGGGACTTTTACAAAGAGATAATCTTCTAAAGGTGAATTCAAAATTACTAAAATGTGAGGGATTTCTAGGAAGTACATATTGAGTCACTTATATAAGGAATGGAACAGCAACAAAGCGGGACTACATAATGTTGGACTTCTATGTCAGACTTCTACAAAATGACAGACTTCTACAAAGCGACAAACTTCTACAAAGTTAGGGACGTATACAAAGTTAGGGACATCTACAAAGCAAAGGGACTTCTATTAAGTGAGGGACTTCTGTAATGGGACTTTATGAAGAAACGACATTCTACAAGGGAAGGGAATTCCTACAAAGTCAGCTACTTCTATAAAGGAATGGACTTTCTAAAAGTCAGCTTCTTTAACTTAAGGATGGCTTGCTACAAGACTGATAAAAGTCGTGTGGAAGGCAACTTACATGAGGGTATCTGGAGTTTCGGGGCCAACTATCTATGGCCACCACAATTCTCTGTGTACACAAGTCCTTAGCCTGGCGTGTCTCTATACGAATCTTGGGGATCTTTCTCTCTGCCGGCACAAACAGGTGTCTTGTTGCCTGGAAAACAGTAAAGATTATAAGAGTTGGGAAACTAAATGCATTTATATAATTTGTATAGACCGTTTGAACACTAATGGCCCACAAGTTGAAGTCTCTGTATGAAACACAGGTACATTTATCGTTTTGTTTTTGTTTTTCTTCGACATACATATGTTTGGCTGCCTGTTTGAGAAATACAAATAAATGACTGAGATTTTGTTAAAAGAGCATGTCTTTGAAGCAATTTGTATAGCCAGTTATTTTTTCCCCCAATGCAAAGCCCTAAAACCTGACAAACAACACAGTGAGCTTATTCTAACAATTTACCTCTTTTATGGCTGACTTTTGAAGAATCCCGCAGTACTGTCTCCAGTTACGTTTGATAATGCCTACAACTTTTGCAGTTGGCTGTCGTAATTCCTTTGGCACTTTGTTTCTCCTTAATTTTTCATCCTATACAAATAAAGAAAATTTAACAAAATATTATAGAAGTCACACAATTATATAAGTAGCTACAATAACTATCTCTTAATGAAACTGCAAGGTTGCTTAAATATCTTAAAAGCTATAGTAAGACAACTGATATTGAGATCAAATCCTTGAATATTTAATACACACAATAACAATTTGCTCCACAATTAGCTCCCATCTGTTAGTGTTAAAACAGATAATTATACACACGGAAATAAAACATTCAAGTTTCCTGCTAAATATAAAAACTTTAAAATTGTTTGAAACAAACTTATCACATTTTTCAGAAATGTTCAAACATTATGTTTTTTAAATATTTTACAAAATACAACCACCATGCATTTTAATATATAATTTTAAATAATTTTCCCTCGACCCCCCGAAAGCCACACCCACCATTCCCGACACCCATCAGTAGCTATAACAACTGTGGTCACCTCTATGTCAATATCTGCATTGTCAGTCTTCTCTTCTGTCTCCTCTAGGACCAGGGAACTGGGGCAGCTCCATTCAGACTCAGGGAGCATCTCTATGGCAACCACGTCATCATTGATAGCTCGGTTAAGTTTCTTGTGACCTTGAATGAACACCTGAGAACGAAATATGTCAAATAACCCACTTTTACAAGAAACAAGAGGACCTGTGTCGCTCTACTGGCTGAATAAATCTGTGGAAATCAAGTAAAAACACAAAACTTTCATACTCTAAACAAGGTCAAAATATGTTAATTGTTGCAGACGCAAGGGCAGATATTGATTACTCACTTTGATACCATCGAATATGCCCGGTTGAACAACCTGTCCAAGATCTTATTATTATACACATTATGTAAATGTTTTTTTAAGATCAGATGAAAAATTTAAGTGCTATAATGGTAACAAGGAATTATGTCAACTCCCTTCAATACCATCAGATATGCACGACTGAACAATCAGAGATCTTAATATTTATTATACACATTCAGTACAAGTTTGTTAATATTGGATGTAAAAATGGAAAGGCTATAGGGGTAACAAGGCCAACATACAACATTTTTGCAAATACAAGGGCAGATAACTCTTTTAATACGCATGACTGAAAACTTGTCTAAGATCTGATTAGTATGTACATTCTGTGAAAATTTGGTTTGGATTAGATGAAAAATGGAAGTGCTATGGTGGAAACCAGGTCAAAATGTGTGAAGGCAGATAACTCTCTTTGATATCATCGGATATATGTGGTTAAAGAATTTGTCCAAGATCTTATTATTATACACATTCTGTTTTAAGTCTGGTTAAGATCAGATGGAAAATTGAAGAGTTTTTTATAGTAACAAGCCCAAATTATGAAATTTTGATAATTCAATGGCCATAACTCCGCTATTAGTGATTGAATCTGGATAGTTCAATAACTCATCTGAGATCTTATGGAAATATAACTACTGTGTAAGTTTGGTTAAGATCAAATAAAAAATGGAGGGGCTAAGTGCCAACAAGGCTAAATTATGCAATTGTATCAACTCAAGAGCTGTTAACTCAGACATTAGCAATCAAATCTGGCTGGTTCAAGAACTCATCCTAGACCTTTATATGGAAATATAACTACTGTGTAAGTTTGGTTAATATTGGATGAGATATGGAGGCTCTAGAGTGCCAAGGCAAAACTATGCATTTTTTGCCAATTCAGTGGCAGATAAGTCAGCTATTAGCAATCGAATCTGACTCGACTTGTCCGAAATCTTATAGATATACAACTTCTGTGTAAGTTTGGTTAAGATCAGATGAAAAATGAATAGGCTAAAGTGCCTAAAAGATTCAAGTAAACTCCATTATTATTTCTATGTGCAAATAAGCAATATTCATGTCATATGATTCAATAACATTTGCTATGTAATGAAAATTTCATTTCAATTTCACTTAGACTTTACTTCCTCAAAGTTTATGATTCAATAAGACATAAAAGCTGCGAGCTGATAAAATATAAGATTCTCTCTGGACATCTGGCACTGATTCGCTTGCAGTTTAATCTGGAAAAGTGAATAATTAGAGACCATTGGGAGTAATATATTTAACTAATATAGGATATCTATACATTTTAATATTGCATATCCGCATTTCACATGATTGCTGGAAAATTGGCTGTTACTCATGGGGTCTGATAAAAGAAAAGCGCATCAACAATGATGTTGACAACATCAACAAAAGTTGTTACAGCATTAAAGGAACAAAACATTGATAGTTGGCGAAGTATATGCATAAAACGTGAATGATATGCAAGAAACAGAATCAGTCTATCAGGTTCAGATAGGGGAATTCCATCCCTCAGTTTTACTATTTTTATTGGAACCAAGGTTTTCTATTAAGGCCAAAAAAATAAATACCTGTGGTTTCCGGCCCTATTTTTAAGGGGCCGACCATAAAACTTTTTATGAAAAAAATATAAAAAAATTTAAAATAAATAAATTTGTTCTGAACAATGATTTATCACAATATATCGAGGTAAACTGACATCACAGAGAAACTTTCAGTTGTATCATCAACTTGTATGGTGGGGTTTATGAGATCAATACATGTAGAATCTCACAATATCTTGCTCCAAAAAAAAAAATACGAAAAAAACAAACGAAAATGCCTACCCTATTTTTTCAGAGCATGCAATAGGAAACACACCTATTTATTTTTTTGGCCTAAGTATAACTGTTTTAAATGGAACCTTAGCATAGCCTTGGTTCCGCTATAAAAAAAAGTTATGCCACGTGTTATAATTTCCACCCATTACCGGACACCCATGAAAGATTTTTATAAACTTTTTCTTTGAGGAAACAAATGTTTTACCATTTTCTCCACATTGTAAACATTGACGCTGGCTTCTAGGTAATTTTCCCGACTGGCCAGAAAGCTTCCCTGTAGATATCTGCCAGATTTGATGCCACGCTGCAACTCTGTCATTGGTAGATGTTCCGGAAACTCAACCTTGTCCTTCTCCACAACCTGGATAAGGAAGACTACAGAAAGTTAGTATTCACTTGTATGTTAAAGGGACACATGGCAATCTTGATTTTTTTTTTAACTAGCGGTGTCAGTTATTCGATCCTTATTAATAAATTTGAGTAGTTGAAAGTGAATAGTTTTTTATATAAACAGAGGATCTTACATGAGTACTCATTCATTACTGAATTTATAAAAACGAATGATATAATGCCGAGCATTATATAATTCTGCTAACGAGTTTAATGAATGAGAACGAATGTTAGATTCTATTTATCACATAACTCACATACTGACTTTTATTGCATTTTGCCTGTCACTTTAACACGCGAAACCGACATAAACCATGGATATTGGAGCATAATCACTGTCGATTTTTTTCTGACAGTGCATACTAGGCTTATTATATAACTAGTGGTATATTGAAATACAGAATGGTTTATTCCACTCCCATACCGTAAGTTATGTGATAATATTATGTTAATTATTGTTGATTATATTTCACCAATAAATATTTAAACCTATGGTAGAATAACAAAGAACAAGAGGCCCAAGAGGGCCTGTGGACGCTCTACTGGCTCAAGATAAAGTTTATGTATAAGGGGCCATAAGTATTTCAAAAATCATTCAACCAGAACATGGCATCGACAGGTGCAACTAGGCTTAGTACTGATCATCCTCGCCAAGATTCGCTGAAATCTGGCAAAGAGTTCAGAAGAGACTAATCTGGACAAAGTTTGTGTATTAAAACATTTAAAGGGTCACAACTCTGCCAAAAATCATTCAACCGAAATATGGCGATGATATGCACAACTAGGCTTTATACTGATCATCCTTGTCAAGTTTCGTCTGTATCCAGCCAGGGGTTCAGGAGAACTAGCCCAGAAAAAAATTGTGGTATCAAAATCCTTCAAAGGGCCATAACTCTGCCAAATATCTGTAAACCGAAACGTGACGATGACATGCACAACTAGGCTTGGTGCTGATCATCCCTGCAAATTTCCATTGAAATCTGGCGAGGGGTTCAGGAGAAGTAGATCAGAACAAAGTTTGTGTATTAAAACCTTGAAAGGGCCATAACTCCGCCACAAATCATTCAACCGGAACACGGCGAGGATTTGCACAACTAGACATAGAATTGATCATCCCTAAAAAGTTTCGTTTAATCCGGCCAGGGGTTCAAGAGAACTAGTCAGAACAAAGTTTGTGTATTAAAACCTTTAAAGGGCTAAAACTCCACCAAAATCATTCAACTGGAACACGGTGACTATGTACAACTAGGCTTGGTACTGATCATCCCTGAAAAGTTTCAATGAAATCCGGCCAAATGAAGGCCCTTTCGTCTTAATCAGGTCAAGATATAGCATATTTCAGAAAATCAAGGGCCATGACTCCGATGTAAATGGTCAAATCTGGATGTTTTTCAAACTTGTCCAAGCTTTCATTGATATTAACAATCTGGTAAAGTTTCTTAAAGATCGGACAAAAGATGAAGGCCTTATCGTCTTAACGAGGCAAAATATAGGATTTTTTACTAAATCAAGGACCATAACTCCACTGTTACTGGTCCGATCTGGCTGGTTTTCGAACTTGACCGAGCTGTCATTGATATTAACAATCTGGTAAAGTTTCATAAAGATCGCATGAAAAATGAAGGCCCTATCGTCTTAACGAGGCAAAGTATAGCATTTTTAACTAAATCAAGGGCCATAACTCATCTGTTACTGGTCCGATCTGGCTGATTTTCGAAATTGTCTGAGCTGTCATTGATATAAACAATCAGGTAAAGTTTTGTAAAGATCAGACGAAAGATGAATGCCCTATCAAATTAACGAGGCAAAATATAGCAATTTCAAACTAAATCAAGGGCCATAACTCATCTGTTACTGGTCCAATCTGGCTGTTTTTCGAAATTGTCTGAGCTGTCATTGATATAAACAATCAGGTAAAATTTTATAAAGATCAGATGAAAGTTGAAGGCCCTATTGAATTAACGAGGCAAAATATAGCATTTTTAACTAAATCAAGGGCCATAACTCCGCTGTAACTGGTCCGATCTGGCTGATCTTCGAAATGTCCAAGCTTTCATTTATATAAACAATCTGGTAAAGTTTGGTAAAGATCGAATAAAAGATAAAGGCCCTATCGCCTTAACGAGGCAAAATATAGCATTTTTAACTAAATCAAGGGCCATAACTCCGCTGTTAATGGCCACGGCCTGCTAGTTTTCGAACTTGTCCTAGCTCTTAATTATATAAACAATTTGGTAAAGTTTGGTAAAGATTGGATGAAAGATGAAGGCCCTATCATCTTAATGAGGCCAAATATAGCAATTTTAACTAAATCAAGGGCAATAACTCTGCTGTTAATGGTCCGGTCTAGCTGGTTTTCAAACTTGTCTGAGCTTTCAATGATATTAACAATCTGTGCAAGTTTGGTAAAGATCAAATAATAAATGAAGGTGCTAGAGTGTTCACAAGGCTTAATATGGCATTTTTCAGCAAAACAAGGGCCTTAACTCCGTTGAAATTATTTCGATCTTGCCGGTTTTCGAACTTGTTCAAGCTTTTATTGATATAAAGACACTGGCAAAGTAAAGTAAAGATCTGATTAATATTGAAGGCCCTAGAGTGTTCACAAGGCAGAAAATAGCATTTTCCAGAAAAAACAAGGGCCATAACTCCGGTGTTACTGATCTGATTTAGCTGGTTTTCGAACTTGTTTGAGCTTTCATTGATATTAACAATCTGTGGAAGTTTGGTAAAGATCAAATAATAAATGAAGGTGCTAGAGTGTTCACAAGGCAGAAAATGCCATTTTTCAGAAAAACAAGGGCCTTAACTCCGGTGTTACTGACCCAATTCAGCCGATTTTCGAACTTGTCCAACCTATAATTGGTATTAATAATCTGTGCAAGTTTGGTAACGATCAAATAATAAATGAAGGTGCTAGAGCGTTCACAAGGCAGAAAACAGCAACTTTCAGAAAAATCAAGGGCCATGACTCCGGTGTTACTGATCCGATTTGGCTGGTTTTCGAACTTGTTTGAGCCTTCATTGATATTAACAATCTGTGCAAGTTTGGTAAAGATCAAATTATAAATGAAGGTGCTAGAGTGTTCACAAGGCTTAATATGGCATTTTTCAGCAAAACAAGGGCCATAACTCCGGTGAAATTATTCCGATCTGGCTGGTTTTCGAACTTGTCCAAGCTTTCATTGATATATTAAAGATTGGTAAAGATCGGATGAAAAATGAAGGCCCTATGGTGGTTACAAGACAAAAGTTAACGACGGACGACGACGGACGACGGACGACGGACGGCCGGACGGCCGGACGGACGACGGACAACTCGTCATCCCATAAGCTCTGCTGGCCTTCGGCCAGTAGAGCTAAAAATTGAATACTTCAAATAAAATCACATATTTTTAATTATATGCAAACAGTTTAAATGAAATTGTAATTATAAATCATGGTGCTAATTTCAACGAATGATAAATAATTCAAGAATGCCATGTGTAACTTTAACATCAACTACACATATATTGTTGACAAATTTTAGAATCATCCAAAAGAATTTCAGTAAGATTTTACTGTAGTATTTATTACTGAACTAATTTTGACATCTCATCCATACATACAAGTACACCAAGTTTTATTAAAATTGGATCAACAATAAAACTTTAGAGAGGGTACATTGCAAATGTTTTAATACTGACCACAGACAACGAACCGACGGCAGAAAACCGGACACGACAGATATGCGCTATGGGTCACTTCAAGGTCAGTAGAGTCTCATTTGAAATGCATAAGAAATGCATTAGGCGTGCAAATGAATGCAAATAAAATGCAACTAAAACACAAATGCCTTTTTCTGGGTACTTGAATGGATAAGGGTGTATTTATGGGGATAATCTGTATAAAATGAAGACTGGTAGTTTCTGACTTACCAGACTGGTTCCTACATGGGCGAGTTTGTCCAGTAATGTGCCGTTGTCTTTGAGCCCTTTGATATACTCTTGGACTGAAAGTGAGATTACATGTACAGATATTGGCATACATATACTTTAAATGCTTTAAATACTTGAGTACAATGAAACAGAGAACATTTTTGACTATTAAATTTCAGTACTGAATACTACGTAGTCGAAATTTTACTCATAACCAATAGTGGTACTAGTTTTGACTAACACATAGACATCAGGGTTATATTACCAGAGAAAATATCCATTTTTTACTGCTGGAACGACCGGTACTGTACATTTAAAACAAAATATTAAAATTATACAAAGCTATAAAACTGTGACACAGTGTCATAATATGTTTTTAACCCATAACCCGCTAAGCACGACTATAATAGCTTTTGAATCCATTGTAAACCCAGATCAGCCTGCGAGTAACTCGCTGTGATCAGGCTGCTGATCAGTCGTTTTACCCAAAACATCCCTTTGTTACATAAATCGAATGGTCTTAATTCAAAGAAAGAATAGTCCATTATGTATATGTAGCGGGTTAAGGATTAAATCAACTAAATAGAAAATATGCCACATTACTTGTATAAGCAGCCAGTCCACAATCCTTGGCCTTTGACCTGTTATCGGCATCATTGGTAACCAAGACGACGGAGACCTTACGTTGTTTCAGGTGGTTCTTGTACCATGTTGTGGCCTCCCTGATGGCCCTGTCATTACGATCATTGGCCGTCTCTCCAGGTTGCCTCTCTATGTATGTGTCTCTATCAAAATTATTAAGTATTAAATCATTTTTAAAGGCCCTAAACTGCCAAATAATAAACCAGGTTTACTCGTGTAAATTACACTTGTATACATACATAAACCTTTACATACAGATCTACGAGTATTTGCTACTGTCTTAATGACTGCGATTTTGAATTGAACTATAAGTTGTCAACTAAAGACCATTTGACACATTCATTTTAAGATGTTTCAAAATCATATTGGTGAATTTATTAAATAAATAGGTTGATTATACTACAAACACAAAACGTACATGTTAAACAGATGTTATACTTGAATGGGTTTAATTTGAATTTGGCCGTTTGTTATTTTGAACAAAAATCCCACCCGACTACATTTAAGTCGCACATTACCGCTCTGATATTGAAGGTTATGAGAATTAAGTACTTTTACATTAAAAAGAATCGACTAAGAGTTGTATATCAAGATAGTGACTGTTAAAGTGAACAAGAGGTCAATGACCTTGAAGCTCTACTGATTGATTTTGATTTCAGGAAGTAGTCGCTACAGACTTGTTTTTTGAAATTTTGCTAGGATCAATTAGACATTAAGAGCAACATTCCTGTGAAGTTTCATGAAAATCCGTCAAGTAGTTTCAGAGGAGTAGTCGCTACAAATTGTTACTATATAACTCTATGTAACCAAAGATGGCCACTGGCAGCCATGTTTAACGTCGAATCAAAATAATTTTCCACAAGGATCAACATCATGTCATGTTGATCATTTTAGAAAAAGTCCCATATCAATATCACTTATAGTTTTCAAGAAGTAGTCGCTACAAACTTATTTTTAAAAAATCTATTTTTAGCTGCGACGGCCATCTTGAATTTCTGGCAGATCTGAAATTTTGCTAGGATCAATTAGACATCAAGAGCAACATTCCTGTAAAGTTTCATGACAATCCGCCAAGTAGTTTCAGAGGAGTAGTCGCTACAAGTTTTTACTATATAACTCTATGTAAACAAAGATGGCCGCTGGCAGCCATGTTTAACGTTGAATCAAAACGATTTTTGACAAGGATCAACATCATGTCATGCTGATCATTTTAGAAAAAGTCCTATATCAATATCACTTATAGTTTTCAAGAAGTAGTCGCTACAAACTTGTATTTTAAAACTTTATTTTTAGCTTTGGTGGCCATCTTGGATTTCTCATCAACATGAATTTTTGCTAGGATCAACTAGACTTTATGGGCAACATTTCTGTAAAGTTTCATGAATATCCATCCAGTAGTTTCAGAGGAGTTGTCGCTACAAATAAAAGTTTACGGACAGACGGATGGACGACGGACGCCGCACCACGGCATAAGCTTTGCTGATCTCTGATCAGAGAGATCAGTCGAGCTAAAAACAGGATGAAGTTTGGGTGGTGAAGTATTGGTAGTTATAGAAAAACAAATTTCAACACAAAACCTTTAATATGTGAGTTAATAGTTAGTACATATTAAATGGAGAATTTATTTTTTCTTTTATTTTTGTAACTCTTCAGTTATTGACTGTTTTCTCTCGAAAATCTGTTATATTTTGCATGCTAAAAATTGAACGTCAGATCCATCCATCCTGAACAATGTCCGTACTTGTTAAACTCATTGGCAAACGAGTAGAATTGCTTGCCGGGGTTGACCAGGATGTCCTTCAGTCTCTTGTACGCTGGCGCACTTCTGTGGCGAACCTGCAATATATAGCATACATTATAAACTGTCAAGAAAAATTTGCAGTTAATGTTAAATAGTATTCTTACTTTAACATGTTTAAAAGGGAATACATCAGGATTTTCGCTAGGGTCCTGGGGTACGACTTAAATTGACAAAGAATTATATTTTCTTTTCTAAAGGGGCTTATCTCTATACATGGGTATCATAATATGTACAGGGAAACTAATTTTTCACAGAAATATGGTAAATATCCTATCCCCAGTTAGAGTTTATTTAAATACCTAAACTTGACTCTATATAAATCCCCCCCACCCCCACCCCCCCACTCCCCGCCCCCATATTTAAATATATTGGCCAACAAAAAAAGAATGCTAATAACGGCACATATTACTCCGAACGTGACGATTAAATCCTGCTCAACAAAATGAGACCCGTAACCAAAATCAGTGTTATTGAATATCATATTTTTAGAGTATTGATTTGACTTTTGACACTTCATTGTTAAAAGGACTGTCTCATAGAAACATGTGTAAAGGAAATAAAAGAAAATCTCTTTAATACTTTACTATTTAACATCAAATTACAGACACTCTCAGCAACTATCAAGACAATTTAGATTAACAAGAGGTCAATGACCTTGAAGCTCTGCTGATAGATTTTGATAGCTAGATCAGCCATGGGAACCTGTGAAGTTTTATTGAAATAAGACCAACACTTTCAGAGAAGTAGTTGCCACAAGTTTTTCCTATATCACTCTATGTAAAAAAGATGGTTGATGTTTGTTTAGGACCAACTACATGTCATGCCAGTCATTTTAGTAAAGGTTCCAAATCAATACCACTTATCATTTTTGAGAAGTAGTCGACACAAAATCGCATTTTTAAAATCTATTTATAGCCATGGTGGCCATCTTTAATTTCTGGCCGACCTGAATTTTTGCTAGGATCAACTAGACATCAAGAGCAACATTCCTGTTAAGTTTCATGAAAATCCGTCAAGTAGTTCCAGAAGAGTAGTCCACGACGGACACCGCACCACAACATAAGCTCTGCTGATCTTTGATCAGTCCAGCTAAAAATGGATATACTTTTTTAACATGTAAGTACTGAAGGACTGTCTCTGTCCAATTGCCGTACATTCAATATGGCGATTACTGTATCTGTAAATGTCCGTCACTTCTATGCAACTTTGAAATTTGGCAATTTATTAAAAAGGTAATATTGTTTATACCAAGAATTAGAAACACGCATGAATTTATGAGTAAACGTTTTCAAGACAATATGTGTCGCGCAATGGAAATGCATCAAATGCATGTTCACGTAAAAGATTGTACCAGCAATTCTAGGATAGGCTGTAGTGCAAGGAACGATCTCTGATAACTAACAAGGAGAGGGCATCAAGAAAAGGCATCACAACCTGACATCAAAGAGAACTCATGCATGATTGTGTCCTTTGGCAATGCAGGCAATGGCTGCCAAATCCTACAAAACATCCTCATGGGACATAATGGAAATAAGTAAAATAATGCCATGTCAACAAACAACAGTTTGTATCCCACAGTTAATGAATACAATACTGATCCTGAACTCATTTCATATTGCCTGTTAGGGCCTCTATTTTCACTCCGTAAAATATTGAAATAATTGTAAATTGACATTATGCTGCGGATACTTCATGCTTTTGAAGGAATACATGCTTTGTCAAAGTAACGGTAATTAAGGTCTTTAAAGTCACTCCCGCCAACAACAGCTGAATTTTACAACATATGTACACTGTTCCTTAACCTAATGGCGAAGAGTTATATATATATATAATTTACTTATTTTGAGAATCTAAACTCTATAGACAAACTCCAAAACTGGACCATCGAATTAAGAGTTACCAACTCATAATACATTTCACGCATATTCAATCACAGGTATTTAAAAACCCTTGAATAAACCTATAATTTTAATCGGCACAATGTGACATATACATTATTTCATATGACCTGAACACCTGGCAAGAGTTTTGATAAATACGGGTTGATAGTGCACTTTTGGCGTTACTTGGAGGGATACTGGTAGTTTCTTTATAAAGCATTGTATGCTCGATTCAAAATCTATGGTGCTCATATTTAAAACATGAAGAACACGGTGCTAAGAGTGATGATTTTTTTATTTATCTCATTCTGCAAAACCTGTTACTAACATATACCGTATTTTACCCTGTCTAGTGTGCACCCGTGTAAAATGAGCACCTCCTTCTTAGAGGCCAAAACTGGGTAAAAAGGTTGTTTCCGTGTATAATATGCATCAAAATACTTCTATAAAGGTTAACAAATATTAGCATAATTATATAGAAGCATGAAAAGAAGCAAGATTTTCATTTTCCACTCTCCCTCTCCTTAAACTTGTCCAAATAAAATGGGTCACCAGCATCATTTTCACTGTCGTCTGCTGCATTTAAATATCAGAATAGAATTTATTGAAAACAAAAAGACCTTTATACAAAAACAAGCTTTACAATAAACTTTATTCATTTATAAGTCAAATTAAGTTAATAAATTACTTATATGAAGCGTGTAAATCACAAAAAAGCAAGTATTATCGGTGTTCGCAATTTTCTGTTCATCACCGATGTTTTTCTCGTCGTTTTCCTGACATCGATTTTCTGCATATAAAATGCAAGAAAAAAAGTTATTTTTAATGCTACCTTTTATAATACGCATCCACCTTTGGGAAACCGTAAAAGCCGTAAAAAACTACGTACTATACAAGGTAAAATACAGTACAGATAATTTTCAGGTTGAAAAGGATAAACTGAACTAATCAAATTCCTATATGCACTGGCATGAATACCTATATCTACTGGATGTCAGGTAATCAGGTTTATTGTTGTTACTATTCTAAAGAGACCTAATTTTCTATGTATTGACAGTCGCTCTTCATTAGCGAATTAAATTAGCTCATTATAAACTGAGGCCAGAATAGAATGAGCCCCATACTCCCAGAAGTATAGACCCATGTGAAATTGTTTAATCTTCTATATATAAAAGTGTGCCAGCACAACTATTCAATACGTTTAATTATCGTATCTAAATGAGTCATATAATCATACTGATTCTATTCTACTTGTACATAGGTCCATCTTAAATGCAACTGGTTTTAATCATGCTGTATATTAAATAGTATAATCATGCTGTATATTAAGTATAGTACACAGTCAGGGGTGTGTCACTTATTTAAGTTATTTTTAAATTTTAGGTTATTACATTTTTGTCTTTTTTTAAAAATAACTGCAACAAGTTCTTTTCAGATATCATATATGCATTCACAGTGTTCTCCCCAGGAATTTATCAAGGCATGTCACTTTTATCATAGAAAACATCCTTCAGAGTGTATCCTTATTCCCGACCCCTATATGTATGGGTAGTTTGTTAGACACTTGCTTTATATAAGAAATAGGCTAGTGAATCCATATATTGTGTTTTTATACTTATTTAATGAAATAATTAAAATGTGTTACATGTTTTTTTTTTAAATTAAGGCATGTTGCAAAAGCATTTTGGCTCTGAAGGCATGTTAAATGTGACATGCCTTAATAGCCTGGGGAGAACACTGATTCATTTTCATCTATTTTTAAATCTGTTTTCTATTAAAACCAGAATTTTCATGTAACATGTGATATTTTTCCCTGTTTTTTATCTTTGTTGTTAACTAATTTGCCATTACTTCTTTTACACAATGTTTGCAAATCTTTTACGCAAGCTCTTAAAGATGGTACATGTTACATAACAAAATTTGCAATTAAATAACTCTAGGGCAGTCCTATTTAACGGTGCCATTATTCTTCAATTAGAGGGTCATGTTTTCTGTTGAAAGGATTTATTGTTTGGACTTGATCACTGCAGCATCTAGTTTTTTTACGATACGGTAAGTGATCGTTCACGAAACTATCCTAAGTACGTTATTTTACCAAAAGTAAGAGGAATGCACTCTTACTCTGTGTTAAAGGGAAGTAATTGTTATCTCGGAAATATCTTGTTAAAGTTCTATCAAAAATAACTTGGAACAAATAACACCCCTGACTGGTAAATGACCACTCCTTTGTGTGACTATGGGTCAAGGTTACAACCCTGACTGGTAAATGACCACTCCTTTGTGTGACTATGGGTCAAGGTTACACCCCTGACTGGTAAATGACCACTCCTTTGTGTGACTATGGGTCAAGGTTACACCCCTGACTGGTAAATGACTACTCCTTCGTGTGACTATGGGTCAAGGTCTTTTCTAAAGGTGTTACAAAGGAACAAATACAAGACATTGAAGGCCTTTTTCTAAAGGTATACAACAAAAACAAATTTTATTCAAATTTGTGATGAGTCACATGGTGTTTGTTTATTTATTACAGCAAGAGTACACTTTAAACAAGAGCTGTCGGACAACAGCGACTCGACTTTCGAGGCCTAGTTAATTTCTTGGAAAACCAAGTTGAGTTAAGTCTTAAGTAAAAAAGGGGCTTAAATGTAAAACAGAGTTATGGTCTTTGCCTTCACGAGTTCCTATTTGACAGTGAATACGTGTCTAGTTTCAATGACTTTAAGGAGATTTTGATATGGTGATATAAACTACAATATTTAACAATTCTTAGTTGAAAAAGGGGCATAGTTCTTAAAATTCATAACAGAGTTATGGAACTTGTTTGTACAAGTTTTCCTTATTAAGTGTAACATGTGTCAAGTTCCATTAAATACCTTTAAGAAGTTATCGGCATTTGAGATTAACCCTTAACCCGCTAAGCACGACTATAATAGCCTTTGTGTCCATTGTAAACCCAAATCAGCCTGCGAGTAACTCGCCTTTGTCACATAAATGGAATGATCTTAATTCAAAGAAAGAACAGTCCATTATTTATGCTGAGCGAGTTATATTTCCACATTTAATGCAAAAATCAGTCATTAGTGATCATGTTACATACAAGTCTACAAAATATTAAGTATACAAACCTCTTCAATCACTGTCTGCAAGATGATGACATTCTGTATTGAGCTGTCTTCCAGGACATCTATCTGGCAACAACAAAAGACAAATGTATATATATGTATACATGCACATGTATGTTAAGTGCACCAGCTTTGCATTTACTTTTTTTATCAGTGTTTATGTGGCTTGCTTTTACTCAGTTACAAATTACACAGTTATCCTGACCAACACTTAATTTTAGCTCATACCCTAAAGTTTTTTATGGCAAAGGTCAGCAACCACTGTATACAGTGTGTTTTTTTGGCTGTTTTTATAGCCGTTATTGGGCTATATTCTCAATGCCAAAACATCTTTTTTTTCTCCAATTTTGAGACAAAAATTCCCAATTTAAAGAAAATTAAAAAAAATAAATAAAAAAGAAGCGTTAGTGTGGCAAGTACTGAGAACAAAATGGTTTTAAATGCCTCTGTTGACCTTAGTGTACTGTAACAGTATAAAGGATGCAATTATTAAATGAATATTTTACTGTATTTCTTGCAAATTTTATGGAAAATCAAGTTAGAATTCCCAATTGTTACGGTATGGGTTATGTTCCCAAAGTATAGAAAAAAAACACTGGTACAAGTCAGGATATTCTGCCCTTACGGCCTAAATAAAACAAACACAAGAAATATCACCAGTAGGAGACAAAAGCCCTTGAAAAGATGTTTACTCATTTGAACTTGACCTCCAAGTGTGATCTTGACTGTTGAGGTATGGACATGATTTTGCGCAGGACATACCTTCTTATTGTGATGGACATATGTGTGAAGTTTCATGAAATTCCCTTCAATACTTCCAAGTTATGGCTGAGACACTAATTTGAACTTTGACCTCCAAGTGTGACCTTGACCTTTGAAATATGGACCATGTGCATGACACACCTTTCCCATTGTGATAAAAATTTGTGTGAAGTTTCCTGAAATTCCCTTCAGTCCTTTCAAAGTTATGGCTGAGACTTGATAGTTTTGGACGGACGGACACTCAGACGTATAGTGGGATTACTATACATGCCTTCATTCAGGGGCATAAAAATTACAATAACAAAGTCTTACTACCCACCTACCCCAATTTCTTTAGCCCTGTTAGCGGAAACGAAAAAACAAACAAATTATTTAGCCTTATCAGCCATTCAGTGTTTGGGGTAATTTTATTTTGGTCAAAAAAAATAAAAAATAGGTTTCTTTCCTATTGTATGCTCTGAAAAAATAGGGTAGGTTGGTAGGCATTTTTTTGGTTGTTGTTGTTCAGCAATATATTGTGAGATTCCATTTATCACATAAAACCCATACAAGTTGATGATACAACGTGAAAGTTTCTCTGTGAAGTTGTCAGTTTACCTTGATATAAGACCCCCCCACCCCCACACCCCCAATTTAAATTATGTGTTCATGTTACAAATAATAGGACACTTTAAACCAGAGACCATTGTTTAACATGCATTTTACTAATTAGTTTAAATATTGAAATGTAAATATTTTACACTTTTTGTGAGTAATTCAGTAATAATTTGCATAGTTATACCACCAGTGCCCAGTCGATTACAGAAAATATAGAATGGTGTAATGTTTCACTTCCATGATGTTAGCTTAATAGCTTTGTGATAAATCATTGTTCAGAAGAAAAAGAATATATATATATCCTTTTGGCATAAAAAGTTCTAGGGTTGGCCCCTTAAAGAAAGGGTCAGTCGGACAACCGGAAACACATCTATTTTTCTTAAATTTCAAAACAACAAATTGTCTTGTTAAATAACAAATGATTTTTACATATTTAGTGATATTTAGAAAATCCAAAATTTAAAATAAATTATTACAAGCATACAAGTATTGCGATTAGTTTAAATTATTTTTTTGACAGAAAGATCTCACTTTATATTATTATTTATCTGTTAAAATTTCCTTTCAAAAAGAAACGGATGCATCTGATTGGTCAATACACTCCCTGATTTCCAGATAAGTGACAGGTCGTACAAGAGGATATATACAGATCTACAGTACATGATACAACTTAGATTCGAAACAAGGATTAAATCCAATTTCAACCCGCCGAATAACAGCGTTACTACCTATTGGCGAATTGATTAATCTAAGAAAAAATCTATACATATCATTGTTGTTGGTTTTTTTAAATTAATATGTTGTTATTATAGACTATAGATAAACTATCATTTTGTTTATTTTATATCTACTGTTTACATTATGTACACATTTTATGAAAGCAGGCACTGGAACTGCAGCATAAGATGGGAACCCTCCAACCACCTCAAGCAAACTGACACACACCTTTTCACATACCAACACCTTCTTAACTACGAACTAGAACAAATCTGACGGCGCGCCATCGCAAATACTCAAGTTTTCTTCACACAGGTCAATTCCCTTTAACCCTGTATCCATTTTACATGTAATTGTTTTGACTGTTCTTTGATACTCAGATCAGAAATGGTACAATTTATGCTTTTCTTTATACATGTATGACACTGTAAATGAACAAAAAATGCTTAAGGTTATTTGACACTATTTGTTTATTTGAACTTTTGACCCCAATCCCAGATGTCCATGGTGACCCTGGAGCAAATTATACTGATATTCCCAATATCATTAAAAAAAATTGAGAAAGAAAAATAGATAGTTGACCCAATTTACCTCACCCCTCCCCACCACCTACACACTCAACCCCCCACCCCCACCCACACACCCAGCACCACTCCTCCCACCCAGGAACACCTCTAAGGTGGAAACATTGAAATTGTTTTCTTAAACATATTTATTTTACATCAAATTGCGAAACAAGTTCTTGCAACTTAGATTAATCACTCTCGATGGCTTCCTGGGTAGAACAGTACTAAGCAATGTGGATTAATTATTTTGCTCAAGGATAAATAATATGGCCGCGGCGAGGATCGAACCCACGACCTCTCGATTTTGGCGCACTACCACTGGACCACGCACTCCACTGGACCACGAACTCCCATTAAAATTCTTTGATAGATGCTTTGTATTTTCAGAGGAGTATACTTGTACATGTATATCACCCACAATTCCGCCCCCAACCCCAGGGAAGACGTCCGAGTTTTAAATAATAAATCATTTGACATGCTGTGTATCTCTTTCAAAGACGACTATTTCTACCAATTAATGTGCAAAAGTATGAAAAAATGACACCATAATTTAATTTACTGATGACGTAGGAGGAAGTAAATGTATACAGTGTAATCCCATCATCATAACGTTTCAATTGAGACATAATAAAAAAAATCAAATAACATCCCATATGACCCCCTTTCTCTCTCCCCCCACTCACCCACTCACCCACACACACACATACACCCAACCTCTTGGCAGACGGCCGAGTTTGAAATAATAAAATCATTTGATATGTTGTTTATATTTTATAGACGATTACATTAGTACCAAGTTGTATGCAAAATGAGGAAATATTACCTGATTACAGTGTAAATTTATTTTTAGTGTATTTGGCCTTTTGACACCCCTTTCCCTGGGCCCCATTAGTAATGTAAGCAGCCCACTGGTAATATAAGCAGGAAAAACTATACAGTATAATGATGATAAATCCCATCAACATAACATTCCATTTGAGACATAATTGAAAGAAAAAAATACTGCCCTGGGCACCTGGGCAGACAGTAATAAAATCGTTTGATATGTTGTTTATCTTTCAGAGACGATTATATATTCCAAGTTATGTCCAAAAATATGGAAAAATGACAGTGTAATTGTAAAAAACGTGGGTATAAATAGGATCCGAAGTCATTTATATCCAAAGCTGATAGCTGTGAAGGAGAGTGTCACAGTAACCACTTGGCCTGATGGAGGCTTTTAATTTACTAAAATTTACTTTACTGGCTTTAGACAATATATTATATAAAAAAAACACGAAAACATATGATACCCCACTTTACTGGCTTTAGACAAAATATTATATAAAAAAACGAAAACATATGTATATGATACCCCACCTATTATCTATATAATACATGGTGCGGATCTTTGTTGACCAACGTCATTTCGAAGTCTGTACCTTTGTCAAATTACCGAATTGATACAAATCCTTTACACCGTTTATTAGATCTGATTCTCATTTATCACATTAAAGTCACAGTTTGTATGAAAACGCACTATGTGCGCAGAAATTTAAGTAAAATCGCGATTCCTACCATAATTTACAATATTTCTTACTGATGTTTACTTCCGGGTGTACTCGAAGACGTGGCACCATGTACAATATAGATAATAGGTGGAGTATCGTATTTTTTCTTTTTTTATATAATATGTGCGGCTCAAGTGCCAGTCCTTTCGACTTGTGCACTGGCTATAGACACGTGTGGGTTGTTTTTTAGCAAATGAATAATTTGTTTTCAGCAGTCCTTCAAACCACTAAATAATCTTACCTGATGAAGAACTACATTTGTGTCTGGAATGATGTAATGAAGTTTGCTGTGAATCGAACTCCTGTTTTCTGGGGTGTCCGATAAAATAGGTCCTTTTGAGTCGTGCACACAAATGTCACAAACAAACGATCCGCAGGGAATGTCATCGCGCAAGTAGTGTTCTCTTACAATCTTTAGAATGCTCCCTTTCTTTGTTTTCTTCAAAAATATCTTATTTGTCAACATATTTGTAATAATAACTGATAAAAGTTTTAGAAAACACGTGAAAAATGAACCGGAAGTAAATATAGTTATCCCGGTGATCCAACGCTTTATAAAGTAATGAATAGTTTCGATTCGATTTTTGATTCGAAAAAGCAGTTTGACGTTAAAAAACACAAAAAAAAAAAAAAATAGATCTACATGGTACCTGTATATCCATGATACAATGTAAGCAAAGACAATGTGAGCGAACAATTAAACATGTGTCGTAACATAGTTGTCAGGCGCGTATCCAGGCATACGAACGTACGCCAATGCGTACAATTCATCAGCAAAAGTGAAAAATAAAAGTTCCAAAACGCTAAAAGCTCGAGAACGCATCATTTGCCTCCTAATTTTCAAAATTTTCTTGGGGGAGGCCCAAACCCCCACCGGCGGGAAACCCCCTCCCACCCACTCGCAGCATCGCTGCTCGGTTCGCAGCTACGCTTCTCATATCTGGCGTACATTTCAAAATGCTCCAGGTACGCCCCTGGTTGTGTCCGTGTCGTAACATAGCTTTGTCAAACGTCATGTTATCCGTTTTCTTGACTTGTAATGTATCGATAATAAACGTATTTAATGTTCCCAGTGCACGGAATACCTTATGGCCCAAAACAGGGAGTAAGTATACTCCTCTGAATATAGTATAATCCTCTGAAATAAGTATACTTACTCCCTGCCGAAAACTACAAACTTTTTCACGCAGTTAATTTTGTTGTACCCAGGTACAACTGGATACTGAATACGTATAAACATGGATATATATGTGTATGTAGATCTATGGTATAAATGTCAACATAACTTCAGAGCTGGTAACAATGATGACAATCAGGGTTACTCCCTGTGACAATGTATGATAATCAAAGTGCTGAAGGCACTGATGGGCGGTGCTTTTTGCAAGTGTTGGAATGGATGGGAAATGGAAGTGCTGTAAATGTAACTTCCATGGTTTGTTTTTTACATTCAGTGATGTTTCAGATGATTGATATTCATTACCAATTTCATATTTAAACATATTTTAGCTAACTCATATGGCCCGAATTAGCTTCCGTATATTTTTTTCTGCAACAGACTGTTCAATTTTTAGTAACATGATACACTTTCTATTATAAATACACACATACCATGATTATAACATAACCTTTTAAACAGATGATACAAAGTTGACTTAGTGAAATTTTGATAAAATAGGTATGTATGACCTAAATAAATAATAAATTGCCTTTGTTCTAAACATTGTTTCTTATTTAGGGCATCAAATTAAAGGCATGCATGAGAGACTACTTCTTCTAGCGTAGTGTTGTTGTGCTGTTAGGTTTGTCACATTCCTAGAATGCCATTAAATTCCCCTTATACCTCTGACGGTGCTTTCGCACCGCAAAAAATCATGTCACACTCAACTTTCATCGGCGTAGCTGGCCTATACATAAATTTGAAAAATAAAAGAAAAAAATGCAACCGTTCTAGAGAAGAAAATACTTTGTTGGTATGGATGTGTCTGAAGCCGTTTAGATTGCTGTGTAGAACCAGTACTGTATACTACATCTCTCGCCACCCATAAGAAGTGACGCCTATCACTTGACCATAGTGTACATATATATATCCACGACTTGACAGTGAGATTTCGATTCTTTGCTCTGCACTTCCAATCATTGCCCTCCATCAATTCCATTCCCATTCGTAGTTTGCAAGTTTTGCTCCAGACGATAATTATAAGTACAGCATTACAAAGGACTATACTCTAATGTCAATGAAGATAGTGTTATGATGCTTGCACTCTGTACCCTCCATCATTGCGTGAAGTTTGAGTCCATCCCATTCGTAGTTTTCAAGTTATGCTCGGCACAAAACTATCTAAAAGGCCACTGCCTACGTGTCTAGCCTTATTCTGAAGTACTCCAGATATTTTATTTGACGAACACCAAGGTCAATCCCAAGAGATACTCACATACCTAATTTAACGTCATCAACAGTGGGGGTGCATGTGTGGTGGAGACCGGACGCGACCTATATTTCGTCGGACGTAGGTCACAGCGTTGCACATGATGTGTATATAAGGAACACTTTGATGAAGTTCGGTGAAAATCCTCCACAAAGAAGCAAGTTACGCATGTCATAGCGCATGTGGATGTGACCTCAATTTCGTCCAAAGTTGGTCAGAGCGACTCAACGTTTGCACACGATGTTAGATACATATAAGGAACATTCTAGTGAAGTTTGGTGAAAATCCTGCTAGAAAGAAGCAAGATACGCATGTCGTAGCGGAGACTGGACGTGACCTATATTTCATCGAAAATAGGTCACAGAGACATGAACTTTTTCATATGATCTTAGATGCATATGACACACTCTGGTGGTTTGGTGAAAATCCTGCGAGAAAAAGGCAAGATACGCATGTCGTAGCGGAGATCGGACGTGACCTTTATTTCGGCGAAAGTAGGTCACGGTGACCCGAAATTTCGAGCTCTCTACTTACAATAGTATGATTGTGTATATAAAGTTTCATTCCAGTCCCATGTGTAGTTTTCAAGTTAAGCTCAGGATAAGAATTATAATTATAAAATTACAAGGGGCAATTACTCCAATTATCGTCATGGTTCTTGAGCTCTGCACTTCTAATAGTGCCCTCTATCATTGTGTAAAGCAGTGCTTTAAAAAGTAGTGGTTTATTACATATCTATGTAAAGTTTTATTCCAGTCCCACGTGTATTATAACTTTACAAAGGTCAATAACTCTGTTGAATGAAGATAAGAGTTATGGTTCTTGCAATCTGCACTTCCTCTCACTGCCTTTTATGATTGTGTATTTCATACCAGTTATTTTAGTAACTTTCAAGTTATGCTCCGGGCAAGAACGAAGTCCATTATTTAGTACATGGACACAACTACAATCTGGATGGTAAACATGTGTGTATGCAAATGTAATTTTATTGGAATCCAAGGACAGATAAAGAAAGAAGTTGTAGCCCAGTCGACAATATAGCAATAACCTTCAAAGTCTTAGTGTGACCTTGACGGTAAGGACCTGGATGATGGTAGTGACGCAATACAAGCTTTGGGAAACGAATGATAAAGAAAGGTATAGCCTGGGCGGGAAGTTTTTCAACAACTGCCTTTAAAGCCTTCTTGGAGGTAAGGACCTGGATGTGTGTCATGACACATCGTCTCATGGTGGTGAACATTTGCGAACAATATTATTGAAATCGAATATCAAAAAAGTTATAGCCTGGCCACGGAATTATAAAAAAAAAAACACAAAAAAAAACAGTGTGACCTTGACTTAGCCATGATAATCTTAGCTCTATAGTATGTACCTACTTTAGAGCATTGTTTTTGTCTCGCCTTTTCGAAGAAAAAAAGAGGTGTTGCTTTTCCGGCGGTGTTAACATTCAAGTTTTGCGTTTAGGTACTTTTCTCACAAACTGTAAGCACTAGACCTTTCAAACGTTGCTTGTAGCTGTATCTTGGGTGGTACATCGCAACGTGACAAAGTAAATGTGGAAGTGACCTTGACCCTCCAAGCAAAGGGCAGATAACTTAATAATGTTTAGGTTCAACTTTGCATTTAGGTCACTTTTTCACAAACTGTATGCACTAGACCTTTAAAACTTTGCTTATAGTTGTATCTTGAGTGGTACATTGCAACGTCACAAAGCAAATGTGGATGTGACCTTCACCATCCAAGCAAAGGGCAGACTTTGTTACATTTACATTACTCTCTCATGAACTATAATTATGCACTAGATGTTTTAAACCTAATTTATAGCTTAATCTTTGGAAGATATTCTATTTTGATATAGTTGTGTCTTGGGTAGTGCATCTTTTTGGACGCATGGATTTCAACTATAACCTTGACCTACTTTCTGGAGCTGATGACTTTTAGCTCTACTGGCCAAGGGCCTTCATTTTTCATCCGATCTTTACCAAACTTTACCTGATTGTTAATATCAATGAAAGCAATGAAAGCTCGCACAAGTTCGAAAACCAGGCAGATCGGACTAGTAACAGCAGAGTTATGGCCCTTGATTTTAGATATGTCCTAAAACACAAATGTTTCCTTAGGGTATGTTATTTGTTACCTGGTTTCATTGGATACAAAAGTATTGGACGTGTTTGCATTAATAATTAATATTGTTTTAGGACATACCTTAGTTTGGGATAAATAGTTACACATGGATACACCAGGTACAAACTGGGTACTAGTGAGTACAACTAATAATATTAATAGATTTGAGGCAGAGCAATTTTGGGTACATGGTTACACAGGGATACATCAGGTACAAACTTGGTAAAAGTGGGTACAACTTATAATATTAATAGATTTGTGGGTACATGGTTACCAAGGGCTACACCAGGTACAAACTAGGTACAAGTGGGTACAACTAATAATATTAATAGATTTGAGGCAGAGCAATTTTGGAAAACCACGCAATGGCTCAATAAACAAGCGATGTATTTTAAACGAATAAACCTTAAATACCGCCAGTGTATGCATAACACTCACCAAAGATAAGTATATCACACTGATACAGTTTTTGTAACCCACTGTATTACTTCAGATATGTTCGGTGTTTACTTTATAAATATCACAATCTCGTGTGATATATCTCGTTCCGTATTTAGAAGTTTATCCCCAACTGGCACGCATGAAAAAAACATCAACCACGATAACCGGAAATTGTCACTTGCGCGAGTTGGTCAGGGAAAAGTTTCCAAATAAGGATTGAGATTCAGATGAACATTATGCATAATAGTAAATGGAATCGCATGATAAAGAAGTTTAAGCCCAGACACGAAATTATAGCAATAACCTTCAAAATCAGTGTGAATCATGAATGACCTAGATGTCGGTCTTGAGGTCTCATAGTGGTAAACATGTGCGATCAATATTAATGGCGTCGCATGATAAAGAAGTTACAGCCTGGACACAACGTGGTAGGACGAAAGGCACGACCAAAACAGTGCATATTAAAGTAGCTGTCCCGCCAACAGCAGGCAAATTTTACATCATACATGTATGTACACAGTTTCTAAATCTACTGACGATGAGATACATATATCTTATATGTACATATTCTGAGAATTCAAACTCTACAGACACAATATAACCAGCTTTAACCAGCCAGACCAAATCCGAAACTGGAGCATCGAATTGAGTTACAAATTCATTTTACCATATTCAATCATGTGTATTTTTAGAATCTGTGAAAAAACTTTTATATTATATGACCTGAACACGTGGCCTTAAATTCACCAACCATTCTTGAGAATATTCTTAGACTTAAGCCCAAGTATGCAAATTTCAATCACACATATTTCTATAAGCATTCACAAGAAGCTGCTCTGTTTAAATATAACTTCTAATGAATAGCAACTTCATACGACTGTTTATCTATGAAGGTCATCGGAATATTTGTGAATGAAATCTCAAGTCTAAGAATAGTCTGAAGAAAGGTTGGTGAATTCCACTGGATAGAATTTTGATACATGGTTGTGTACTTATAATTTTGCCAATATTTGGCGGGATAGTTTCTTTAATAAAGAGTCACTTCAAATGTTATTTGGTTTAAACATGGTATAACTGCATTGGTTCTACAGGACAAACATTTATTTACCTGTATAGTACTAGCCTCAATAGAAATCTGGCATAGCCAAAAGGTTTATACATGTACTTATACAGTATATCAAGATATAAATTGAAACTTCAAATATCACCTGAAAACCATTTTAATGGACAAAAACTTCAGTTGTTTGAACGTTGTGGTTCGGACAAGAAAATTGTGATGGACGTATGGAAGGTTGGAGAACAGATCAACCCAGCAACAACTATATGCTTCCTAAAACATTTCTTAAATGCAAAAACAGGGAACTAAACTAGGCATGCTGCAGATATGTCAAAGTTGGATTATTTTTACACTTTACAACACCCATCTGGTTATTGTTATCAAGTACCACAGGGAGTAATGAGTTTTTTTTTGTCTCAATGGTGTTTTACGTCATTTTTAGCACATGTTAGGCAATATATGATTGTCGATTTTAGAGAAATGTTCAAACCTCTCTGAATAAACCCTTTTCATTCGCCTAATCACTACAACAGCATATAATGATTTGTTCACATAAGATTTTAATTAAAAATTTTCATCAAAACACTAAACAAATCATCTACTTCCTAGTTAGTTTTTTGGCTTCCTTTCTTTCTGTTAAATCGGGGAATCAAACCACGGATAGACTTTTTCGATTCTAATGCTTTTTTTCCAGCTTCCCGTTTAGGTTCAATTTGTTTAGCAATGTCATCTGCATAACATGCATTAAATAAATCTTTGGCTGTCATCTTTGACTGAATGACTTCTGTAGCTTTGTACGAAACGTATGGCTTCAACTGAAAGAAGAAAAGAGAAGTTAGAGTACCCCAATCATTGTGACAGGTGTTATTTTCAATTAATATAAGATTTACAACCGTAAAAATACTGAGGAAATGTTAGCAACCATGCTACAATTTTAATAAAATGATTTACAACTGTGCAAATACAAAGGAAATGTCAGCGACCATGCTAAACGTTCAATTAAATGATTCACAACTGTGCAAATCCAAAGGAACTCTCTGCGACCATGCTAACATAATGTCATTCATAAAACTGGTCTGCATTATTGAGCTGTACTACCCGATATATATTGGATATATATATAATTATATGTCCCGACCAGGCCCAAATGAATTATCAAACTAGAATGAATTTGATGGCGCGCCATCGCAAATACCCAAGTTTTCTTCACACGAGTCAATTCCCTTTAACCCTGTATCCATTTTACATGTCTGACGATGATGATTGTAACTGTTTTGATCGTTCTGTGATACTCAGATCAGAAATAGTACTATTTATGCTTTTCTGTATACATGTATGACACTGTAAATGAATAAAAAACGTTTAGGGTATTTGTGGATTTGAACTTTTGACTCCTAGCCCAGAAATTCCATGGTGACCGAAGCAAATATACTGATATTCCCAACACCATAACATTTTACTGAGAAAGGAAAATAGATATTTTACCCAATTTACCTCTCTCCCCCCACCCAGCCCCACTCCCCCACCTCAGCACACCTCTTAAGGTGAACACACTGAAATTGTTTGATATGCTTTGCATCTTCAGAGGAGTATACAAGTTTGTATATTTGCCAAGTTTAAAAAAAATATTAGAAAAATAACACTGTTTACAATTGAATTTTGTGTATGTGTTTTTTTTATACCCAAAATATTCGGTCCCATTCCCCACTGGTATATTTCCCCCCCTTTTTTCGAGAAAAAATCCCCTCAAATAAAATAATCTTGTTTCTTAGTTGACCACCCATAACGTCCACCAAACATGTTTTTATGTAAATTTAGAATGAAATGAAAGAGAGGAGACAGGAGAAAAACATATTATTATACAACCATAATCCCTTCATCAAAATGTTCGTTTGAGAAATAATTAAAAAAGTAATCTGATTTTCTGATGAGAATTAAATCCAGGCCCTTTTTTTTACCTTAAATGTAACAGAGACCTGTAAAAGGTTTCTTCCCAATTGAAAACTTGACTGCTTTTTTTCAAACTGTGATTTTTTTCCCAATCAGAAAGCAGCATTCTCTCAGAATTTGAGAAAAAGCATTAATTCTGCAGCGTGTATATTTGTCTGTTGAGGCAGTTCTGAACCTCTACTGAGAAGTCAGTAATTATAATAAATAACGGATAAAAATATAAATAAAGCATATAGTATTGTCAATTAACTCAACTGATGAAATCTTAAATCTATTACGTGGTCCGAGTATTAACTTTCATACCCCATCCAACCCCTTCTCCAGAAAGCGAAAACGGGGTTGGCTGGAGTATGAAATAAGACCTTAATTTCGGCTTAAAAAGTTTGCATATTGTAAAATTAACACTTTTAATATGTATTTTAAAAAGGTTATCAAATGTTTTCAATAAAAAATATATGTAAACGTGTTTTATTGTCCAAATATTCGTATAAAATCCTGCTAATATACGCTTTGCCATCGCTTAATGGAATTAAGGCGGGACCATGTAATGTTTCCCAAAATGAAAAAGCGTGTGTTTTTCCCCAAAACGGACAGGTCTGGGCCTCTTCCTAGTTTTGTGGAAAAAAGCCCTGAAAACGGAGGTTCAGACAAAGCACCAAAGAAAACACTCGCACATTAATGTGCCGTGCCTTGAGGATTCTCTGCTTGGCACGACAGAATGATATTAACCTTAGAATCACATACACACACACTTGTATGTAAGTTCACACAAGAGTTGTAAAGATCTTACCGGGAATTTCTCCAGTTCTGGAACAATGAATTCAGGAACCATTGCTTTGACTTTAATAAACCGACCAGTCTTCGAGATGTACCCACAAGGTTGCACCACTGAAACAATTATCATAAATGTATGAGGGGTGTTGCAGAGTCTTGGCGATATAATTTATTATAGAAATACGCCATCGGAAATGTGTTGCCTATCAAAGACAGTTCATGTATTTTAAAAAACGTTGACGATAGATACAGACACATTCATCACGTAAACTCACTCTAACATCGTAACATCATTGCCACCATACCTATGTTCGGATTAAGTTAAAATCGCTGGGTCTCCACATTGTATATGCTTACAGGTATGCATGGAACCAAAATGAACAAAGGTAGAAAAAAAAGTTGCAGTTTGTGCGAAGCCATATTCACCATCACAGTATTTTTCTCAATGTATGGCCTTGCCTTTGAAGATTCAGACATGGGTATTGGTTGCCACATTATATTTTGCCAAAATACCTTGATGCATGTTAGATTTTTGTACAGAAACAAAATGAATTGGATTTTATAGTCGCACCAACAGCTAAGGTCATATGGCGACTTTCCAGCTTCCATTGGCGGAGGACCAGGTGCCCCGCCGGGCAATTTTTCATGTACTTTCACTGACGTAGAAACAAAATGAGCCTTACTTTAGCATGTTAGGTAGGGAGAAGCTTTGTCAAGACAGGAATGTAAAATGTTGATGAATAAATAGTCAATTTATTATTAAATGTCTTTGATCAGAATTTGAATGTCACAGTACTATTTGACATTTTACCATCATAAGATGACTGAAACAATATAATTTATTACAAGACTTTCAAACCGCAGTGCTTTTCCTGGTATTTTGGGAAAAAGGACCATTGTAGTAAATTTGGGATTATTTTTTTTTTAGATTGGGATTTTTTTCAACAATTTCGAAAAAAAGACACTTACATACATGTACGTATACATGTAATCTATTTTGCATAAATTGGGAACGGAGCCGAAAAACGGACGTGTGGGACACCTAGAAAAAGCCCTGAAATGAAAACCATTAATTAATCTGTTCATACATGTACCTGTCTTTACACCAATGACAACTGTTTTTGTTTTTGAAATATAATATGTATATACAAAGTGAATGAAAGATACTGATATGGGTGTTGGGTTCTGCACATCTTGATGAGATGAGTTAATGTGCCAAGTCATTCTGAAATACGTTATTGCGTGCAAGAGTTAAAGAGCTGACACAACTTATGCATTTATATGACGTACGTACATGTAGTTCAATCGCAGTATCTCGACTGCATCAGATTGCCCAAAAAAAAAGAGTAACAGTTTTGGAATTGTACACCGAAAATCAAGACAAGTAACGAGAAGACTGAAATCTGTGACTTTTGACTCTGATATCTCAGTCAATTGACAAAGGATCGTAGAATAAAGAAAGGAATTGTTGGATAGGAAATTCATTTCTACATGCGATCTATGCATATGAGGTGCGTGTATTTGAGATTTTTGTACATGTCTGCTAAAGCAGCTTGATCTCAGAAAAAAACACAAAAATTTCTTGTTAACCCATTACATAATTTTTTTATATATAATGGACTGTTCTTTCTTTGAATTACGACCATTCCATTTATGTGACAAAGGGTTGTTAGGAGGAAAATGACTGATTAGCAGCCAGACATTGTAAACCCTGATCAGCCTGCAAGTTACGCGCAGGCTGATCATCTGGGTTTACAATGGACGCAAAGGCTATTATAGTCGTGCTTAGCGGGTTAAGTTCTTCATAAATAATTATAATGCTAGAAAATAATGTAATCAAAAGATACAATATCCTGTGTTTACTCCAACTGGGTCTGTGGTGAGATGCGCGATCTAAATTTGGAATATTATGGCATTTAGAAACAGAAACACAGGAAAACAACTTACAATGTACGGCTGCCCGTTCTTGCGCTTCTTTTGAACCACCATCAACGCTTGGTCCGACATTTTTTCCAGTAATTGGGTACCGTTTATCAAAAGGAATTTTTCCTTTAGCTGCATCAAATAACCTTTGAAAATCAGTTCTTACGCTTTTTGGATTCTCCTCGAATATATTCTTGTATCGCATAATATGTTTGTGTAATATAGAAGTCGAAGATATATTTCTTTTACAAATATGAAAAAGGACGCGAGTTCTATTCATTTTAGCAGCCATACCCTCACTGGACACCGCTGGCTAACCCTATAAAGTAGATTATATATTATTTATATATTTTTTGTAAAGAACGTCTCAATCATTTAGACGGTTTATCGAGGAAAAGTAGTGAACAGTTCCCGGTGTCTCGATTTACCGAAATGGACCGAAATGGAAAGGATTTACCGAAATGAACCGAAATGGAGATTCGATTTACCGAAATGGAGATATGATTTACCGAAATGGACCGAAATGGAATGTATTTTGACTAGTTTTAGGTTAATATATGTGTATTAACATAAAACAAACAAATGATTGATTTATTCCTGATAAATAAAGAATCAGATTGGGTCCTATATAGCATATAACAAAATAAATTTACAAAAATGGATTTTATTTTTGCTATTTTATGGTGCTAGTACACGTGTGTGTGTGTGTTTGTTTAATAAATTATTAACAGAAATGTTTGCATTTACTGCATATATAAGACATAACATGAAAATCTCAACTTTTTACAACAATTCAATGACGAATCCACATGTATTGATTGTGTCATATGTGATACTGTATACCATATAAATACGGCATAAAGTCCCTCGGATAAAACATGATCGTGCCCCGGGCGTCCAAAATTTGTATATTGAGATTTTACATGTTTTTCAAAGACATTATATGGGGAATAAACATTAAAAACCCTTCTTCTCTGAAAACACAAGGTACACAGCTCTCATGCATTACATGTAGCATCAGTTTATATCTTCTACTAAGTTTGTCAAATGGTAGCCCTGGTGTTCAGTTTAGCCCCGCGCCAGGGCTCAAAGTTTTACATAGGCTTATATAGGGGGGAAAATCTTCTTCTCTGAAACTACAAGAGCCAGAGGTTTAATATTTTGCATTAACTATACGCGTATGGTCCTCTAACCAAGCCTGTTCAAATGGTGATCATGGGGTCACATTAAGACACGCCCTAAAGGTCACATGTTTTACATAGACTTAGATTATCAGCTGATAATGAACACGACACAATAATTCAAGATTACGTTTATTAGCAAACTAACTTTAAAGCACGAATGTGATATTGATCAAGTGCTAATGCACATCTGTTGTTGGACACTGCAAATGTTTCCATGAATGGTAATTGATCCTTATTATCACACTTACAGGGGACATCGCCTATTCAATTTGGATTAAATTATTAAATGAGGCTCTTCCTATATACATGTTATTTTATATGCTAGACATCAAGAGCAACATTTCTGTGAAGTTTCATGAACATCCGTTAAGTAGTTTCAGAGGAGTATAGTCGCTACAAATTTTTACTATACAAACTCTATGTAAACAAAGATGGCCACTGGCAGCCATGTGCAACGTCGAACAACATCATATCATGATGATCATTTTAGAAAAATCTCATATCAATATCAGTTACAGTTTTCAAGAAGTAGTCGTTATAACCTTGTTTTTTAAAGCTATTATTAGCTTTGGCGGCTATCTTGGATTTCACAGCAACGTGATATTTTGCTAAGTTCAACTAGACGTTATGGACAATATTCCTGTAAAGTTTCATGAAAATACATCTAGTAGTTTAGGAGGAGTAGTCGCTACAAAAATAATTTAGGGACGGACGGACGACGCACCACGTCATGGTCATGGCCTTTGATCAACTAAGCTAAAAAAAAATGAACATTTAATAATGCATTTTTACATTTGTTAACATTTTTTCTCACTTTTGTCACTTTTTTTTTTTTTTTACATATGTCACCAAACGTGTTACATTTGTCGTATGTTTTTACATATGTGACTTTTTTTTTTTACATTTGTAACCGTTTTTACATTTGTGACATGTTTCACGTTTGAGGTTCCTACAAATGTATATGTTCCGATTAAATGTATAGGTTTAATCAAGGCCGTGATCGAATATGCGTAAAATGAATTATAAGTTGGTAACTCTTAATTCGACGCTCCAGTTTTAAGGTTTGGCCTGGCCGGTAAAAGCGGTTTGTGCTGCGTCTATAGAGCTTGGATTCTCAAAATATGTAAGTGATATATACATATCGTCGTCGTCGGTTTAGAAACGGTGTACATAAAAATGTTGTAAAATGTGGCTATTGTTGGCGGGATGGCTACTTCAAATACTGTACAATATATAAACAAGAGGGCCAAAATGGCCCTAAATCGATCACCTGAGGATCTTTGCAATAATGAAAAAAGTGTCCTCTCGCAAAATGCTGATTGAAGATGTTTTTAAGTCTTTCCTTATGTAAGTCTATGTAAAACCATGCAAAATCTCTACATTTGGACCCAGGGGTTGCAGCCATCTTTTACCCCCAGGGACTTCCAATGCGCAAACTTGATAGACCAGGGGTTTAATAAGCGATCATTAATAATAATAAACAACAAGAGAACAAGGGGGCCTGTGGATGCTCTACAAGCTAAAATGACTCTTATATCAAGGGATTTCATCATTAAATTATTTTCAATACCGTTGTACAAGTGCAAAACACAACAACACACTCAACCGAAATTTAAACCCACAACTCCATGCTAACAATTTAAGTTTTCCCTATATAAGTCTATGTAAAACATGCACAATATTTATATACAAGTAAGAAAGAATCCGAACAGGAAACAATAATAAAAATGAAGATTTAAAAAAAAAAAGGTTATCCCCACTACCCTAGCTTCCCAGTGTATAAAAAGTAATTCAAAGATGTTTCTGTGGTGGCCATCTTGCAACTGGATGTCACGTTTAACTTATTTCCAAATTAGCAAATTTGAAAAACATTCATTTAAGGATCATCCATGTGAAGCTTGGTCAAAATTCACCAAGCTGCTTCTAAGATGACAATTTTTGGCAGATTATCCCTTTATAAGTCTATGTAAAATATGTGAGGCGGGGTCAAATGTGACCCAGGATCACCATTTGAAAAAGCTTGATAGAGGACCATAAGCTTATAGTAAATGCAAAATATTAAACCTCTGGTCTTGTAGTAGCCACACGCCTATAGCAAACGCAAAACATTAAACCTATGGCTCTTGTAATTTCAGAGAAGAAGACTTTTTAAGTTTTTCCTATTTATCTATGTAAAACATGCAAAATCTTTATATACAAACTTCAGAAAAATTACAAAAAACACACCCAAACAGGAAACGATAATAACAAGAGGTCAATGACCTTGAAGCTCTATTGATAGGTTTTGATAGCTAGATTAGCATTCCTGTGAAGTTTCATGAACATCTGTCAAGTTTTTTTTACTATATAACTCTATCTAAGTAAACAAAGATAGCCGCTGGCAGCCATGTTTAATGTTGAATCAAAATAATTTTCAACAAGGACCAACATCATGTCATGCTGATCAGTTTTAGAAAAAGTCCAATATCAATATGACACAGTTTTCAAGAAGTAGTCGCTACAAATTTGTTTTTTAAAAATCTATTTATAGCCACGGTGGCCATCTTGAATTTTTGGCTGACCTGAAATTTTTCTAGAATCAACAAGACATCAAGGGCAACATTTCTGTAAAATTTCATGATATTTTTCAAGTAGTTTCAGAGAGGTAGTCGCTACAAGTATTTCCTATATAACTATATGCAAACAAAGATGGCCGCTGGCATCCATGTTTAATGTCGAATCAAAATGATTTTCAACAAGGACCAACATCATGTCATGCTGATCATTTTAGATCAAGAAAAAGAAAAATCACTTATAGTTTTCAAGAAGTTGTGAAAGACATTTATATTACTCTTTTTATTAGTAAGTCTAGCGGAAAATGAAGCTATACGATTTTTTAAAAACAATGATGAAAGGAGCACTTTTCTTGTTAGTCTTTTCACTTCCATTGCACGATGCAGTTATAATATACTGAAAGGAAAAGAAACGCATAATCAAATATTGCCTATACTACACTATTATATACACCTTATTCCACGTAATATTCCAGATATATCTCAACCTGTATTGTGCAAAACGGGGCTACAGCTAATTACAGAAAGGACAACTCTGTCATGTAGTAGACCTTTTAATTAAAGTATACTTTGTTACACGAAATTCATAAATGTTGAAGTTTCGCTTGAAAAAGTCAAGCCATTTCAGTATTGTGTTTACTGTTGAGATTGCAACGTTTAAAGCCTATATATGTGTGTTCACCTGCTTGAGCCAAATGTGAATTCTGTCGATAATGAAACTTTAAAGGGATAACCATTGGTGTGTTCGGAGCTGTTTTAACCGTCTTGCCGAAAGGACAGGCCTTATGTCGCTCTGTACCATTCGATCAGCAGTAACATATTAAACATACAATATATAGCGGAAATACCCAGTATGCGTTTCTTTTTTCTTTCAGTATATATAAAGCAGTACGCAGTACACCGGGACTGACTGTACATAGATATTTAAGGTGAATGTACTCTCAACAAACAGCAAAGTTAAAAGTAGGATAAGGAAAAACAACTAAATGTGTTTACATCAAACTTACAGTTTATCACATAATTATCATAAACATAGTATAAAAGCTAAAATACTTAAAATAAATAATTATGAAGATGTTTTTAAACAGTGCACTATACAGAAATCCTGTCAAAGAAACAAAATCAATGTTCATATTCAATGCAGAACTAAAATGCATACATATGTTATTTACATACTTGGTCATGGTATTTGATTGGTCACTACCTGTACACATTATATTTATAGATTATGCTACTCACAATATTTGAGTTCAAGACAGGTGATGTAATACAAAGTTGCATAAAACAACTTTTTACATATGTTTTTACTTTTTAATGGCTGGCACAACCTAGACAATGATATCAAGGTAATATATTGCAAGTCATATGTAAACAATAGTCTGAAATTGATGAGTTATAATTCCTGCTAGATTCTCTGTATTGTGCATGTTATAGGCATGTTATAGGCATGAACATTGCCAATGAAATAATAGATGACATTATTGCAACACTATTGATGTGAACATAATATCAGAAACAATATTTATTTGGCAGAAATAGTGCCCTTTATATTCGAAAAGTTTAGTGCAATTTTACTCTAAGATGTTTTATTTTTTATGTTAAATAAATTTGTCCATATAATTGTCCATTTATCTAAAAATGGCACACGAGACATCATTTCTAAATAAGGTAAGCCATGTTATCACATCATCCAAAATTCGAAGTACACCATCGTTAAAAATGAAGATTTTCTTTATACGCCATGTGCCTTCAACACACGCGCATGATACACATGAAAAGCATGCAGGTGAATTGTAAATTTAAACATGCTGTATGGTGAAACATTCGGATAAACAGGTAATTTGATCGTATTCATATGTTATTATTTAGTTTGTGCTGTTGTTATAGGAATATAATAATACATTACTCTTGTGTTGCCATGTTTCTATTCACAACAGTCACTCAGTTGTGTTTAATACATCCAAAAATATAGTTGCCATTTATAATAGTTTGACAGTTAAAACCCGTCAGTGCCACCATACTATAGCATTGAGATTATTTTGAAAGTACATGCCATTGAAAGAATAGCTTGTTTTTTGTACTATGATTGACTTTGAAATGTGGATGATGTGATAACATGCCGTATTTAATTTAGAAATGATGTCTCGTGTGCCATTTTTTAGATAAATGGACAATTCCATGGACAAATTTATTTAACATAAAAAACAAACAACTTAAAGCAAAATTGCACTAAACTTTTCGAATATAAAGGGCACTATTTCAGCCAAATAAATATTGTTTCTGATATTATGTTAACATCAATAGTGTTGCATTAATGTCATCTATTATATCATTGACAATGTTCATGCCTATAATATGTATTTGGATGAAAATTTCAATTAATCATACCCCATCCATTTTGGATTTTTTTTTTTCAAAGATGGCTGACCAATAGTCCTTATGTACATGTATCCGTAGAGTAAACAAAGAGGGGAAATAATGAAACAGTTGGTGACACATTTATAAAAGAACAAAAAAAAACATGAACAAAAACAAATACAGTAATGGAATGGAATAGTAATTCTTCGTCCAATGTTTCCATTTCTTCGTGCGAAAGAATATATAAATAAATGCAGCCTTTTATATGCAAATTAGATTACGTTCACTGAGAAGAGGCTAACTTTGACTTATCACACGATTTGCACGGAAATTGTTTTCATGTTGGTAAAATACAAATTTATGAATGAGGGAACTTGTTTAGTAGTACGCGTGTGTTTCGGAATGTGATGTTTTGACGGGTGTTAAGACTTGTGGATCAAATTGTTGTGATTATAACAAGAACGGAGCAATTCGGGAGTTATTCACGTGCTTTATACACGTGCTTTATGTAATAGAGGTAGACACTTGAGATCAAGATACTTCGTTATGGATATAACTTGAATTACATAAAGCTACATTTTTGTGAGTACCATTGCTTTCAATTAGTAGTTTCTTGAATGTTAACATGATTTTTTTTTATATAATATTAATAATATAATACTTTATTTTTCTATAAAAATTACTAATACTATTTAAGCAATAAAATGATATTCAAATATTAGCACAAATGTACCGTCAATAATACCAGAATGGTCTCCGTAACACAGAACCTGATCGTACGAAAACGATAGGATCTGGCTATCGTGATATTAATAACGGCCAGTCAAACAATTTTAAAAGTGGAAATATATCCTTTATTTCATATCTTTCCTGCGAAAACGAAAGTAGGTAAGATATAAAAAGGAGGTATTCACACCTTAGAATTATTTACACATATGAAGTGACAGGTAGTCTAATAATTATATTTAAGGTATTTACACAGGAACACATTCGCGCGCACGCACACACGCATACATTTACATGTTCACATATAGGCAGTTAGCAATATAATTTTTCTCTAATGTACGGTTTTTAAAATTATAGATATATAAATCTACTTAGTTTAAAAAGTGTTGGTTCTGACTTTGATGTTAGTAGGCATTTAAACGAATGCAAGTTTGGATTTAAATATTGAGACTCAATAAATGTCTCCCTGGTTGTTTTAAAATGAATACATTTGAGCAAGTAATGGTACTCGTCGGCGATTTCGGTGCTAGTTCATTAATGACATGTGTGATTTTGAACCGGGGTACCAACCCATCTGCCAGTCCCGATTTGAAAAGGATTTTGCAAAGAGAAATTGGTAAAATGTTGAAGTAGTTTTCGAGTTCTAGGCTTTCTTTAAAAATGCTATATGATAACCCTTTGTTAGATAGCGTTAACTGGTGATTCCAGTCTTGTTTTGTATTGATCAATAAGTATCTGCTGATAGATTTATGTTGTATTGTGGATTGTGGGTTATTTCTCCCTGTAGCGTTTAGGATGCGTTGTATATGTACAATCCTTTTGTATTCATGGTTTTGATTGTTTAACATAAGCTGGTAGATCATGTGGGAGTATTTACTTTGTTTACCTGTAATTATTCTATTCCAAAAGCCTAGCATGCGGCTTTTAATGATTATGGAAATGGGATATCGTCCTAACTATATAAAGTGGAGTACTTTTTCTAGATTTTGTTATTTTCCTGAGGAAATCTTTATGCACTTTTTCTATAATATCAAGGTTTTCATATCCCCATATCTCCGATCCATAAGTTAAGATGGGGACAATAGTATGATCAAATAGTTTTAAAGTTAGATCGATTGGTATATCAAGATTGTTGACTCTCATATACAAAATCTGTAGTGCTTTAGTTGCTTGCTCTACAACATGCTTTCTGGCTGACAAAAAAGATCCATTGCTATTGAAAAGGGTTCCAAGATATTTGTATTTGTTAGTAATTTCAATTTGTATACCGCCTATATCGAAAGAGTAACGGGTTGTGTTTCTGGCGCCAAATATGACAATTTGAGTTTTGGATATATTTACCTTTAACTTCCATAAATTACAGTAATCATGAAAGGCAGTTAGGCTATTTTGAAGATCTATCGGGGACTCGGATAAGATTATTGTGTCATCTGCATATAATAACACGAGTAGTTTGATAAACGAACACTATCAGAGTATCAAACATGTTATCCTGTAAATATTCCACAATCTTTTGTCCTTGCTAGAGATGTTATCTTGCAAAACTTGTGTAGAAATACTTAGAAACAATTTAGCTCTATTACTTGCCTTCTCTATATAATTCAATGTGATTCAATGTTATATACAAAAGCAATGCAAGAACCTTAAGGATTATGTCCCCTGGAACAAAATAAAAACAAAGAGTCTAAGTTGGATATCTCTAATAATTCTGCATATTTTTACATGAAACTTGCAGTACCTCATCTTATTATCATAGAAACAAACTAGAAAATGTGTTCGTGGGATCCGAATGCCCCGCTAAAGGGTTATCGGTTGCTTACAAAATGGAGTAACAAAATGCTAAGTGTAATATTAAAAGGCAAGTTATTTGCACCTGATTTGGTTAGGAACATAATGTGCCATATAGATGTAAATGTGTATGAAGTTTGAATACTGTAAGGCTTTTGGTAAGTGAGTAATTAACTTAATAAACAAGAGGGCCAAGATGGCCCTAAATCGATCACCTGAGTACTGGCCCATTATCGAACTTCTTCGAAATATTATGGTCATATACAATCTGTGCACGTTTGGTTAAGATTGTTCAAGAAATGTGTTAACAACATTGATATAAAGACACTGACAAAGTTTGGTAAAGATCAAATACAAAACAAAGGTGCTAGAGTGTAACCCCTGGGGCAGGGCCAAATGTGACCCAGGGCTACATGAAATATATGCCTTGTGGTTTCAAAGAAGAAGACTTTTTAAGTTTTTCCCTGTACAAGTCTATGTAAAACATGTGACCCCAGGGACATGGCCAAATGGTCACCATTTGAATAAACTTGGTAAAGGACCATAAGTTCATAGTAAATGCAAAATATTAAACCTTTGGCTCTTGTAGTTTCAGAGAAGAAGATTTTTAAAAAAAAAAAACTACATAAATCTATGTAAACTGTGACGGCCGGGACGGGACCAAATTTGACCCCAGTGTCACCATTTGAACAAACTTGGTAGAGGACCATAAGCTTATAGCAAATGCAAAATATTAAACCTCTGGCTCTTGCAGTTTCAGAGAAGAAGATTTTTTAAAGGTTTTTCCCTATACAAGTCTATGGAAAACATGTGACCCCTAGGGCGGGCCAAATGTGACCCCAGGGTCACCATTTAAACAAACTTGGTAAAAGAACATAAGCTTATAGTAAATGCAAAATATGAAACCTCTGGCTCTTCTAGTTTCAGAAGATTTAATATTTTTAAAACTGTGACGCCTGGGACGGGGCCAAATTTGACCCAAGGGTCACCATTTGAACAAACTTGGTAGAAGACCGTTAGCTGATGCTACTTGTAATATATGAGAGCTCTGTGCATTGTGGTTTCAGAAAAGAAGATTTTTTAAAACGTCAATGTAAAATTTTAATGTAAATTAACAAAGTGTAAAAAGTAGGCCAAGGTCATTTATAATGGCCTGATTTGGGTAGGAACATATTACTGTCATATAGATGTAAGTGTGTATGAAGTTTAAAAGCTGTACTGCTTAATAAAAAACTTGAATGTATAACTTCAATGTAAATTAACAAAGTGCCAAAGGTATGTCAAGGTAATTCATATTGACTCACTTTTCATTGGAACATATCGCTGTATTGTAGTTATCAACATTTGCAAAGTTTGAAATCTCTAAGGCATCTGGTGTTGGAGAAATGGACTTAACAAAAAACTTTGATGTAAAAAACTTGAATGAAAAACTTTGATGTAAATTATCAAAGTGTAAAAAGTAAGTCAATGTCATTTATATTGACCTGATTCGGGTAGGAACATATTACTGCCATACAGATGTAAGTGTGTGTGAAGTTTGAAAAGTGTACGGCTTATGGTATCTGAGAAATTGACTTAATAAAAAACTTGAATGTAAAAACGGGACGTACGGATGACGTGACGTACGTCCGGACGGACAAGGGTAACACTATATGCCCGCACCACTTTCGTGGCGGGGCATAAACACTGATTTCAATACTAAATTGTATACATAAAGCGGTTTTAACTCTTAGCCCGCTACATATATATAATGGACTGTTCTTTCTTTGAATTAAGACCATTCCATTTATGTGACAAAGGGTTGTTTTTGGGAAAATGACTGATCAACAGCCGGACATTGTAAACCCTGATCAGCCTGCAGTCTGTTCCGGGTTTACAATGGACGCAATGGCTATTATAGTTGTGCTTAGCGGGTTAAAGGTTAATAGCGCACTTCAAAGTGAATCCAGCAGGAAATAGAACTCACAGTATAAATCTAATTTTACACCAAAGCATGCAATATGTTACCTTGATATCCTTTGTTGCTATCAATTAAAATCTCAAATAATCCTGTCATTTTTTTTTTTAAAGAAACAAAATCAATGTTCATAATCAATACAAAAATAAAATGCATGCTTATGTTATTTACATACATGGTGATGGTACTTGATTGGTCACTCACTACCTGTAAAAATTATATTTATAGAGCATACTACTCACAATATTTAATTTCAAGACAGGTGATTTAAACAGAAGCTGCATAAAACAACTTTATACATAATTGTTTACTTTTTAATGGCTGGCACAACCTAGACAATAATATCAAGGTAATATATTTCAAGTTGTTTACCAAAAAATTCTGATATCGAAGAGTTCTTATTCCTGCAAGGTTCACTATATATTGCATTGTTTAAACACATCCTCATTAAGATTTGTTTTTAGTATTTTAGCATTTATATGATTTTTATGATATTAGGTACTATCAGTTTATTGAAACATTATAATATTGTTTGGGGCGCTTGTTTCAGCCAAATGTTTTTTGGACCTTTAAGACAAAATTTAAATAGGACATAAATAAGATGTATATCAGTGAAACAGACATTTTAAGTGGTAAATAAAAATACCTTACTTTTCAAAATCGGTTCAGAAATAAAAATTCCACATGCGAAAATTGTTTTTGATAGGGCATTTTCAACGCAAAGTTCTGCTGCATCAAAAATTTGAAAAATATTTTTATATGTGTGTGTGTGTGTGTAATTCTAAGGTTTATAGTCCGTCCGCCAACGAACACGTCAAGGTATACCTGACGCGATGGGCACAATAGAGTCTGGACTTTTAAAGGTGTAATTTTGAATTTTGAAGCTGCTCTAGACCTTGCCAACAGGTCTGTTTAATGCCTAAATATGTGCTAAAAACGGTGTCAACAACAGCGGTTAATTCAACCTAATTTCGTGTATTGACACCTTACGGTCCTAGCTTTGTTTGGCGTTGTGTTATATGTGGTGCGTGCTTGTTCTGTAGTGTTATGATTATGTTTTTAACATATCATTTTTGCTGGGGTTTGATGAGGGGTATGCCTGTACCACGCCATCTTGGGGATGAATAGCGTGTCCATTTGCAGCATACTAATACTTGTGGTCATCGAACTGGGGCCTGTTCGGTTATTTCTGTGTTGTATGTTTGTACATGTTGGAGCATTTGTTGGTGTTTAGTTTGTTGGTTGCTATGCCTGGGGCATAGCGTGTGCGTCTGGTCTGAGGTACTGTGGCAGCAATTCCACATCTTGTTCGCGCAAGGGGCTTGCTACCACTGGGAAGGAAAGGCCAATTACGGTCGATAACGGTTTCCAGTCAAGACTGTTTATATAATTTTTATCCAAAAATGGATTTAATGTGTTAAGACACTCTGAAATTGTTATAACAAAATATTAGGGCAAACTGAAGTTATTTGATATTTTATTTCATAATTTTTTGCTACCCCGGCAACAAGGAATTTACATTGAAAAAGACCCTTCAAAAAATAATTTTGGCTGTAAAATATTTATTTCTCAACCGATTGTAGAAAATAAGGTATATTTATTTACCACTAAACATTCCAGTGGTTTAAGTTGTTTCATATTGGCCCAGTTATTGGTCCAAGGACTGCCATATTGGCCCAAGGCCGAAGGATTAACTATATTAGCCTTGTTTTACTAGAAACTCTACACACAATACGACGCGAACTCGGCCAATATGTATCGGAAGTCGGCCAATATGAAACAACAAGGCCAATATGAAGAAACTCGCCAATACTAGATTTAAGTGACGTCATTCACGTTAAGTAATGTCATTCGCACTCGCTTTTTGACATATAAATGTAATTAACGCTACTATAAATAAACGCAAAGTGTGTCAAAATAATTCGATTAAAAACAAATTATACTGTAGTGGCTATTAATTAATAAAATTGTCATTAATTAAGTGGTTTCATATTGTCCGAGTTATTGTGTAAAAAATGTCATTAATTAAGTGTTTTCATATTAGCCCAGTTATTGGTCTTCGGACTGTCATATTGGCCGGCGGCCTTCGGCCTTGGGCCAATATGACAGTCCTTGGACCAATAACTGGGCCAATATGGAAATACATAATTAATAACATCATACTATAAATGGCCGTATTTATAAAATTGCTCCTGTTATTGCCGAAAAACCTGTACACTGACTGTACACACTATGCCGAATAAATGTTTGTGTACTAATTACGCTGTATCTCCCACACGCTGAAGAGCGTCTCCGTGGCCTAATGGTTAACGATGTTGCGTTGTAAACCTTCGCCTGTCACCGCTGCGGGTTCGAATCCCACTGTGAGCTCGACTTGTAAGTGAGGAAGTGTCGATTCTTACGGATGGCGGGTGGTGTACAGTACTGGTTCTACCCAGGAAAAATGGGTGGTCTGCCGCTACCACAAAAAATCGACCGTCATATATAACCTTACATGTATTGAAAAGTGACGTAAAACACCATACAAACAAACAAACCTACACGCTGCGCCGACGCTAAGCATGACACAAGAAGTGTGCAGATCCAAATGGTTTATTTATAGCACAGGTAATGTTTTGTAAACACAAGCCATATATAATACATGATTAGAACTGGAATTTTTAGTGGTAAATAAAAATACCTTACTTTTCAAAATCGGTTGAGAAATATATATTTTACAGCCAAAATGCAGCAGAAAATTATGAAATCTCAGATAACTTCAGTTTGCCCTAATATTTTACTATAAAACTTTCAGAGTGTCTTAATTTACATTTATCCAACACATTAAATCCATTTTGGATAACAACTCTATAAAAAAAATATTTTTTCAAATTGATGATGCAGCAGGATTTTGCATTGAACTTGCCCTATCAAAAACAATTTTCGCATGTGGAATTTTTATTTGTGTCCTATTTGAATTCTGTCTTAAAGGTCCAAAAAAACTTTGGTTGAAACAAGCGCCCCGAACAATAGTCCAAAAACGGTCATATATCCTATAGACACTGTTGAAGTACAGTGACGAAGAAATATTATCATATATAAACTGAAGTTCTAGCTGCGGCCACAAGGTTTTCTTATTAGGCCCTAACATGCTAAAGTCCGAAAAAAGGTCATTAGTGTGGTCAAAATTGTAGTTTAAAATGATGATTGAATATGATCAACTTCATATGATGGCAACTAAAATGACTAGTTACAGCCTTATGGTTCTTATTAGGCACTAACATTATAATCTAAGTAAAAAAGGGGTCATTACCGCGGTAAATTTTGTGAATCAAAATGATGATTGAATATGATCATCTTCATATGAAGGCAAACAGTCCTGACAAATATGAATTGAATTCGTTAAAAACTAAATGACATTAAGTTGCGGCCACGAAAATGTTGGACGGATGACTGACGGACGGATGGACAATCACCTTATTTAGAAGTCCCTCTGCTTTTCCCGAAAAGCGGGAACAAAAATCAATGCCTTCAACGATGTGCTGCCTAGTACGGAGCCCCGCAGGTGACATGCAGAAAAAACATTTAAAGCGTTCGCATGCTCTACTACAGCTGTAGTAGAGCACAGCGTGCGTGCGTGCACAACGAGCGTGCGTTCGCATGCTGTAGTAGAGCGTGCGACAGAAAGATAGTGAACTAATTACAAAGATCATGGTATTAAAGAAACTAACCCGCCAATAACGGCAAACACTACAAATCCGTTTACTAAAACTATCCAGGTGTTCAGGTCACATATTGAGGTATATTTGCCGATTAAAAGTACAGATTCATTCAAGGGTTCTTAAAATACTCGTGATTACATATGCGTAAAATGAATTATGAGTACTCGTAATTCGACGATCCAGTTTTGGGGTTTATTCTGTCTGGTTAATATAGAGTTAAAGATTCTCAAAATATGTAAGGTATATATAGAAGATCTTACATGAGTACTCATCCATTATTGAATTTATTAAACGGGTTGGCAAAATGATATAATGCGAGGCTCTTGCCGAGCATTATATCATTTTTGCTAACGAGTTTAATAAATTCAATAATGAATGAGAACGAATGTTAGATTATATTTATTACAAAACTTATAACTCACACTACGTTAGAAAACGTACATTAACGTGACGTCCATGACGTCATTAACGTTATGTTATACCACTAGTGGAATATCGAAAATATTGAATGGTGTTATTACACTCCCACACCACATGTTATGTGATAAATATATATATATACACGCCTTTGTCATTAATATAGCTGAGCATCCAAAAATGAGAAAAAATTATCCAATAAAAATCACAGCACACAAACTCCATGGCACCGTTGATCCGCACTGAACCACAAACAAAGAGCAAATTAAATGTAGAATGCAACATGTCAACACATTTTCAGATTGCTTGAAGCTACACGGGTATTTTAAAATAAGTGTATATAAATAGAGATATAAAAAGTAAATAATTAAAAAGTAAATATGTTTTATATCGTATTATTGTAAAAAGACCTGAAATGGTGAGTGTCTTTGGTGTCGCATTTTCCAGGGTGGGTACATGTAGTGCTTTTCTGATTGGTTGACCGTTAGAGGGAACTAAAAGCATATTGTTTACAGTTTACAGTTTTTTTGCAAATTCTGAGTTTGTATATAAACAAAAACACGAGATCAAAATACACGTACACAGTCAGAAATCACATACATACGTGGCGGCTGTAAAAATCAAATATCTTCTCCTATTTTCCGGGCATTTTCATAATATACTGAAAGAAATAAGGTTAGCACATAAATAACATGGTAAATCCCATTGAGCAGATGCAAGGCTATGTGCTTCAGCCGCCATTAACAATATAATTAACATAATTAACAAGTATATGCAGGACATTATTTTTAAACGATATCTGCGAAAAAAAGTAGCAACATGTTTTAATTTACCTGCTTTACAGAAATTATAATTTCGTTCTTAGTTCAATATAAAGGGAGATAATTTTACATTTTAAACTTTGGTTCGTAATTTCATTATAATGATAAGGTTAATGTCAGTTGTGTTTGCGGTTTTTATCACTCGAAACCCAGAATAGTTATTAAATAAAGCTTAACTCTGTTCTTGATAATATTCTTATTTTTAATGTAAACAAATGTGTTTTATATAAATGGGAGCTAACTCTGATATTTACTTTTGAATCACACGTAAGTGAAAAACAAGAACACCTTCTGGCATGCAAAAGTTATCAAATGCTTCACATTATAAAATAAATATACAGTTTCTTTAAAGGGACACACGGCAATCTTGATTTTTTGAAAACTCACGGCGTCCCGTTAGTTTTTCTCGTAACTTGCATTCTTTCAATCATTAATATTAATTGTTAGAATAGTTCAAAGCAAATTGTTTTTACATATTATTGACTTTTGATAATATTGCACCAATAATATATTTTAAAAATGTGTAGAATAATGAAGGAAATGAAATTATCAATTTTTTATTTAATTATATGCAAGCAGTTTAAAGACAAAATGATACAGGATTAATAAATCGATGTACTAATTGTAATGCCAGATATAAAACTCAAGATTGCCAAGTGTCCCTTTAAGCTAGATATGCAAAATATCGTGCTAAACTTATTTCTTTCAGTATATAATGCATAGAAGACAACACACTCTCACTATGGTAGTATTGTAAGTAAATAAACGATAATATGAAATAAACTGAATAATCTTAGAACTTATTGATAATACAGGCCATTTTTAAAAACAATCGTTCGAATTAGTCGTAGTACCTCTTTAAAGTAAAACGGGCAAGTGATGCGTGAATTTAGAGACCGGATTTCGTAGCTTAGCCATTGAATGGACATGCAGTAGTTGCACGTGCTTTAATAGCACGTACATTGAGTTGTTTGGGCAGTTTTCATTTTGAATGTTTGTGTTGGATGCATTTTCTATAGGATTTTACCGTTTAAAATTGAGGTACGTCTTTTTGTATTATGCCTCTGTTGTATTAATAGATCTCGGACATAAGAACAGATATTTTCCGAGATGTTATTGTTGACTTAGCCTTTATAGAGCTACAGGCATTACACAAATTCAAAACACTAATGCAGACTTATTCCAGGAAAGTATCAAAGTACTTGATAAAAGCATTCTTAAGAAGGAGAAATTCTATTTATACTATGCTTATTTAATATGTAATATTCATTTTACCGTCAGATTTATTACAGCATCATTAATTTGATACACTTTTGTATTTATATGTGAACCATATATTTATATTTTGTCACATATTTATCATTAAAAGTGACTTATAGGTCCATTGGGCCGGGTGCTCTTTCATTTTATATATGTACTTGTTTGTCACTTTATGCACATGTCACCATAATAAACGATTTATTTACTTACTTTACTTACAAGTACCACTAAGATTTAATGTTCAGGTAGAGATCTTTTTTAGACTATTAAAAGCGTATAATGAATCATCCGTGGTGAACGGGTCTGTTGCATTCATGCATGTTTGCAGTTGCGGATCTGGGGTGGGATGGGGTTGGGTTACCATATCTTGATTTATATTTAACCTTATATCGGTGATTCATTAATATTGGTATACACGATACTTTTCAGCCACTCTATTTAACATTCCCACGTGCTCGTGCACGTTAACATGTCGTCATATACACTCTTTCTCATTATATTGCAGTCACTGTTTGAGCGATTTTTTTCTTCAGTTTTGATAACAACTATTTAATCCTTTCTGGATATTTTAGACTCATGTTTCTGCATGATCATACTGCATGATCATACGTGGAAATACCATCATTGATTGGTCAACTGTTGAGTGAACTGATTTTCGATTTAATCCGTTTTTAATCTTAACATCTCTGATCATACTGCTGAAATACTCGGAAAGGGACAGGTGTCGATTTATATAGTGATACTGAGATGAAAATTTACTTACTAAAGGTATGTGATATTGTTTCAGTGCTGTATTTATACACAAAATGCAAATATATGCTGATGGGCTGAGAAAGTTGAGTTTATTTCTTTAAAAAACGAACATATGTATGAGCATTACATCCAGGTTTTACATAATTATTTCTGCAAAATAAATAATATTTTTTTCTGAATCACAAACGGTGGTTCCTATAATCTCTGGGCTCCCATGGAACCCAACATTGTGATAGGGATTAAAGGGCGTAATCTTGAAATAGTAACCAATTCAGCATCAACATTATCACTTATTAATCCAGTATTATTATGACATTAAATCTGCTGGCATTAAAGCAACATTTGGAGTTTTTATAATTAGATAGACTATTCGAGTAAGAGAGCTAATGTAATCATCCCCGGCGTCGGTGTCTGTGTCGTGCCTGCGTCCTAGTCCGTATCGAGTTTTGTAAGCTGTGTTTACATGTCTATATCTCTTACATTTTTTGTATTAGCTCAATCAAATTTAGGCATTGGTTTCCTTATAGCACTATCTATATAGGATTGCATAATTGTCCTTTATAAATTCTGGGCTTCCACAGAACCCAAATTAAATTGTGACGACCAAATAAATGTGCAATACATTAAAGCAGATCAAGGTATTGGTTCAAGTTTAATGCAACATTATTATGTTTATATTTCTGTTTTGGTTGACTCCCATACTTCTTCCAGATCGCCTTCAAATACTTTAAGGGAGAACTGAATGTGTGCAGCGGGATTTGCTAAACCTTGAACGGTGTTTGTGTGTGTTTCTCAGCAATTTAATATATTGTTATTGTTGTTTGGTGTAATATTAGTGCCCCCACCATTATAAACAGACGTTAAAGACAGAGTATTCCGAAGGCGAAGAACTCCATTGATAACTAGCTTGACATCATCATCTCGCATTTATGTAGCAATGCAAAACCCGATAGGTGGCGCCGCGTAAGCTATATTTAGAATTTAGGAATATCCCAACCTGGAGTTGGGTACGTCAAATTACGCATCTTTTAAGTGCTAAGACACTAAAAAGTGGAACTTTTTATGTTGAATATAGGAAGAAAACACTGCATACATTACGTAATTGACCTCACGGCTTTTGTTATTTATTGGTAGATGAAAAATAAATGGAAGCGAAGTGCGGTTTTTGGAAGTTCAGTATTAAATCGGATGATTACGCTCTAGTTTATGTACAAATAAAGTACTTCAATAATTAATCTTCAATTTGTTTTATATTTAATCTCACAAAAAATTACGTACTCGTGGTGTATTTGCGCATTTTTCAACACCTGCTAACATCAGAAAAGACAACTCTTTGTCATGTGACTGTAATGCGCATGCGTGGTACTACAAACAAGATCGTCTTTTTCGAGTCTTATTTCGGACTAGAAACTTGTTCCCACTAATAATTCTCATGAATTCTTTAGTGAAATAACACTTTAAATATTTCATACACATGTTATCATTCATCACGAAAGAACTTTTGGCTTTTTTAGGCTAATTTACTCATTTTTCAGAATTGTTCAAATTTGACCTTGACATTGTCCCGATAAGTCATGTAGGCCATCTAACGCGAGTACTCATTTGTTTACATAGCAAAGATGACGGGTTTAACACCAACTTGTGAAAATAGTAGCACCTATTTAAAAGAAAAAGGGAAAGAAACATTCATTTGACACATTACTTTGTAAATAAAGATCTGCATGACTTCATTGCAAGGAAAAAACAATATTTATCAGCTAGGTTGCTTTTTTCAGAAAAATTGATAAAAAGGCTTATTCATTTTGGCAATTGTTGGACACAAAAAATATTTTTTTTTTGCATGTGGGGTGGTTCATAAACTTACTTTTTTTTCCTCAATGGACTATTTTGATGATACTATTTAGAAAATACTAATCAGTTTCCCAATATTTTCTAATTTAAAAAATGCCTTTGCATTGCTAATTTATGGCAAGTTAACAAATATATTGGTCGCGATACTTTTTGGAGTAGTATTTCTTTTACAAGTCAACTTATAAGGCTGAAAATAGCGTCGCGACTGAATTATCTCGACAGCAGCCAAATGACACCATACTAATTTATAATTCAGCTGTTATGCCCCAAACCTTGTCTTTGTTTCAGTTGCAGCCACAGACGTTTGAGAGAGTTTGAGTTATCACAAAAAAACAAGTATGGCATGTTTTCAGTTTTTATTTCCTGTTGAGATTAAATATTTCGAGCAATCATTTTGCAAATACATTTTTAGTTTTGTTTGTATTGTGTTTTAGGTCATTTTCAACACATGTTCGTTTATATATGATGGTCGATTTGTTTATGGCGGAGGCAGACCACCCACTTTTCCTGGGTAGAACCAGTACTGTACATCTCCCACCATCCGTAAGAATTCACACTTCATCGATTCGAGCTCCCAGTAGGATTTGAACCTGCAGCGGTGAGAGGCGAGAATGTTTACAAAGCAATATCTTTAACCCCTCGGCCATGGAAGTGATAGTGTAGTGGTAATGCTAGTAAAACATGAGATGAGGTCAAAATAATTTTTGGCATATTTTAGAATTAGGAACATCGAAAGCTGCACTAATCGAAGTACTTAACACAATGCCTAAGCACGCAGTTAGAAGTGTTATAATTTATTTCTTAGAAAACAAATCGAATTGAAACCTTTAAAATGCGTTCATGCAATCAGAGCAGACGATTTGAACTCGTTATGTCGTTAATAGTATTGACATACGGTGGTAGATGTGTACTTTTATGATTACTATATACAGTTACATATTGCTAACATACATCCATTCCTAAAAAGTAGGTAATTGTTACCTGCATTGCCTTACCTTTTTGACTTATAATAAAAGAGCCACGTGTGGATCCGTTGTGGTCAATAAAACCAAGATTTGATACCACTGTTTTAAAGTTGAAGTTACAGTTTTAAAATCTGTTTCGCTTCTCCAGTTTCTGATTGTATGTCTCATAGTAATGGCGCCAAATGAGCAGCTGTTACATCGCAAACAATGATTTCTGTTCCAGATGCCGCCACAGACGTTCGAGTCGAAACAAAAACAGGTAGGAAACGTTTTCATTTTTCGTTTTCTGAACATAATTTTGTTTACACCATAATCGTGCCTTATTATTATTATTTGTGTATTGCATTAAACATGTTTATTTGTTAATGTATTGTACGTATATATGCATGCAAACATCGCGTCCATTTAACTAGGGGAGTGAATTCGGCCATTTCGATCACAGCTTAAAGGTAATTAGTAACTTTCCTCTTGAGGTTCTATTGTTTGTACAATTCATACATAGTTATAGATTGATTACATCAATCTATTCCTATACAATTAGCTCATTGTTACCATCATTGACCTACCTTTTTGTCTTATAACGCAAGAGTTCTGTGTGGTACGGTGGGTGGGGGTGGGGTGTGTGCGGGGTGGGAGAGGTTTTCAGTACAATCTGATAGCACTGCTTGGCTCTTGCATGATCGTAAAAGGTGATTAATAGGTGGGTGAAATAGGAGTTTCAGTAAGACGTGTTTCTCCAGCGGTTGTGAAGTTTCTGAATCCATGTCTCATAGTTTTATGTCTCGGATCCAGAAAGTTCATAGCCGTCATGGCGCCATAACAATTATTTTGTGTTGAGGTGCCGTAAAACACAATTTATAATTCAACTGTTACATCGCAAACTATGATTTCTGTTCTAGATGCAGCCACAGACGTTTGAGTCATCACAAAAACAGGTAGGAATTGTTTTCATTTTTCATTTTCTGAACATAATTTTGTTAACAACATAATCGTGCCTTATTATTATTATTTGTGTATTGCATTAAACATGTTTATTTGTTAATGTATTGTACGTATATATGCATGCAAACGTCGCGTCCATTTAACTCGGGGAGTGAATTCGGCCGTTTCGATCAGAGCTTAAAGGTAATTAGTAACTTTCCTCTTGAGGTTCTACTGTTTGTACTGTACAATTCATACATAGTTATAGATTGATTACATCAATCTATTCCTATACAATTAGCTCATTGTTACCAACATTGACCTACCTTTTTGACTTATAACGCAAGAGTTTCGTGAGGTACGGTGGGTGGGGGTGTGGGGGGAGCGTGGGGGGGGGGGGGGCGGGGGGAGGTTTTCAGTACAATCTGATAGCACTGCTTGACTCTTGCATGATCGTAAAAGGTGATTAATAGGGTTTTCCAAATAGGAGTTTCAGTAAGACGTGTTTCTCCAGCTGTTGTGAAGTTTCTGAATCCATGTCTCATAGTTTTATGTCTTGGATCCAGAAAGTTCATATCCGTCATGGTGCCATAACAATTTTTTTGTGTTGCGGTGCCGTAAAACACAATTTATAATTCAACTGTTACATCGCAAACAATGATTTCTGTTCCAGATGCCGCCGCAGACGTTCGAGTCGAAACAAAAAAAGGTAGGAAACGTTTTCATTTTTCATTTTCTGAACATAATTTTGTTAACAACATAATCGTGCCTTATTATTATTATTTGTGTATTGCATTAAACTTGTTTATTGGTTAATGTATTGTACGTATATATGCATGCAAACATCGCGTCCATTTAACACGTCGAGTGAATTCGGCCGTTTCGATCACAGCTTAAAGGTAATTAGTAACTTTCCTCTTGAGATTCTATTGTTTGTACAATTCATACATAGTTATAGATTGATGACATCAATTTATTCCTATATAATTAGCTCATTGTTACCAACATTGACCTACCTTTTTGACTTATAACGCAAGAGTTCTGTGAGGTACGGTGGGTGGGGGTGTGCGGGGTGAGAGAGATTTTCAGTACAATCTGATAGCACTGCTTGGCTCTTGCATGATCGTAAAAGATGATTAATAGGTGGGTGAAATAGGAGTTTCAGTAAGACGTGTTTCTCCAGCGGTTGTGAAATTTCTGAATCCATGTCTCATAGTTTTATGTCTCGGACCCAGAAAGTTCATAGCCGTCATGGCGCCATAACAATTATTTTGTGTTGAGGTGCCGTAAAAAACAATTTAAGATTCAACTGTTACATCGCAAACTATGATTTCTGTTCTAGATGCAGCCACAGACGTTTGAGTCATCACAAAAACAGGTAGGAATTGTTTTCATTTTTCATTTTCTGAACATAATTTTCTTAACAACATAATCGTGCCTTATTATTATTATTTGTGTATTGCATTAAACATGTTTATTTGTTAATGTATTGTACGTATATATGCATGCAAACATCGCGTCCATTTTTCTCGAATTCGGCCGTTTCGATTACAGCTTAAAGGTAATTAGTAACTTTCTTCTTGGGGTTAGACAGTTTGTACAATTCATACATAGTTATATGTTGATAGCATTACTCTATTCCTATACAATTTGGTCAATGTTACCAACATTGACCTACCTTTTTGACTTATAACGCAAGATTCCCGTGTGGTTCTGGGATGGTCAGTCAGTTTAAGAAATGATACCACTGCTTGACTCTTGCATGATCGTAATGATTAATAGCTAGGGTTTTTCAGTAAGATGTGTTTCTCCAATGGTTGTGAAGTTTCTGAATCCATGTCTCATAGTTTTATGTCTTGGATCCAGAAAGTTCATATCCGCCATGGCGCCATATCAACTATCTTGTGTTGCGGTGCCGTAAAACGCAAGTTATAATTCAACAGTTACATCGCAAACTATGATTTCTGTTCTAGATGCAGCCACAGACGTTTGGGTCATCACACAAACGGGTAGGAAATGTTTTCATTTGTCATTTTCTAAAAATAATTTTGTTAACAACATAATTATGTCTTATTATTTATTATGTTATGCATTAAACATGTTCATCTGTTAATGTATTGTACGTATATATATGCATGCAAACATCGTGTCCATTTTTTCGTGGAATGAATTCGGCCGTTTCGATTACAGATTAAAGATAATTAGTAACTTTCTTCTTGGGGTTAGACAGTTTGTACAATTCATACATAGTTATATATTGATGGCATCACTCTATTCCTATACAATTAGGTCAATGTTACCAACATTGACCTACCTTTTTTATTTATAACGCAAGATTCCCGTGTGGTTCTGGGATGGTCAGTCAGTTTAATAATTGATACCACTGCTTGACTCTTGCATGATCGTAAGAGGCAATTAATAGCTAGGGTTTTACAAGTAGGAGTTTCAGTAAGATGTGTTTCTCCAATGGTTTTAAAGTTTTTGAATCCATGTCTCATAGTTTTATGTCTTGGATCCAAAAAGTTCATATCGGCCATGGCGCCATATCAACTATATTGTGTTGCGGTGCCGTAAAACGCAAGTTATAATTCAACTGTTACATCGCAAACTATGATTTCTGTGTTCCAGATGCAGCCACAGACGTTTGAGTCATCACACAAATGGGTAGGAAATGTTTTTATTTGTAATTTTTGAAAATAATTTTGTTAACAACATAATTATGTCTTATTATTTATTATGTTGTGCATTAAACATGTTCATCTGTTAATGTATTGTACGTATATATATATATATGCATGCAAACATCGCGTCCATTTTTCTCGTGGAATGAATTCGGCCGTTTCGATTACAGATTAAAGATAATTAGTAACTTTCTTCTTGGGGTTAGATAGTTTGTACAATTCATACATAATTATATATTGATGGCATCACTCTATTCCTATACAATTAGGTCAATGTTACCAACATTGACCTACCTTTTTGGCTTATAACGCAAGATTCCCGTGTGGTTCTGGGTTGGTCAGTCAGTTTAATAATTGATACCACTGCTTCACTCTTTGCATGATCGTAAGAGGCGATTCATAGGGGTTTACAAGTAGAAGTTTCAATAAAATGAGTTTCTCCAGCGGTTGTGAAGTTTCTGAATCCATGTCTCATAGTTTTATGTCTTGGATCCAGAAAGTTCATATCCGTGGCGTCATATCAACTATCCTGTGTTGCGGCGCCGTAAAACCCAAGTTATAATTCAACTGTTACATCGCAAACTATGATTTCTGTTCTAGATGCTGCAACAGACGTCCGAGTCGAAACAAAAACAGGTAGGAAATCTTTTCGTTTCTGTGTCGCTTTTTCAAAAAAAAAAAAGCGATACATAGGGATCACTTTGTCGTCCGTCCGTCCGTCAGTCTGTCAATCTGTCCTTTATTTATATTACATAGATGCTGGAAACATTTATTTATGTTACAGAGATGCTGGAAATCTTTATTTATGTTACAGAGATGCTGGAAACCTTTATTTATGTTACACAAATGCTAGAAACCTTTATTTATGTTACACAGATGCTGGAAACCTTTATTTATGTCGCAGAGAGGAAACCTTTATTTATGTTACAGAGATGCTGGAAACCTTTATTTATGTTACACAAATGCTGGAACCTTTTATTTATGTTACAGCGATGCTGGAAACCTTTATTTATGTTACAGAGATGCTGGAAACCTTTATTTATGTTACAGAGATGCTGGAAACCTTTATTTATGTTACAGAGATGCTGGAACCCTTTATTTATGTTACAGAGATGCTGGAAACCTTTATTTATGTTACAGAGATGCTGGAACCCTTTATTCATGTTACAGAGATGCTGGAAACCTTTATTTATGTTACAGTAATGCTGGAAACCTTTATTTGTGTTACAGAGATACTGGAAACCTTTATTTATGTTACACAAATGCTGGAACCCTTTATTTATGTTACAGAGATGCTGGAAACCTTTATTTATGTTACAGAGATGCTGGAAACCTTTATTTATGTTACAAAGATGCTGGAAACCTTTATTTATGTTACAGAGATGCTGGAACCCTTTATTTATGTTACAGAGATGCTGGAAACCTTTATTTGTGTTACAGAGATGCTGGAACCCTTTATTCATGTTACAGAGATGCTGGAAACCTTTATTTATGTTACAGAGATGCTGGAACCCTTTATTCATGTTACAGAGATGCTGGAAACCTTTATTTATGTTACAGAGATGCTGGAACCCTTTATTTATGTTACAGAGATGCTGGAAACCTTTATTTCTGTTACAGAGATGCTGGAACCCTTTATTCATGTTACTGAGATGCTGGAAACCTTTATTTATGTTACAGTAATGCTGGAAACCTTTATTTGTGTTACAGAGATACTGGAAACCTTTATTTATGTTACACAAATGCTGAAACCCTTTATTTATGTTACAGAGATGCTGGAAACCTTTATTTATGTTACAGAGATGCTGGAACCCTTTATTCATGTTACAGAGATGCTGGAAACCTTTATTTATGTTACAGAGATGCTGGAACCCTTTATTCATGTTACAGAGATGCTGGAAACCTTTATTTATGTTACAGTAATGCTGGAAACCTTTATTTGTTTTACATAGATACTGGAAACCTTTATTTATGTTACACAAATGCTGGAAGCCTTTATTTATGTTACAGAGATGCTGGAAACCTTTATTTATGTTACAGAGATGCTGGAAACCTTTATTTATGTTACAGAGATGCTGGAACCCTTTATTTATGTTACAGAGATGCTGGAAACCTTTATTTATGTTACAGAGATGCTGGAACCCTTTCATGTTACAGAGATGCTGGAAACCTTTATTTATGTTACAGTAATGCTGGAAACCTTTATTTGTGTTACAGAGATACTGGAAAGCCTTATTTATGTTACAGAGATGCTGGAAACCTTTATTTATGTTACAGAGATGCTGGCACCCTTTATTTATGTTACAGAGATGCTGGAAACCTTTATTTATGTTACAGAGATGCTGGAACCCTTTATTCATGTTACAGAGATGCTGGAAACCTTTATTTATGTTACAGTAATGCTGGAAACCTTTATTTGTGTTACAGAGATACTGGAAACCTTTATTTATGTTACACAAATGCTGGAAACCTTTATTTATGTTACAGAGATGCTGGAAACCTTTATTTATGTTACAGAGATGCTGGAAACCTTTATTTATGTTACAGAGATGCTGGAAACCTTTATTTATGTTACAGAGATGCTGGAACATTTTATTTATGTTACAGAGATGCTGGAACCCTTTATTTATGTTACAGAGATGCTGGAAACCTTTATTTATGTTACAGAGATGCTGGAAACCTTTATTTATGTTACAGAGATGCTGGAACCCTTTATTCATGTTACAGAGATGCTGGAAACCTTTGTTTATGTTACAGAGATGCTGGAACCCTTTATTTATGTTACAGAGATGCTGGAAACCTTTATTTATGTTACAGAGATGCTGGAACACTTTATTCATGTTACAGAGATGCTGGAAACCTTTATTTATGTTACAGTAATTCTGGAAAACTTTATTTGTGTTACAGAGATACTGGAAACCTTTATTTATGTTACACAAATGCTGGAACCCTTTATTTATGTTACAGAGATGCTGGAAACCTTTATTTATGTTACAGAGATGCTGGAAACCTTTATTTATGTTACAGAGATGCTGGTAACCTTTATTTATGTTACAGAGATGCTGGAAACCTTTATTTATGTTGCAGAGATGCTGGAACCCTTTATTCATGTTACAGAGATGCTGGAAACCTTTATTTATGTTACAGTAATGCTGGAAACCTTTATTTGTGTTACAGAGATACTGGAAACCTTTATTTATGTTACACAAATGCTGGAAGCCTTTATTTATGTTACAGAGATGCTGGAAACCTTTATTGATGTTACAGAGATGCTGGAAACCTTTATTTATGTTACAGAGATGCTGGAAACCTTTATTTATGTTACAGAGATGCTGGAACCCTTTATTTATGTTACAGAGATGCTGGAAACCTTTATTTATGTTACAGAGATGCTGGAACCCTTTATTCATGTTACAGAGATGCGGGAAACCTTTATTTATGTTACAGTAATGCTGGAAACCTTTATTTGTGTTACAGAGATACTGGAAACCTTTATTTATGTTACAGAGATGCTGGAAACCTTTATTTATGTTACAGAGATGCTGGAACCCTTTATTTATGTTACAGAGATGCTGGAAACCTTTATTTATGTTACAGAGATGCTGGAACCCTTTATTCATGTTACAGAGATGCTGGAAAACTTTATTTATGTTACAGTAATGCTGGAAACCTTTATTTGTGTTACAGAGATGCTGGAAACCTTTATTTATGTTACAGAGATGCTGGAAACCTTTATTTATGTTACAGAGATAATGGAAACCTTTATTTATGTTACAGAGATGCTGGAACCCTTTATTTATGTTACAGAGATGCTGGAACCCTTTATTTATGTTACAGAGATGCTGGAAACCTTTATTTATGTTACAGAGATGCTGGAAACCTTTATTTATGTTACAGAGATGCTGGAACCCTTTATTCATGTTACAGAGATGCTGGAAACCTTTATTTATGTTACAGAGATGCTGGAACCCTTTATTTATGTTACAGAGATGCTGGAAACCTTTATTTATGTTACAGAGATGCTGGAACACTTTATTCATGTTACAGAGATGCTGGAAACCTTTATTTATGTTACAGTAATTCTGGAAACCTTTATTTGTGTTACAGAGATACTGGAAACCTTTATTTATGTTACACAAATGCTGGAACCCTTTATTTATGTTACAGAGATGCTGGAAACCTTTATTTATGTTACAGAGATGCTGGAAACCTTTATTTATGTTACAGAGATGCTGGAAACCTTTATTTATGTTACAGAGATGCTGGAACCCTTTATTCATGTTACAGAGATGCTGGAAACCTTTATTTATGTTACAGTAATGCTGGAAACCTTTATTTGTGTTACAGAGATACTGGAAACCTTTATTTATGTTACACAAATGCTGGAAGCCTTTATTTATGTTACAGAGATGCTGGAAACCTTTATTTATGTTACAGAGATGCTGGAAACCTTTATTTATGTTACAGAGATGCTGGAAACCTTTATTTATGTTACAGAGATGCTGGAAACCTTTATTTATGTTACAGAGATGCTGGAAACCTTTATTTATGTTACAGAGATGCTGGAACCCTTTATTCATGTTACAGAGATGCGGGAAACCTTTATTTATGTTACAGTAATGCTGGAAACCTTTATTTGTGTTACAGAGATACTGGAAACCTTTATTTATGTTACAGAGATGCTGGAAACCTTTATTTATGTTACAGAGATGCTGGAACCCTTTATTTATGTTACAGAGATGCTGGAAACCTTTATTTATGTTACAGAGATGCTGGAACCCTTTATTCATGTTACAGAGATGCTGGAAACCTTTATTTATGTTACAGTAATGCTGGAAACCTTTATTTGTGTTACAGAGATACTGGAAACCTTTATTTATGTTACACAAATGCTGGAACCCTTTATTTATGTTACAGAGATGCTGGAAACCTTTATTTATGTTACAGAGATGCTGGAAACCTTTATTTATGTTACAGAGATGCTGGAACCCTTTATTTATGTTACAGAGATGCTGGAAACCTTTATTTATGTTACAGAGATGTTGGAAACCTTTATTTATGTTACAGAGATGCTGGAAACCTTTATTTATGTTACAGAGATGCTGGAACCCTTTATTTATGTTACAGAGATGCTGGAACCCTTTATTCATGTTACAGAGATGCTGGAAACCTTTATTTATGTTACAGTAATGCTGGAAACCTTTATTTGTGTTACAGAGATAATGGAAACCTTTATTTATGTTACACAAATGCTGGAAGCCTTTATTTATGTTACAGAGATGCTGGAAACCTTTATTTATGTTACAGAGATGCTGGAAACCTTTATTTATGTTACAGAGATGCTGGAAACCTTTATTTAAGTTACAGAGATGCTGGAACCCTTTATTTATGTTACAGAGATGCTGGAAACCTTTATTTATGTTACAGAGATGCTGGAACCCTTTATTTATGTTACAGAGATGCTGGAAACCTTTATTTATGTTACAGAGATGTTGGAAACCTTTATTTATGTTACAGAGATGCTGGAAACCTTTATTTATGTTACAGAGATGCTGGAACCCTTTATTTATGTTACAGAGATGCTGGAACCCTTTATTCATGTTACAGAGATGCTGGAAACCTTTATTTATGTTACAGTAATGCTGGAAACCTTTATTTGTGTTACAGAGATAATGGAAACCTTTATTTATGTTACACAAATGCTGGAAGCCTTTATTTATGTTACAGAGATGCTGGAAACCTTTATTTATGTTACAGAGATGCTGGAAACCTTTATTAATGTTACAGAGATGCTGGAAACCTTTATTTAAGTTACAGAGATGCTGGAACCCTTTATTTATGTTACAGAGATGCTGGAAACCTGTATTTATGTTACACAGATGCTGGAACCCTTTATTCATGTTACAGAGATGCTGGAAACCTTTATTTATGTTACATTAATGCTGGAAACCTTTATTTGTGTTACAGAGATACTGGAAACTTTTATTTATGTTACAGAGATGCTGGAAACCTTTATTTATGTTACAGAGATGCTGGAACCCTTTATTTATGTTACAAAGATGCTGGAACCCTTTATTTATGTTACAGAGATGCTGGAACCCTATATTCATGTTACAGAGATGCTGGAAACCTTTATTTATGTTACAGTAATGCTGGAAACCTTTATTTGTGTTACAGAGATACTGGAAACCTTTATTTATGTTACACAAATGCTGGAACCCTTTATTTATGTTACAGAGATGCTGGAAACCTTTATTTATGTTACAGAGATGCTGGAAACCTTTATTTATGTTACAGAGATGCTGGAAACCTTTATTTATGTTACAGAGATGCTGGAAACCTTTATTTATGTTACAGAGATGCTGGAACCCTTTATTTATGTTACAGAGATGCTGGAACCTTTATTTATGTTACAGAGATGCTGGAACACTTTATTTATGTTACACAAATGCTGGAACACTTTATTTATGTTACACATATATGTTACAGAGATAACTCTTCTTTCCTGATTGCAGATGCGATCAAATCCACCAGAGCAAATGTTGTTCTGGGTGACTGAAGTTGCAAAAACCCACCTCCTGCAGACGTCACCTCAGGTATACTTCTAGATTATACTCTTTACTACGAAAATGTCGCTATAACATGTGATCTCTTCTTTTCTGATTACAGATACGATGAAATCCACCAGAGGAAAATTTGTTCTGGCTGAATATGAAGTTGCAACCACCATGCTGCTGCAGACGACACACCAGGTAGACTACTAGGCTATACTATTTACTATGAAAATGTTGCTTAAACATGTTTATCTCTTCTTTTCTGCTTACAGATGCGATCAAATCCACCAGAGGAAATGTTGTTATGGCTGTCTATGAAGTTGTAACATCCAACCTGCAGTAGACGACACAAAAGGTGGACTACTTGACTCTAATATTTACAACGAAAATGTTACTAAAACATGTGATCTCTTCTTTTCTAATTACAGATGCGATAAAATCCACCGTAGAAAAAGTTGTTCTTGCTGTCTTTGTAGTTGCAACCACCAAGCTGCCTTAGTCGAGACATCAGGTAGACTACTAGACTATATTATTTGCAATGAAAATGTTGCTAAAACATGTAATATCTCTCATTTTCTGATTACAGATGCAATAAAATCCAAAAGAGGAAAAGTTGTTCTGGCTGACTATGAAGTTGCAACCACCACCCTGCTGCAGACGACACATCAGGTAGTCTACTAGACATAACTATTTACTATGAAAATGTTGCTAAAACATGTGATCTCTTCTTTTCTGATTTAAGTTGCAATCAAATGCACCAGTGGAAACCATATCCAGGCTGAATTTGATGTTGCAACCACCAAGTGCAGCAGACGACACATCAGGTAGACTACTAGACTATATTATTTACAACGAAAATGTTGCTAAAGCATAATATATCTGCTTTTCTGATTGCAGATGTGATCAAATCCACCAGAGGAAAAAACATTCTGGCTGACTATGAAGTTGCAACAACCAACCTGCTGCAGACGAAACAACAGGTAGACTGCTTGACTATATTATTTACTATGAAATGTTGCTAAAACATGTGATCCCTTCTTTTCTAATTACAGAAACGATCAAATGTACCGGAGGACAAGTTGTTCTTTCTGTTTATGAAGTTGCAACCACCCAGCTGCTGCAGACGACACACCTGGCAGACTACTAGACTAGACTATTTATTATAAAAACGTTGCTAGAACATGTAATATTTCTTATTGTCTGATTACAGATACGATCAAGTGCACCAGAGGAAAAACAATTCCGGCTGACTATGAAGTTGCAACAACCAACCTGCTGCAGCCGACACAACGGGTAGACTACTATACTAGACTATATTATTTACTATGAAAATGTTGCTAAAACATGTAATATCTCTTCTTTTCTGTTTACATATGCGATCAAATCCACCAGAGGAAAAAATGTTCTGCTGACTATGAAGTTGCAACAACCAACCTGCTGCTGACGAAACAACAGGTAGATTACTAAACTATATTATTTACGTTGAAAATGTTGCTAAAACATGTGATCTCTTCCTTTCTGATTACAGATGCGATCAAGTCCACCATAGGAAAAGTTGTTCTGGCTGAATATAAAGTTGCAACCACCAAGCTGCTGCAGACGAGACATCAGGTAAACTACAAGACTATATTATTTAGAAGGAAAATGTTGATCAAACATATAATATCACTTCTTTTCTGATGACAGATTCGATCAAATCCACCAGAGGAAAAGTTCTTCTGGCAGACAGAAGTTGCAACAACCAACCTCCTGCAGACGACACCTCAGGTAGACTTCTAGACTATACTGTTAACTATGAAAATGTTTCTATAACATGTGATCTCTTCTTTTCTGATTACAGATGAGATCAAGTCCACTAGAGCAAAAGTTTTTCTGGCTGACTTTGAAGTTGCAACAACCAACATACTGCAGACAGGACATCAGGTAGACTACTATAAATTACTGTTTACTGTATTGCTAAAACATGTGATCTCTTCTTTTCTGATTTAAGTTGCGATAAAATGCACCAGTGAAAACATTATTCAGGCTGAATTTGATGTTGCAACCACCAAGTGCAGCAGACGACACATCAGGTAGACTATTAGACTATATTATTTACAACGAAAATGTTGCTGAAGCATAATATTTCTTTTCTGATTACAGATGCAACAAAATCCACCAGAGGAAAAGTTGTTCTGGCTGGCTAAAAAGTTGCAACAACCAACCGGCTGCAGACGAGACAACAGGTAGTCTACTAGAAATTACTGTTTACTATGTTGCTAAAACATGTGATCTCTTCATTTTTGATTTAAGTTGCGATAAAATACACCAGTGAAAACATTATTCAGGCTGAATTTGATGTTGCAACCACCAAGTGCAGCAGAAGACACATCAGGTAGACTATAAGACTATATTATTTACAACGAAAATGTTGCTAAATATTTCTTTTCTGATTGCAGATGCGATCAAATCCACCAGAGGAAATAATATTCTGGCTGGCTATGAAGTTGCAACAAGCAACCTGCTG